>CM026426.1:106498029-106846395 GCA_014871385.1 Ceratodon purpureus
GGCCGCATGCTTTAGCAAATGAAGAAAAAGCAAATACAAGCAAAATGGCTTGAGCAAGCTGAAAGACTCTTGACACAAACTGGACCGCTTGGGCATGTCCAATTCAAACTGAAACAGTGGACTTATGGAATAAAAAAAAAGCCAACCTGCAAATGAAACAAGTCTTGAAACAAGCTGGACCAAACAAGGATCGAAACAAGCTGGACCAAACAAGGATCGAAACAAGCTGGACCGCAAGCTTCGGCATACAAAGTAAAATCAAATTCAAAAAAACTTGGAGAGCAAGCTGAAAAAGACTTCAAACAGAATGTCATGCAAGCTTCAACTATCAATTTCGGTACAACTCAAATTCAAACAAACTCATGCGGCAAGCTGAAAAAGACTTCAAATAGACTAATAGGAAGCTACAGCAAGTGAGGTAACATCAAATCAATTACCAACCTTCTCACTGAAGAATTCCGCATCGTACTCAGCTTCGCGGCCAACAATCGCTGGAGCCACCTTTACCATAGATGCTCGCAATGGTTCCGGGATTCCCGTGAGATCCAGTGGAACATCCCACTCATAGTTTCCCACGTCAAATGCTTGAGCGATGCTTTCCAAATCTGCTTCGGCATGTGACATTGCTGCCCCGGATCCTTCGCCTTCGTCACTGTAGTCGGAGTCGATCACCACATTGCGGCTGAATCTCCTGGTTGGTGTGGTAGCGGCCCGGGATTTCCGTTTCTTCTCTTGCACCATGGCGACACTCTCAAGCTGAGAAGCAAACATGTTAGCCACTGTGATTTCACAAGAAGAAGGAGCTTAATAAAAAATCAAGAGCTTAGTACAGCAAATTGAAAATGGAATTAGAGTCAACCTTTGCAGTGGGCGGGAGGGAGGTGCGTGCTGTAGGAGATCCACAGTTTTGCGTGGCGGAGGTGACGATTGTCGGGCGCATGGGAGCACTCTGCCACTGCATTGGCTTCTCGTCTTCAAAAATCCAGCGTCCTTTGTCTCCCATCATTGTGCAAAATTTAATGAGAAAGCGATTCCTTGGAGAAGCAGCCGTTCTAAAATGGATTGATGGGGAGTACATGCAATTGCTTAAGCATCCCATTAAATGCTACGATGGAACTCTTGGGTCAGCTCAATGAAGATGCTGGTTCCATGTTGTCTAATCTGAGTACGTGTAACGTCCCATAACTTGGAAAAAAGGCTGCTGACCATTCGTCCACCTTCATTCGTCGAATGTGAGGAAATACAAAGAGGATAACCGGCGCTGGATGAAAGGGAGTGGACAGTGTTACGTGGAAACTTCATCCCTGCAAACAGTTGTAACCATTCGTAACAGAAAATCAAACCATGTTTTCTTGGCGGAGCTTCCTTATTGATTAATCACTGAAACTACATTTTTCATCCATATTGTTCTTCATCCACCCACGGAAGATTGGTTCACTTTAATATTTCTTTCAGCCCTTGCCATGCTGCACGGTTTTTTTGGGGGATGCTCTCTAGATTCCTTGTTCCTCAATATCTTAAGATATATTGAGTCGCATTTGCATAACTAATTAGCATTTTGATATTCGAAAATCGAATCATCAACTTACACCATTCCAAGGAAAACAGTGGGCACCAAATTAAGCACATCAGATTCCAAATAAACCATGCTTTAAGCGAGCTCTTGCATAAGCATCACTAACATGCATAAAAGGAATAAAGAAAGGTGAGGGGATTAAAACAAAATTAATTAAAAAAAGGCACGACGAAGGTATTGAAGAAAGATGAAGGGAATTCAAAAAAAATAAAAAATAAACAAACAAATAAGAATGATGACATGGCTCAAAGAAAGATGAAGGGAATAAAATTAAAAAATAAATAAAGAATGATGAAAAGCATTAAAGAAATATGAGGGGAATAAATAAATTAAAAATAATATAAGGGATGATGAAGAGGATAAAGAAAGATGAAGTGGGTAAAGAAAAAAGAATGAAATAAAGAAAGATGAAGGGGGGTGGAAGTAGAAGAAGGGAATATTAAAAAATGGAACAAAAAAAAAAGAATATTAAATTTCAAATTAAACAAGGAATTAGTCAACAATGAACTACATTTTATTTTGAAGGACATTGACTCGGAGGCGCATTCTAAATGTATAATCTTTCTGAATATTTGTTAAAGAAGATGGCGAGTCCAGTAAAAAGAGTCATCGGCGATTAAGACTCCAAGTTTGGAGTGATACCCAAAGTTGCCAGTTGGTAGTGATTAGGAGATTGATATATTATCCAGGAGGAAGAATCCAAATGTACGGTTAGAGTTCTTTGTAAAGACATTCAACACTTTTCATATAGATCTAACATTTCTTGTATTAGATTATTTGTATAGGCATCGAATATTCGTGATTGGATCTAAGGTAACCTTGAACTGCTTATTTGAGCAATTCCAATTTTTATTGCATAGTATAACAAAATGTTAAAACTTTTTGTCTTGCATGTATGTCATTGCAATTTAATATTTGAGAACCCACAGTAATATACGAAACACCAATTTTTTGCTAATAAATCTGTAACCTCTTATCCAATCACCATATTTGAATTTCCAATGCACTTCGAAGACTTGCAAGCAATAAGGAACTTTTTGGATTTTTTAATTTTTTGGATTTTTTGGATCTCAGTCTTGATATAAATATGCTCAGAACACACTCCCTCTCGTCAAAGCCTTGGTGGCTTGGTGTTCCGAGGCTACGGATTTGAACTGACGTGGCGGCCTCAGGGTGCTGGTGCCGGGTTCGAATCCACCCTCCGACACCCACCCCACCACGCGTACACGCCCGCACAGATCGAGTGCTTCTTTTTTTTTTTTTTTTTTTTTAATTATTTTCACTGAAGTGTTCTTTTACCAGATATGAAGATTTTGATGTAAATTGTTTTGTAGGAACTTCTTTACTATCACCGTTTTTTCAATACTTAGAATTTTGTTCAACCATTAACAGAGTCTTGTATAATTCTAAAACCAATATAAGCAACTGAGTATCCAAGGTTCTTTCCAGACGTATCTTTATATTCCAAAGTCTAATGTCTTTCTTTTTCAAAGAACACAAGTATGTTTCAGCAGTTTATTATCTTCAGATACCATTCAATCTGCTACAGATTTCTAAATTCATTATACTTGTGAATTAAATCTTGCTACTTTGTTACTTCTTCATTCACAATTAATCATTTTTTGCCCAGTTTCTAGCCCATTTAGCCTGGTAATCTTTTTTCAAGGCGCAGAACTCCATTTTCAACCATCTACAAAAGAATCATTGGGACAAGTTCATGTTTCTTTCAAATTTCAATAGATATAGACATTGTTATTGAGCTTCCCTTGCCTCATTGAAACTTTATTTTGCATTCATGTTGTATTTCATCCATCCACCAATATCTTAAAATATATCGAGTCGCATTTGCATAACTAATTAGCATTTCAATATTTGAAAACTGAGTCATCAACTTACAATGATTGCAAGGTAAATGAGGCTTCAAGCTAAAACAAAGTGGACACCAGGCTTAAGCAACTAAGCTTGGATCGAATTCAAATTACACATCCAATTGAAGGTCTAGAAACATAGAACGATGAAGGGAATAAAGAAAGATGAGGGGATTTTTAAAAAATAAATTATGCAAGCAATAGAATTTTCAAGATCAAATTTTGTGGTTTTACATAATTTTTTATTTCAAACAATTGGTGATGAATTTTTTTATTTAAATATAGGAAATATTCATTTACACATCCTTCATATTAAAAAATACCTCATTAAAAAATAAAAATGAGCTGATCTAGGAAGACCTCAACATGAGGTGTTAGTATGATCAAATTTTGTGAAATAAGTATCTTTATATTTTAATCAGATCTTAATAAAGTATAGTATATCGTCATGCTCAAGTGTATAAACTTAGTTACGATATGGAGGGAAACAAAAATTCGGGTTATAATAAAGAATCAAAACATATCTATTGTTATAACAATTGGGCTTTGTTTAGTCCATATTAAATTCCTTCAAAGTATATATTGAACTTTTTGTAGACACTTGCAAAAAGAAAGATGTGCATACATACAAAATATAACCTACATACATTCAAAATATAACCTTGGATGTTCCCTACATACATTCAAAATATAACCTTGAAAAACGCCAAACCTTAATTTTTTGCAAAAAAAAGAGGTGCAAAATCATAAAAAGTGACTTAAAAAATCATCAAGAATGGATTATTATTTTCCTTAAACTAAGATTTGGTAGACATTGACTCAGTTGTTCCTCGTGTCCTTACTACAGTAGTGGATTGGATGTGGAGCCTGATGTAGAGCCTCAGCGCCCAGATAGGCAGACTTTTTGGTGCCATGTTTAGAAATGATAAATTTATTATTTATTAGAATAGTTTTGCAGAAAATATAGTGAATAGTGAAAACATAGTGAACAATAACAGAGAATAGGGATTTCAAGAGTAGAGAAATTAAGGATTTAACATTGGTTTTAAAAGCAATATTTCAAACAATTTCAAAGTATTTCTATTTTCTTTGAATTAGTTCCCCAAAAAATCAATTTTGCAAATTTAAATTGAAAGACAACCTATACCTCATTTAACGGTATAGGGATCCAACACTTCAAAACTTTAAATATCCAAAAAACTTCATTGTCAATTTTGGATTTTGATATTGACTTTGAATAACCCTGTTTAGAAGTTTGAGCTTTTTCATCTCTTCGTGTTTTGTTCTTTTCATCTCTTTTTCTATTGTGTTTTCCTCTTGGGTTTAATCTTTAATTGAATTTGATTTTAGATTATGTTTCCTTTGACCACATTTTTAATGTTTTATATTACCCTTGTTTTTCAATTTCTGATTTTTGGTTTTTCGATTCTACTGTGTTCCTTGTTTCAGTGCATATTAAAGGCTCCAAAATGCAAAGTTACTTAATTCAGATCCCATCAATCACTGCCATGCAATGAAGCACCGAAACCTGTGTTGATACTTGGATATCATCTCATTAAAGTGCTGTAGCACATTCTGTTACTGTTCAAAAATTGGGCTTCACAACAAAAGCACCTGCTACATCAAAATTTGATTGTCAATCTTTAGTGCACCTAATTGCCTACTGCATTGCTATAGCAATGCTCCTTTACGATTGGACAATTTTGAATCTACTTGAATTCTGTGCTACAAGCGCTCCAATCTCTGTGCTTCGCTCCGACCGAGCATTGATCTTGAAATCGGGGAAACCAGGGCGCTTCACGACAAGGTCGTAGTAGTCAGGTATGGCTTCTCGCGGAAGCAAGATCGATATCTCTTCGCGGATGTGCGACACCGGCCAAAGCGAACCAACTTCAATACCAGGTAACTCTTTACCTTGGAACTCAACTGTGACACAAATCATGTGCTGCACCACGGCCTGATCGATGGGTATCCATAGAAGGCCCTCTTTCCTGTATCGCACATACTGGAAATTGAGGTATAAAACTTGACGTGCTAGATGATAGCGGAAGATCATGCTAGGCTTGGAGACAACACACTTCAATACATCTTGGCCCGCTTGAAACTTCTCGTCCCATCCGACATCCATAAGACTACTCAGAATTGCTTCAGCTGGCGATTTGAAGACGTACATGGTGGCTGTGCGACGCGGGTTCTCTGCTACAGCAAACAAGTCAACCATGACATGCACAGGCATGAACCATTTCACGTGTGCTGATTTACTCCCGGTTCCACCTTTCATTGCTTCAGAGATGTCGGTGGCCAACTTCAATCTAAATGCCTCGGACGTGTGCATGTCAGGGAGGGGCCAGTAGGGGTCATCAAGGGCGGGCAATGGCAACTCCTCTAAGCTGCCATACAAAGAAGAGCCAGACTGTGGAACGTACACTGCTTTCAGGAAAAAGGTGCCATTCTCCAGCAAAGTCTTATGACTGCGGCCATTGCGCACCGCTGCCTCTCCGACTTCATGGTGAAGCACGAGGATGACATCCATGACCGCCGTTGGATCAACCCAGTCGTCCCAATACGACTGATAAAGCAAGTTACATCCGCGGGGCTCCCTCGCAGCAGTGGCCGGATCCAAGAGCAACTGCCGGCGTTGATAAGCATGCCGAACTTTGATGGCGTCTAGCTTCAGCACATCCCTACCACGCCTCGCCATTGCTTTGAAACGAAATCCAAGGATCTGAGCCTTCCATGCCCCAGCGAATGACTCTGGACCATGAATCCTCGCGTCTCGGGACCAGGGACCTCTCACGGCCGCTCTCAATGTCACCCAACTGCCTATTTCTACCCGAAGGGGAACGTAATTACCATGATCGTCCAAGTTGTTATAAAGCACGACAGCATGCACCTCTTCAACTGGCTTATCCATCCTCGCTCTAGCAAAGATCACAAGAAACCTAAGATGTAGCAAAGATCACTAAAGAACTTGCGAAGTACTCACTGACGAGCTCCAAAGAGGAGAACAGATTCAGATGGCAATGGTTTCACGAAGGTCTACAGAACTTGAGCATGGCAGCGATGGAAGGGCTCTGGTTTTAGAAGGTGCTACAGCAGACTAGGAGGGCATCTTCGAAGTGCATGGAATGTTAGAAGGAGATCGATGAATTTCTGTATCTGTGTGAGCCAACCCACGAGGGAAAGCATTTCCCCATATCTAGTAAGTGGTGTATGAGTACTGTGTCAGTCCAGTTTGGTAAGGACATTATGCGAGCATTTTGTTTTCTATGAAAAGTCGTTGCACATGTAAACTGATCTCAGTGTCACAGTAGAGCAGCGCCAAATCATGCCGTGCATGGTACCTATAATCCTGGGCTTGGATATATCTGATTGGCAGGCAATGTACATCAGAATAGTACGTGGATTTAGACAATGTTAACCTATCGTCGAATATTGATTAATAACAAGGTGGTGCAGCTTGCCAAATGCTTGGATCGTTGCACCCGTATATTATAACTTTTCATAAGACGTTGTCGGAAGAGCACTGATGTTGAAATCAACCACGACAGGAGTTTGTGTACAATGTCGTAACTCGCTAATCCCGGCGTTGGTCCGTGACCTTCATCATCAATGTGAGCCCCTACATTGCAGCTAGGTGCCTACTGCCGCCCACACTCCCACCCCTACATGTGTTTTCAAGTGAAATTTGCTCTTTGAAGTAATAAACAACATTGTAATGGTGTCACTTGTACTGCTGCCAAATGTATTGTTGCCAATTGAAATGTTGCAAATTGTAAACAAAATTGTGAAAAAATAGTTGCGGCCATGGAACCGAAGGCCATGGCCATGGGACCCAATGCGGCGGTCATGGGGCCAAAACCGGCGGTCTTGGGCTCAGTGGAACGGTCATGGGTAGGCAGCAGTGGCCATGGGTAGTTTTTTTAATAAAAGAGTAAAAGAAAGATGAAAGAAAACGGGGAAGAAGAAGATTTTTTTTTAAAAAAAAACCCAAAAAAATAAAAGATGAAAAAACTATATATCTCTCTTTTATTTGTGAATTTGCGAAATAGCATTTGAGAAACTTGAGGAAACAGGTTCTGAAGCGCACGAGGACCTTGCCGAGGTTACCAATTATAATTTACATCCTTCTTGTCATCAAATTGTTGCTTAAACAGTAGTACTTGAGCTACATTGTAAAATGACCTGCCCATATCATAATAGCGCATTGAAAAATGGAACAATCAATTATATATTTATTAAGAGGGTTAAATAAATAATGGAGCATCTTTAGGAAGAAACATAATGCATGAAGAATAAAATCGAGATGAGTAAATCTTCTTCAACGCATCTTCAAGAAGAAGCATTAGACATAAAAATACAGAAATCAAGAAAAATAAATAAACCAAGGTAAATAAATAAATAAATAACGTTGCATCTCCATGAAGACGCATACTAAAAAAAAACATCGCATCTTCTGGAAGAAGAATTATGAATCAAATAAATAAATATTAGTAACTTGGCCTCACGAATTACAAGCTCAGCCACCTTGCTATAAAATAAATGATTATAGACTACTGAAATATAAAGTAATCAGAGCATAGGGCAATAAATATTTATATATACATTATAATGAATAAGAATATATACTTTCTTTATATAATACAGTTACTTAAGCTAGCTTTTACTTTACCTTTAAAAATAAAAGTAACTTCAAAAGTAAAGAAAAATGTAAAAGTGTGTACTAAATATAAAAAATATAAAGAGTCAGTATTACATTAACAAGATGTGTGGGACCTCAAGGTTCGCGTATAAATACTAAATTTGGAGAAATAAAGTTGAAACTAAAGTGTAGGGTTGAAGTGTAGGAGTATATGAAGATATACAAGTAGAAAAAGAAGTAAATGAAGCTTACAACTTACGTTTTTGCATTTCTGGAGTTTCATGGTCCCAAAATTTTGTGATAATTTTGCAATATAAATACAAGTTTCATCATTGATGTATATTGTGATACCTTATCAATATTATTTGTTCAGTTGTAAATCTATACTATATAGTAGTATGCATTTTAACAATTTTGTCGTTGTTAAATCATTTTTTTAACAAGTTTGTGAAGATAGATATTCTAGTAAACCGTTCTCAGTAACCCAAAGTTCTAGATACATTACTTTTCCTTCTTTTAGATATAGTTATTGAATTTACGATATCAAGGAATGAAATTGATGTTGGAACTTGTTAGAAGCTTGATGTTAGAAGCTTGTTCCGATAGCAAGAAATGATACAATGACATACGGAACTCAATGTGGAAGTCCACGTCAGACAAAGGAACACTAATTTATAGGACCATACGTGATTTATTTTTTATTTTTTTAGATTCGTATTTACTTTTATTTATATATTTTTGAACATTTATACTCACTCTCAATAAAATTTAATCTTTAAAGTATTCAAGTTGATAAAATAATAGAATTTTCTTCATCATCTTGAATATTGGGCTTTTAGATGAAGATATAAGAATATAATATAGTATAGAATTTATAGCATACATATTATGACAAAAACATTACTCTCATCCTTTAAAACATCAAAGTGACTCCAAATATTTACTATATATACTAAAGTCAATTCATGTATCCATGGTTCAACATGAGAATTTTGAGACTGGACTACAAACAATCAAAATATTTAAATACGATAATTTTAAAATTAACAATTGTATTTACTTTTACAGATACTATAATTTTTATAGTGATTTTTACTTTGTATGTAAGAGATTCTTTTACTTTTACTTGACTTTTGTATCATATGCATAATGCACGGGAGCATTATTCAGTGTTACCTGCAAGTGTAAGGTACGAGTCAAAGCTACGGTGATTATACATTCAAAACAACACGAATTATCCAAAGCAACAAAACTTATAGTGTTCTATAATGTAACATTATAATATTTGGAAGTCTCATTTTAAGCTTGTTTTTCATTAGTCTTTTGAAAAATTTCCTTCAAACTAGACTAAACACTTAATATACAGCATGTGCAACCAATGAAACTTATCTTAATGATAGTCTAATTATCGTGTTATTTGTCCATAAAAAGTAAGAACTATGTATTAAAACAAAGTCGAAAGGTATGTTCTAAGATTGCAGTTGGGGCCCCCAACTAGTGCAGTCACGGGCCCCCAACTAGTGCAGCTGGGACCCCCAACTAGTGCAGCTGGGACCCCCAACTAGTGCAGCTGGGACCTCCAACTAGATACAGCTGGGCCCCCCAACTAGTGCAGCTGGGACCCCCAACTAGTTGCAGCTGGGGCCCCAACCAGTGCGATCGGGGCCCCCAACTAGTGTGGCCGGGGCCCCCAACTAGTGCGACTGGGGGCCGTATCTAGTGCAACCGAACCCTTCAATTCAACATTGTATTCATTAAATTGGCAAATCTTGTTTATACTATGGCGTGGTAGCTGTGCAGATTGTGATTGGCTCAAAATGAATGAAGACAAACTTGTGGAAAAGAAGATCCAGGTCTATTGAAACATACAAAACAAATCCAAAACAAAAGAAAGAGGGTGGAAGCACACTAGGGTGGACTGCTTTTGACATGTAATTGTACCCAAGAAAGCACTAAAAGCCAACGCCCAATTTTGATGGGTATTTAAGGTACTAGAAAACTTAAATTGTAAATAAACAAGGTTTAGAAGGAGCATTGGAAGAATATGGTTCAATACTTCAAAAATCCACCTGAAAATTCTAATTTTTTACTAAACTAAATAATGTCAAAATTTTTGCCCTTTGATCGCTAAGAATTGTAAGGAAAGGATGAGTGCTTCGGAAATAATGATACAACATGTGTTACCGTAGAAGGTGCTCTTTTTAACCATATAATTTTTTATGTACTTTGCAACTTAATTTTTATCAATATTGATTACTTTGTGACATTTTTTTACTGCTGTAAGGTACTTTTTCTGAAAAGCAAGAAGTGCAATTTTCAGTATGTTTCTAATGTTTTTCAAAAATTGGTGAAGTGATTGCACACTCCATTACTCCTTTCACCCAAATCCACAAAAACTTGAGTGCTGTAGGATGTAGAGGGGTCCAAGAAAGGCCATTGAAGAAGAAATTTTACAGGATTTAGAGGGTGTAACGTACTTTTGGATCCACCCTGGTGTCCTTCCATCCAAGAACAATGGAAAAAATAACGAGGGAGTCGAAATATTAATCAAAACATAAAACAAAGGCTACGAAATTGGGAATAACGGGGAAATGAAACTGGGTAAAATAAAGATGAAAAATAACAAGCAACAATACATTTTCACAATTTTTTTATAAAAAGGACTATGAATGGAAGATAGAATGGAAGAAGGATGAAAAAACATTGACATGGACAAAAGGAAAGAAAAAATGACGTGGAGAAGAAGAATGAAAAAGTTACACAAAAAAGAAAAATAGAAAAATGCGTTGGACTTCTCGTTGGTTTTAGAAATGAAGAAGAAATTTCAATAAAACTGAAATCTAGTAACTTGAAGAAGATGACATAGGATTATAAAAGTTGACGAAATTGAATTGAGTTTTACATGCAGCTTTTATTCAAATAGGAGTATGAGCGTCTTCAAAAGCTTTTCCCTTATTGTACATCTAATTTAAAATACATCGTGCAAAGAGGCTCAGAAAACAATTTAGTGACCTCAATTACAGGACACCATATTACTGACCCCCCGAGTTCATCTCCATTTCTAGTACCACTAGAGAGTATGTACACTAAAAATTATCCACTATTGTTCATTGAGTAAACTCTCTTTGTCATATGTACTTGCGTTGACTTCTCTAATATTAAGCATTAATCAAATATTAGAAGCGGAGAGCTTATTCTAAAGAGATTCACAGAATGGACTGATGTATCCTGAAAAGTTTAATAATGCCCAAGCCAAACAAGCAAGGTCTCAGGTTACATCTGCAGTACAGATTCTAAGCCCCACTAACGTGTACACACTGTTGTATATCCGCATGGAATAGTGTTTCTAATCCCACAATATCATGATAAGCCTTGATGCGTACGCAGAATACTAAACGGGCGGGAGAGGTTCAGAAATAATCCACCCGTTTCATTGATTTAACAGACCACATCACGAGTACGTAAGTTGACTTTTTCCAAATCATGTCCATGCAATGATGATACGTTTAACTAAGAAGGACATGGACTTCAGGATATTAGACTCACACCTCCAGGAAGATGTTCTCTCATTCTCTACGCCCTGCAACCAACTTTCTCATTCAACCCCGCATCTTCTCTCCCAAACTCCTCCTTAATTCTACTGTAGCAACCTAGCTCGATGGGGAAAAGCAAGAAGCCACAACGAGTGGTTGTGCCAGCAGCTCAGGCAAGTTCTAGTGAGACTAGCTCCTTTGAAGCACCTTTGAGTTCTGATTTCATCAATCCTTCGATTTGGGCTGAGGCATTCGACTTGAGAGGAGTGGGTGAGAATATGCGGAAGCACCTCACAAGCGTGGCTCCATTTCTGCTTGGAGACGCCGCATGCTATAGCTCTGATTTTTTTGTTGACGTGGGAGGACTATGTGGTAGCGGCGTCCCATTCAAGCGACTCAAGGAAGAGCACAACCTGCCACTTGAAGCAATTGTGGGCACCTATCTGCTCAACAAGAATGAAAATCGCCATCCATTGCGGCATATGACAGAGGATGTTGCAGCGAGGGCACTTAGGATGTACCAGCGCGTTTATGGGGGGACAGCTCCAGACAATGGCGAGTTTGGCACGGCATTTGTCAGGGGCTTAATGCTTGCTGCCAAACGCTGGAAAATCAACTGGGCCGAAGGTGCTGCTGAGATAGCGAAAGTAAGTCTCCTTAATTTTGATGTATGTCTTCTCCTCGTTGATTTGGATCATATCATCATAGACTAACTGTTGCTTCTGTGTACGCAGAGCCGCCTCAAAAGTCCAGTGCTAAATCCAGCAAAGCTCACACCGCCGTGCTTGCGTGAGCAGATCCAGGGGATGCTGAAAGTGTTCAGAGCAGTAGTCGATAAGGTGGTACGCGAGAAGAATGCGGCAGCAAAAACCATCTCTGAGGGAGGTGTGCCGCGTCCAGGAGGTATTGTGCGACAACTACGTGCTCCAGAGCCTGAAGTCGAAGTGCCGATCCGGAAGTCACCTGTGAGGCGTCGAAGTGTGGTGGTCAAGGGTCCTGCTCCAGCTCCGAACCTGCTTCCGCCCACTCCTGCAACAGCCTCGGCAAGCAGTAAGAAGAAACCCCTTGAGGTTACTTCAGACACTGGACGCCAGAAGCTCGCCACCGTAGAGGGATCCGCATCTCTGCTGAAGCAACGGGACTTCAAAGAAGGATTACTCATCAAGATGAAGGATGAACTGGAGCGCGCTGAAATAGCGCTTGCAATGCGGGAATCTAGGCGACAGGAGTTGCAGCGGTTGGAGCAGACCAAGTGGGACGAGTTCGCTGGTATCCAACATTCCAAGCAAGCAATGACTTCGATGGATGACGCCGCTAAGAAGGTGATTGATGCGCGCCTGAGATCACTCATGGAGGATGCAGTTGCCGTGTCTACCAACCTCGCGACCCTAAACCCTGAGATTAAGCACTGGACCGAAGCTGCCGCCAATTTACGTTCTCAGCTGCTGCAGCTTCAGGAGTCCATTAAGATACTTGAAGCAAAAATTGATGTTCTCATAGTTCAAGAGAGTTGTATACGCCCACAGCATCTTTATACAGCATTTCCTGTGAACCTTGGAGATGTGGTGCCGCTGAAGACGCACCTCCCCTGTGTGGGGTGCGGACGCTACTGGGCTGACATGGCTTTAGCAAACCTCCCTTGCGGATGTCTTCTCCACCCAATATGTTTGTTCCAGGTCGCCCTCAATGCTTCACCATGCTGTCCTGGCTGCAATGCCAAGCCATGTGCTGGCTGGATGGGACAATGGGGCTTCAAGTCTGACTTTGCTACCGCACGCACTGCTGCAGCAGCGGTGAAGAGAGAAGGTTGGGCACCTCCGCTGAGTCGCTCTGAAGCAAAGACACAATTCACAAAGCGGAAGACCACTGATGAACCGTCACCCCTGATCTCCTCCCCCAAGCGAGCTTGTCTTCCAGCACTGCTGGAAAATGGGCCCGATGACGAAGTGCTTGAGCACATGTCTGTGGAGCCTGCTTTTCCACCACGTGTCGATGCACCTGGTGTCACCACTAAAGCACCCTCTTGTGAAGAAGTAACTGTTCACAAGAACAAGGTCGTCGAAGTAGGAAGCGGCGCCACAACAGCAACGACGTGCGGAAAGCCAAGAGAGGCTGCTGCAAGTGATACCCTGAAGAAGTTAGTTTCCAAAGTCGACGATGCAGGCCACGACACGGCATCATCCCGCTGCAGCCCACTCGTAGATGCAAAACTTGAGCTGATCGTTGGAACTCCTCCTGGAACCGTGGATCCCGCCGAGTTAAGAGACATTGTGAACATTGCATGTGCAGCCGCAGCAGAAGCAAAATTTCCTACTACTCCAACATGAAGGACCACGAAGGAAGTTTTAGCTACCTCTGAAAGATAGCATACATACACTTTTAGAAGACTAGCTGCAGATAGAAGTTCGATCTTCACTAGACCCTTCCGTTTCTTAGCACAACAGCATGTCACATGTGCACGTAATGTATTATCTTTTTTGCAATGGAATCTGAAAATGTGCCCTTTTTTTCCCACAATTCTGAACTCTCTGAATTGCTAATATCTGTCCACTTCGTAAGTATGAAGGGCTGAAATTCTATCCTTGATTTGTGGCCGTGCAGGTATACTCATGGTCGTCAGTGCTGGTGTGCGATGCATTGCTTAGCAACCATTAATTCTTCTTCGATGCTTCAGTGTAAATATCTATGCACATCGATAAGAATCTGAAGCACTCGCGTCTTGATCAAGTTCGACTCTACTCTTTGGAATACACCAGCATGTCCTTCTTCCTATCATATACAAATTGAAAGAGTTTTGTTATCGAGTGGTTGATCATTGGCTATAATTATGTATTACAATGAATGATGTGAATTGAGTAGTGGGCATGTAAGGGAATGCCTTCTGGTCATGTAAGGCAGTGCCTTGATGTTATGGTTCTGAAGCTCATCTGTACAGAGCTGATTACTTAATGTTCTTGAAATTACCAACAATTAGAAAAAAATTTATGTGTTGATAGACTTCAATGTTTATGTGATGATAAACAATTTCTGTGTTAATAGACTTCGATTTTTACAGACTTACATATGCATATGTGATCCACAATTTGACTTGTTTCAGTTACATACGCTTGGTGTCCACTTTGTTGAAGCTTCAACACTGCTTTGCGTGTATTTGTTAATTGCTTGCTTTGCTCAAATTCGGGTGGACATTCCTTTTCTTTAGAATGAAGTACCTTTTGCAATTCCAGATTTGGATTAGTGAAAAGCTTGTTAGATATGCAAACACAAGATTATTAAGCATAAAATCTGATTTGCAAGGACTCTATGTTCAATTTAGTGTCCACTACTTAATTTAAAATCGAATTTTTTATGCAATCCCGAGTTTGGAACAAGGAGATGCTTATTAGTTATGCATAAATCAGAATACGAGATTTAAAGTTCTAATGTAGAATTTTTTAATTTTTTAATTTTTAGGATTTTTTGGATCTCAGTTTTGATATAAATATGCTTAGAACACACTCTCTCTCGACAAATCCTTGGTGGCTTGGCGTTCCGAGGCTTCGGATACGAACTGACGTGGCGGCCTCAGGGTGCTGGTGCCGGGTTTGAATCCACCCTTCGACACCCACCCCACCACGTTTCGATGCGCAGTTGATGGCGCAAAACTTTTTTAATTTTTAATTTTTTTGATTTTTAGGATCTCAGGTCTGTTATAAATATGCTCAAAACAAGCACCCTATCGTCAAAGCCTTGGTGGCTTGGTGTTCCGAGGCTACGGATTTGAACTGACGTGGCGGCCTCAGGGTGCTGGTGCCGGGTTCGAATCCACCCTCCGACACCCACTCCACCACGCTTACACGCCCGCAGAGATCGAGTGCTTTTTTTAATTTTTTTTTTCTTTTATTAATTATTTTCACTGAAGTGTTCATTTACCAGATATGAAGATTTTGATGTAAATTGTTCTGTAGGAACTTCTTTACTATCACCGTTTTTTCAATACTTAGAATTTTGTTCAACCATTAACAGAGTCTTGTATAATTCTAAAACCAATATAAGCAACTGAGTATCCAAGGTTCTTTCCAGACGTATCTTTATATTCCAAAGTCTAATGTCTTTCTTTTTCAAAGAACACAAGTATGTTTCAGCAGTTTATTATCTTCAGATACCATTCAATCTGCTACAGATTTCTAAATTCATTATACTTGTGAATTAAATCGTGCTACTTTGTTACTTCTTCATTCACAATTAATCATTTTTTGCCCAGTTTCTAGCCCATTTAGAGGTAATCTTTTTTCAAGGCGTAGAACTCAATCCAATTAGAACAACTAAAAAAAAAAAAAAAAACACTGAAGCACTTCAAGGGTCAAAATAGTTTTCGTAATTGCTGAAATTTGAAGGAAACATTGAAGTGCACGTGCATCATTTGTGGATGGATGAAAACTAGATGACTGAAAATTGAAGTTTCAATGAAACATGAATGAGAACTAATTCTTCCTTAATCGGCTTGCACAGAACTCAATCCAATTTGAAGCATCTAAACCATAGAACGCTGAAGCATGGCAAGGATGAAGAAACATTAAAGAGACCCTAACTTTTGTGAACGATAAACGAATGAATGAAGAAGCCAGATTCGGTGAAACATGAATAAGAAAGAACACACCTCCAATCAGTGATCACAGAACTGAACCCAATTAGAACCAAATAAAAATAACAAATAAAGCACTGAAGCATGGAGGCTCGATCAAAACAGTTTTCGTAATTACTGAAATTTGAAGGAAACATTCATATGTTATCTTTTAAGGGTGGATGAAAAATAGATGAATGAAAATTGGAGTTTCAGTTGAACATGAATGTGAACTAATTCCACCTTAATCACTGTGCGAGATATAGCTCCCCAAGTAGAACCAAATAAAAAAAAAAAGGCACTGAAGCATGGCAAGGGTGAAAACGGTATCCGTTATTATGAAACTTGTAAGAAACATAACGGTGACCTTTTCTTTTATGGGTGGAGGTAAAACGAAAGATTGAAAAATGAAGTTATGTGAAACATGAATCAGAACTAATCCAGAATGAATCAAGTTTCAGGTTCTCATAAAGGTGAATTATTCTTGCTCTGATTACTAGTGATTTGGGTACTTCGTTTCCACACAATCAAAGTCTTCTCGAGTTGCTTAGGTGGGCATTCCGCTACACATAAAAAGCGGAATTGAAACATGACAGCCGAATACATACATCCACTTCCACAAAGTGACATCGGATATGGGACTTCACAAAATTTTACCTCCACAGATAGACTAAAAAGAAAATATTTTGTGTAAAACTTCTCATTTCGAATGGCTTAGCAGTTTCTAACATCAAAGTTCTCAGTAAAATCAAGTGATATCAGTCACATCTTCTACACTAGTCTGAGATTCACTAGCACCCGCTTCTGTGCCCCTACTTGTCTCTTCGATATCTGCTGCCTCAGGAGACACATATCTACTGCCCTGGCGGGTGCGACTCTCACGCCAGGCCTCACTAGCCGCCCCTGCCCCAGATGCATGCCATGCTTCACGCCTCCTAGCCATACATTCAAGGGTTGCTGGATCTGGCAACACCTGCTCGGATGCCGAAGTCCTCATTTGCAACTTTGCAGCATACCTGTGCTGTATATTTCTATACTAGAACTCATACTGCTGAACGATAACACTCGTCCTAGCTACTGTCCCACCATGCTGTCCATGGTATTGGCTAGATGCTTTAGCAGCATGGTGCGATTTCTCCATTCCTTGGCAGTTCCATACAGACAAACTCCCATACTGTTCAATAAACCAGGGTCCGTGCTTCACCAACACGTGCTGCCAACAAAAGATCAGGGTCAATTCAAAACTTGTAAACATAGTATAAAAAGCAAACATGGTTGTTGAAGCATCAATTACATGGAGGCAATAGCGAGCCTAAACCACGAACAAGCTAAAACGCTCACAACACAAGCCAGTTAACACTTTGAAATACTCACGATATAGTGCGTCACGATATATACCCTCCCCATGTGCCGCAACAAATGCTCTCCCGAAACTCTCAATGACAGATTTACAGTTCCTCCTCTGATCGTCAGTCAGAACCAAGCCAGTGAAGTATGGCTGCAATGCCTCGAGAGTCTCCCATACTCGCCTGCGCTTCACCCTTGCTTGCCCACTTTCCAGGTTATTTGATTCTGAAGCGAGTACGTCCTTCCAAACCCGATCATTTCCGGACCACGAACTTGGTCCAAACAGTTTGCTTGCACAGACTCCGCCAAGGCTCGGCTTCTGAACAACATTCCCTGTTTTCCCAGAGAGTTGCGGGTCTTGCTTTAGCACACAGTTCGACCCTTCTACACCAATAGCAGACATTGTTTTCTCCATAGCGTCAATTGCAGCGGATTTCCTCTCCCCCTCTTGCATGTTCCAGACGAACATGAAGTGCAGATGTAACACTTTCTCAACAATTCGAACCAGTGCATGCAAAGTGCATATGTGTGTCCTGCTCAAAGGAATTGGCAGAATAGGTTTCCATCTCGGATGTGTGTCGATGTCGCATGGTGCACCTTGAATCCTTGTAGCAAACAAACCTCCCTGCCAGGTTCCTTTCCCACGTGCTGAAGTAGTCTGCTCTGCTTCAGCACTTGTGCACGTCCTCAAACGTTCGTGCTTCTGCTCACAGTATATGCAATTCATCTTGCATGCCGGCCCATGCTGTAGCCCATACATACACTTGATGGTCTTCATATCAGCACTTAAATGCCACTCAACTGGATAACTTCCGTAACCTGCTACATCAAGTTGTTCCCCGCTTGACTGCGCTTTAATGATATCCGGAAAGCTTGTTTGTTCAAATACCCACTGCAAGATATCATGTGATTCCTTCTCCACCTGAAAGCAGCCTATTGGCCAAATCTCTTGCTCAGACTGGACAGAGAAATATTTATCATTGTTTCTCTGTATCTCTGGATCTAGGGCTCGATTCATCAGTGTCAGGCTCACTCGCTCAAACTTCTTCCCGTGCAGCACTTCCGCCTCATCAAGCTTCAGCACGAATATCAATGGCCCGCCCCTCAACTCTGATTTAAACCAAGGTAATAAACAGCACTTAGCATCGAATACATTAACAAGAGCCCGCTACCTTCCGATAAATGACAAAACAGAGATTTCGATTTTGGAACTCACCTTCAACCGTGATGTCATAGAACAACACCATTGATTTTTGAACTACTCTAATGTCTGCAAAGAGGTTGTTTTTTTCATTTAGAATAACCTCCCTTGACTGTCTCACCACATTCTTACCGACCCTCGCCTCTGAAATCACTCTGCGCCCGTTTATGTGACGATACTCTCCAATGAATTGTGGCAGCTTGCTATTCATGCTCCTTCGCAACTCCGCCACCTTATTACTAGACGGCAACAGACCTCGCTTCAGCTCAGGCGCTACAGACATCACTCAGTGCTTGATGACCTTGCAGAGTGCATGGTATCCTCTATGTGTTACGTTGTTACCATCGCACACTCCCAGCATGACTTCTTGACTCAACTCCCCTTGAATCTTTTTGAATACATTCTTGGTTGCGGCCGCATTTGCTTGGCTCATCTTGGGCTGCTCTCCTAACCTCAAAGCCTCACCTGCAGACAAAACGCTTGCAATAGCGCGTGCTGTAGCAGTTTGTGAATCTCTTGCCCCGTTCAGCCTTTTCCTCTCCCCCCGTGCCTTGTTTGATCGCTGCAGTTGACTGACCGGTCGAGGTTGAATCTGAGCCCGCAATATAGTCCTTCGACGCTTAGCATTCCCTGATCCTGCCATGCATCCATCTGGTATCAATGACCTTACACCCTGTTTAAATAAACTCCTTCAAAGAAGATATTAAATACTTACTGCACTACTTGGTTAATGTCCTCCACATTGACTTGCTGCAATGCAGCAAGCAAGTTGGTTCGCTTGTTTAGAGCAAAATAAGAAAACCATGAATTCGCAACAGCCTGCTTCCATATTACACTCACAGATAAGTAAATAGCCGCAACAGCACTATAAAACGTAACTGCCGAAGCATTTCACAAACGTCTAAGAACCTGGAGCGAGCTCGTCTACATTCTTCATGCTTGACGTGTGTACGCGCTTGCGGAGACCCCTCGGGGTCTCAACCATGTATTTCATTTTTGCTTGTAGATCTTCACGCGCTGTTTTTGATTTCGATAACTCTGCCTGCAATGAAACTACCGTTGCTCTAAATCCCTCCGCTGCAGCAAGAAGTGACGTCCTCAACTCTGTACATGTGGCTTCTGAATTGACCAGTTCGCTCACTAATCTTTCACGCTCTTCCCCAAGCAAGGACACGGTGCTCTTCAAATTGTCAATATGGCGTCTACATTCTTCATGTTGCTGACGAAGACAATGTATGTCAAATTCATAACCACGGACCGTCGATTGCAAGCTCGTGACTGCACTGCCCAAGCGTTTTGTGTATCCCAGCATACCTCCTTCGCCGTGGCATAGGAATTCCAAGTACTCTTTCAACGTCCTAAAGCATGGATGCAAACTTGTTGCAGGATCGACTGGATATAAGCTCCCGTCCACCCACAGGTCGATGTTCTTCTCCCCATTAGCCCTCCTTGCAGCAAATCCTGCACGTGAACTGCGTTCGTCTAACAAATGACCTCGCTTAAGCACTGGAGCGTAGATCGATGCCAAACGCACAGAAGGCACGTACGTGTTGGTCACATCTCGAAGCGCCATCTTCTAATCCGACAAAAAAAGCAATAACACATATAGTTGAATCTCACAACACTGTACAAATGTGAACAACGATAAAATTAACAGCACTTTCCATTCCTAAATTGGGCAGATACGACACACACGGTGCATGAATAGAACTGACAGCATACTTCAAGTAGAATGCTGTAGCAAATTTTCATAACTGTAGACAGCTCTCAATTTGGCGCGCCACTGCCACGGGACATGCCATGCTTGCACCTCCCGCCTTTTTAGTGGAGGTATTTCCCGCCCCCAGTTTGCCCACGGGGCTTATTTAATTCCCATCAAATATATCAAATAGGGGATGTTCGAATATTATAACCCAAGATTACACTGACCCATGGGTACAATGGATTGACTTTGCAGAATGCTAATAGTTATTTTATCCGGGTTTCAACGACTGTTGGTTGGTACTGGTCACTATTCTACTTTGTTTTATTGGAGTGCTATGGACTGCTCCTAGGATAGAATGATTACTTCGACCCTGCCCAAGCACTGTTGGCCGGTTGCCCCCAACGAAAAAAGGACTACCTTTCAACTGCCCGGGACTCCCTTGGAGGGCCTCTTGGAGACTCGAAAACTTTTCTAATGGCAGTTTCTAGGTAAGATATGTCACGCTCATGTTTCCTCATGTGCATGGCTAAGGCTGGTCTCTGTAGCACACTTGAATGTGGTTTTAAAAAAATGTAATACCCTGTTTTGCTGTGCACGCTCTTCAACCCTCAATGTTTGCCCTCCTTTAGAGCTCCCCATACTAAACGCCTTGTTGAGCCAGTAATAAAAACGTATCATGTTCATGACGTGCAGGCTTTGCTACTCCGCAACACCGTGGACGTAATGCATGTTGAGCGAAACATCTCAGACAATATCATGCGTCATCTATTAGGAGAGAAAGACTGGACAGCTCTACGTCGCGACTTAGAGGGAAGAGGTTCATCATGGGCAACATAATCCTTGGGCATCATTATGGTTGCAAGAAACATGTAGCAGATACTCTAAACCAAAGGCTCCCTTTGTTTTTAGCGATTCAGAGAAAGTGTCATTCATGCAGATTGTTCCAAGTACTAAAGTGCTGTCGGGTTATAGCTCCACGCTTATCAATCACTTAGGGGAAAAGAAACTTGCGGGAATGAAGAGCCATGACCTCCATGTGCTTCTTCAACAGATTCTACCATGTGCCTTAAGACATTCTCTAAAGAAGGGCCCTAGGAACGCAAATATCCGACTTGGGAATTGTTTTCAGAGAATCTGCTCCAAGGTAATTAAGACAACAGACATTCCTTCAATGCAGGAGTACGTGGCTGAGACATGTTGTCAACTAGAAATTTGGTTTCCTCCCGGGTTTTGGAACATCATGCTACATTTGTTACTGCACCTCGTAGATGAGATTGAATTATGCGAGAAAGTTCACTATTGTTGGTGTTACTCCATGGAGAGATATTTGGAGACATTGGTGAGGTACGTCCATGACAAGTCACGCCCCAAAGCAGGTATGGCATCTGGTTACGCAGTGGATGAAGC
Source organism: Ceratodon purpureus (assembly GCA_014871385.1). Classification (NCBI taxonomy): domain Eukaryota; kingdom Viridiplantae; phylum Streptophyta; class Bryopsida; order Pseudoditrichales; family Ditrichaceae; genus Ceratodon; species Ceratodon purpureus. The sequence goes on from CM026426.1 coordinate 106,519,912, forward strand.
CTTTGGATTCTACACGGAATAGTTTTCTCTTTATCTGCACAGGGAATGACGAGTATGGGATCCAGAAGAGGAAATGCGTGATTCAACAGAGTTGTTGCTTGGAAAAGGGAGGTTCAAGAGGCTATTGCAAGAAGAGAAAGAACAAACATACTGCTACATCATCAAGAGTTCTGTATACACGGAAGATCTTCTAAGGTATCATTTTCAGTAATTTCCTTTCTCCTACTGTAACGATCATTTTGCATTCTCTATGACGCATGGCTCTTGGCCTTCCCCTAACGTTCCTCCATTGCCCATTGAGAATGGGAGGTTCAACAGGATCAGTACCGCATTTAGCAACAGCAGTACCGGGAGGAAGCATGTGCTCAGTGGACGAGTGATGTACGCCAGGAGGCCTTCCGCTATGTGTACCGAGAACACCTATACTACACCTTTCCAGATTCTCTGCATGGTTGAACCAGCATGCGAGGAGGTTAAAAGAGGAGCGGTTCCCCTTCGACCCAATGTTAGACGCCTTGCATTGTGTGCCCTCTACCCATTTCCTTGAGTACGACGGCATGAGGGCCTACGGCAGCCATTACAGGTGTTGCACTAACAAGGATGGACCAACACTCGTCGCTTTTGATTGTGTTATAGCAACATTAACCCCGGAATCTGTGACAACTTCCATCGATGTTGGCATTCTAAAAAGTATAATATTATTCTCGTACGGGACCTTGAAGTGTGTGGTTATGAAAGCAGACTGGATTCCGCCGGAACATGAGGGGAGGCGATCAGTCAAAAGAGACGCGTATGGTTTTTGGACAGTCAAGTACAGAGCTAGGTACGGGGCACAACACAACCCGTATGTCTTTCCACTAAGTGTGACACAAATTTTTTCATGCAAGACGCAATGAACTCGGACTGGAAAGTAGTCTTGCGAGCAGATGCTTATAGCAAGCGCACCGTCGGTGACCGTGACATCGTCAACTTTGGGGCTGCCGGAACTCAAGGAAACGGACATTGTGATAGGAGCACCACTGCTGGATCGTCGATGATCTAAAATCCTTCTCCAGAAGAACCAGAGGTGCAGTCCATTCCCCTTCCTGAGGTACACGTCCTGGATGCAATGGCCGAACGAGAAGAGGACGACAGTCATTTCGATGATGACCAGCACGTAGACGAGTTTGTTGTAGAATGGATGGAGTAGAGTATCATGAACAATCACCAACCGTTCTGAATTCTTGGCAATTCCAAACACTGGTATGAATCAAGATTCCGTTTTAAGCTGTAGAAGAAAAGGTTTCCTGGACATACGCCGACCTTGTTTTCTGTTTTTCCGTATTGGTTTCTCAGTAGTGCCTTGAGCAAGGTCCCAGAATTCCCAATTCCATTCGTCACTGTATATTCAATTGTTTCCTTTAAAGATGCATGGTGTTTTCTCGAACTGACCATCTTCGTGAACCTAGCCATGTCCGGAGGTCCTTGTTTAAGAACTTCTGTATTCTGTTACGAGTGAGGGAAATTGAAGAGGGCGGCTCTGTTATGGGTAAGGTTTATCCTACTGGTTTTGTTTTACAACCTTGGAAGCTGTATATGTATGCACTACCATTCAACTCCAGTAATTGCTGTTGCTCGATTCCATGGATTCCACATCACTACAATTTTTTATTTTTTCTTGGAGCAAATGAAGAGATTTCATTGCAAAGAAAAGGATAACAACCCTCATTAGGCCGGGGCCCAGGGCGAAAGAGACACGGACTTCTGGACTAAAAATGAAAGACTAACAGTTTACAGCCGATTGAGCATCACTCTCTTGGGGGTAATGAGGTTCCATTTAACCTGAAGTTCTACTCTATGACCAAGGATACTCCTACACATCCAAACTGAGTCAAAGCCTTTAAGTATGCTGAGGGCCATTTCATGGTTGCTAGCCCTCTTGACCTCTATTAGCGTCTTCTTCCATGCGATTCTCCCATACTCCAGTAAGGCTTCCCAAAGGAAATTCCTACTCTTTTGGGCGGGCCAGCATGCTCCTTTGAAGACCTTGGCGTTACGACTCAGCCAGATGCACCTCAGACAGATTCCCCTTAAGAGGGACCAGATTTTGATATGCCCTTTCTTCCTCAGCCTCATTGGTTGTCCGAACATGCATAGGTGAAAGGAAAAACACTGCGGTGGATTAAGATTCCTACGACCTTTCTGCAAAATGTGGATCAAATAGAAGCAGTAGTGCCAAATAACCTTTGCATGGTTACACTTGTAAAAGCAATGCGTGTAAGATTCTACATAGTGTGAATCGCAAAGCTTACATTCTTGATCAATCTCAGGATTGAACTTGCTTCTCCAAGCATTTATAGCGACAGCCTGATGCCATAACGACCACATGAAGGCGACTTCCTTCTTGGATCTGGTAGATTCCAGATCTCCTTCCAGTTGAGAGAAAAATTCAAGCTCCCTTCGTGTCTCCATTTGTGAGCAATAGGCTTTTGGACGGTTGTATGTTTGTCAAGCAGTTCCCTACCCTTTTTAAATGAGTACATCATGAATGGGGCTCCGCACCTCCATTTCCATCTGTCAGGGTTGATGCCTGAGATAGAGCCTGGGATTCCAAAGTAGTAGAAGTGCTCTTCTTTGGCTGCTTTGTGTTTATCAATTTAGGCAACACGGACTTGCCGAAAAACTCCCTCTCCAGACGTGAAACGGATGATTGCATTAAAGGTTTCGGCAGGGTGCAGCAACCTAGACCTGCTGCCAACAGCGTAAACTAGTACGTGGATGGGGAGGTTCCTAAGATGAGGCTCATTGCTGATCGCGCCAAAGTCTCAGTCCCCTACAGTCTGGAGGACAAAGGTCGGCTCTTGAGATTCGCATGTGTCAAAGAACCCCACCCAAGCTCGCAAGGGGAGGGAGTCGCTCGGAGATCTCAGAACAGCACCTAACGATTGGTCAAAGGCTTTGATTAGGGGAGCTAAACGGCCAGCCTTTTGCAAAGTGAGATCAAATTTGGTCTCCAGCTCCGGTTGGGTTTTGAATCGCAGCTGGTCACTGATCCAAATATCTTTAATCTCTTTGACTTCCTCTCTCTTTAGCATTGTTTAGTTTTGTGCGGTGTGCCGGAATTAGGAGAGCCGAGGCTTGAATCAGACTTTGTGTATTATGTGAGCAGAATTTGAATACAAAATTTAATGAAGTTAAACAAGATTAGGATACGCTTCTTTTTGCGTTGATTTCACTTGATTTGAAGCTTTTATGAGTATTTTTGTGAGCATTTCAGTAAGGAATAGTCTGATGTTACTCATAGTGAGAATCAGAGATTTTGTACCTCTCCTATAGTCGCAAATCTTATTGAAGCAAAGTGAAATTCAAAAGGAGTGAAGGTATTTTTGTTTGATTTTCATAGAGTTATCACTCTTATAGATAGCATCTGTAAATCTTGAGTTATGAGCAAATAGTTGGAGTAGTATACATTGCCGCTCAAAATTTTGATAGTAAAGTTTGAAAACTCATATCATATAGACAATAGCTTAGTAACAAATGAAAATTTGATACATTGTAGCAAACTGTTTTAGCTTTCAGAAGAGCTATTAATATTCTAAATTAAAGCTCTATAACGTTTTTGGTGACTGTTTTAGTACTGCTAGTTCAAAAGAGGTCCGAATTGAAGAATTGAAGATTTGAAGATTTGAAGACTTGAAGAATTGAAGACTTGATGAATTGAAGACTTGATGATTTGAAGAGTCAAGTGAAGATTTACATTGCGAGGACCTATCCTATGTTGTGGGCATGTGGCTTTGTTATACCTAGCCTGATTTGGAGGCTTGTTGTAAATTTTGCAATGTGAACCTTGTTGCATGTGTGGTTTTGGATTCAGACAGTGGATCTGTGATTTCACCTCATTTTGTGTTGTCATTTTAAGCATTGTAAACTTTGTTGCGGGTTTGGCTTGAGGTAACAATCATGGCTCTACCTCATTGATTTTTGTGAGCAACAAAGTGGGGTTAATAGCCCACATGGTTGAATCTTATGTCGTTTTCACACTAAGACTGGTTGATGACCATTAGACTATGAATTTGAAAGTTTAGAATCCATATTCAAGGACGATTCAGCTCATGGTCTGCCGTCCGTTCTGCCCGTTCCGTAAGCTGTGGTTTCTTACCCCCTCTTTGATTCTTGAGCCCCTAGAGCCATAATAGGATAGGCCAACAAGAGTTAATTCAAGAGTTGTTGAAGATTCAAGAATTGAGAGGACATCAAGCAAGAAACCCTACTTGCCAAGTGAATTTCAACTGCAGCTAGAATCTGTGTGATTTCCCAAAGCAAACCCTTCTTTATTCGATAGTGTTTGGGTGGAGATATAACTCTCTTCTACTCTGGATCCCCTCTCGGCATTGGAGAGTATTCCCTCCGTAGACTCGTAGAGATGTCGATCACTGGATCCGGGGTGGTTTGCTGAAGTACAATCATTTCTAGGACTAGGATTCGGGTAGGTGCGGGTGATGGAAGCCGGATCACTTCCGAGGATCGTGCACGAGAGGTCTCAGGAGACCGAGCGTGACTCACCCTATGTGATCGAATACGAACCGCCTTTGACGACCCAGGCTTTGCAATCTCTAGCTGGCAAGGAGTTGCATTGGATTCCACCACCTTCTCAAATATGATTGCGGGGGATCTGGAAGTAGCCGGAACTACCATATGAATCAGGGTTGTCATAGTAGACAAACGAGGCTTGGAATTTTCGGCTTGTCGCATGACGGACGTGACGGACACGTTTTTATCTAACAATCGGACATCTTTATTGGACAAGCTCCGGCGTGCAAGTTAAATTACACACCTCACAGTTTACTGCTGTTTACAATGGGATGGCGCCCGTCGGCGCCGGCGCGCGTATCTGTGCCTGCTTGCACCCGTCTTCGGGTTGATCGTGTCCGTCGTGTATAATTGCTCATGCCCGTCATGTAGAATGATCGCGCCTGTATGATCTCCTCCAATCAAAGTTGATAGCGCCATAACAAAGCGCTCGCACCCGAAACTTGCCAGCCGAGACCCGAACGTGCCCGTAGGTATACTGTAGCACGACGTGGTGCCCGTATTCCTCTGGTAAGCACTTAATTAGCACTAAGTACCCTCCAAAGTTAACCACTATGTGTTCGTTCCCACGAAGACCTATGGTTTCCTCCTTTTAGACCGTAACGGTAATCACCACCTGATTTCAACCATCTTCCGTCCTACTGCCGGTTATCCAAAACCGCCAGCTTTTGCCTCGTTCCTATTTTCCGGATTTTTAGACTAGTGGCCGGTTCCCACTGATCCGTCTATACTTTCAAGTGGCTGGATACTCTACCGTCCCGAGACTTCAAGTGGCTGGATGCCCCACTGATCCTATCTAACACCCGGAGAGGATTGTAATAATCCTTCCGTGTGACTTGAGGCCGGTCCAAATAGCTACTCAATACCGATACCGGGACGAAATTCATACTACAACGACATCAATTAACGTTTGCATAGTATCCTAACTATATCATCCCCCTTCGGGACTGGTTCAAAGTAGGTAATCCGGCTTTTATCCTATCGACAGGATGCGACCAGTCCAATCCCAGATTCCGGTGTACACACGACCCTGCGTGTCCTTAAGACTACCAGCCCCCGGTGCAATACATCTTCCTTCCCTTCAGGCTCCTTCCGGACATCAAAAACCGTCAACACTCGGCGCTTGACACCTTTCCAATTTCTCCGGACGCTCTCCAAACTACCACTCTATTCAACACTCTTCTGGAACAATATAAGAGACAACAGTACCAACAAACCGTTACAGCAACGGGCCCGTAAGACAGCCGATCGAGACAACAAATCCAAAATTATATTCTCAATTCCAACAACAAAATAGCTTACAAAAAGAAGGCCCCGGCCTTGGGAAAACGTCTAGCTTAAGTAGTAACCCTAATGAGCCTATAGCAAACAAGTGGCTAACAAAGATCCACAAATTCTGGATCTTGGACCCTGGGAATCCCGGACCGGTGGCCGCCTTCTATTCCTAGTTACTGCCGCTATCTATCCGGACTGACAGCCGGGTGCAAGTGAGTCCCATCATTAATCGCTGCCATTTTCTCCGGACCTTATCCTAACCCTACTCCTTCTCCTTCTCGAATCTTGGGTTGTGCCGATTCCGTCCAGCCGTCCCTTCTTCTGTGGCCCCTTCTTCACCCGTTTACGTGAGGAGCCGGCTCCTGGAGTATCTGGTATCGGTTGGTCGGCCACCTTCCAGACTTGTCCTGTCTGTACCGCGGGGGAGGGAGACCGTGTAGCCACCGGTGTTACAAAGAGGTCCGTCCGCCTCCGTTCCGGGGATGGAGTTCCTTGCACCGGAGCAAAGGTTGCTTCTGCCTGTGGTCCCAGGCTTCCGGTGAACGGCCTCCACTCCTTCCGGTATGACCAAATTGTGAAGACTGTCCAAGGTATCCGGAAGAGGGTCCGCTAACGGTTGTCCAAGCTCCGACTTAACTGATCGGATGGTCGACTGAACTGGAGAAGGCACGATTGGCACCTGTTTCGATCCTATGGTCGGAGCCGGTGGCTCAGGTGTCCTGTGCTCCTCTTCATCTACCGGTGGACCTGGTAGGTTTAACGGACTAGCCTTATCATCGTGGAGACTGTCCACTAGGGCTCTCATCTTCAACCAGGTGTCTTCCATCTCCTGCGTTCGGTCGTGCATGACGTTTATAATTAACTTCCTGGCCGGATCCGGTAGACGTGTCAAGAACTCCTTGTAGACGGCGCACTGGTTGGCCACATCCACCGGAAGGGCTAAGGTGGCCTTGACCCCCGCTATGCTCTGGATGGCCTTGGCTGCCCGGTCACGGGCCTCTTGAAAGTCCAACTGTGCATCATTCACATCCCGCTGGAGTTTGATGATCGTCCCCCGGTTCTCCTTCAATTGTTGGACATAGGTGGCTTGTAGGCGTGCCAGGTCCCGGTGGTTACGAAGAATGGTAATGCATTCTTCCAACCGGTCTGTGCCCGTAATGCCCATTACCTCCTTCGTCAACCGTCTTTCGAGCTGGGTGTTTTCCTGCAGGTACCGAACATATGCAGTCATCTGCTCAGACAGGTTGGCCAAATCTTGACGCGGATCTCCGGCATGGTCCGGTGGCCCGGTAGGTTTGAGGACTTCCGTGCTCAGGTTACGTCTAGCCGGTGTGGGAGTCCGGGGGGAACCGGATGGCTGCCCCTTCTCCGGACTGGGCCGTGGTTTCTTCGTCGAGGTGGGCAAAACTTCCACCACACTGTCATTGTCCTCAGAAAAGTCCGCCTCCAGTTCTGCGTACAGTTGGAGGCTCTTCAGCCACTCGTATTCCACAATCTCTTTGGGATTCAACAGGCCCTTGTGCCGGTAGAGGTGGACGAGGTAAGTCGGAAGGCAGGTGGACTGTTTCTTGGTCTTCCTCAGGTTGGCCACCTCACGGTCAATGATCGTCTTAATCATAATACCCCAGTCCACTTGGATTATTCCGTCCATGGCTATAATGAAGGTGGATGCCCACTTGATGGTGACTTGTTTGGGCTTTTCCGGATGGGAAATTGGGTTCATAAACCCTACCACCATCCGGGCTCTCGGGTTCTTAATGTCGTCCAAATCCCAACCTTCCTTCGGATCTCCGTACGTCTTAAGGTAATCGTAGACGAACTTCCGGGACTCCGGCGTCGAAACGTCGCCATCCGGTCGGAAGCCATACGTGTCCCTCCAAACCTGCGCCATCCACTGATCCGGCTCCCCACGGATGGTGTTTCGATTGCTAGGGTTTTTGACCAGAATCTCCTGCGCCGGAAGTGACTCCTTCCAATCTCATGCTTTGTCAAGGAGCAGCGGACAGCCCATAATCTCTAAGGCATCTCGGAGAAGCTCCCGATGCTCATCCATTGGTATCAACGGCATAACCCGTTGTACCTTCAGCAACGGTCCTTCCTCTGGTTCCTTCTCCTTCCTAGCCATCGTGCTAAGCGTCCGCACAGTCACTCCGGTAACTCCTGTACGCACAAGTCCTCACACAATCCCTCGACTAACGGAAACACTTCCCTCTCACCGTCTCTCTCCTATCGGCCTAACACGTAATGCGAACTACATCGAGGAGCACAAGGTCCTGACGCTCACAAAACGACAAAAGAAAGAAGGAGCACGGTTGGCCTTCTGCCTTTTATACCCTGTTCCAGCTTCAACCGTTCGTATCTCCTCATGATGGACGGTCGTAGCCCTTCATCATTGGACGGTCGCGACCGGCGGCGCTTTAACTGCCGCCCCCGTGTCTCCTGTGTGAACTACACCCTCCAGCTGTAGCTTTAAATCTGCTCGTGTCAGGATTCCGTGCCGCAGACTGTTCTCGATTTAACCAATTCCGTTCGACCGGATCAGCCCCGGTAGCCCGTCCGGTTCAATATTGATTCAACTAACCGTCTTAATCGGTTGTTACCTAGATCTAGTTAATATTTCCGTATTTCTACAACGAAATTTCTATTTTTTATCATTTTTTTCACCGGATTTAGTATTCTGTTGTGCCAACCGTGGAAATCACTTTCCACATATACCCGCTAGGTATCCTGGCTACTCTACCTGCGTACGTGCGTAGTGTAGCCACACGCGCTCGTTTTAGGCTGCACGCGCGAACACAATCGCACCCGTGCATATAAAATGCCACCCCTCCCCTCATTTAGCACCTCCTCTCTTTGAGCATTTTGCCTTCAACAGCCCCAGGGTAGCTGATTGCTTTGTGTTTGGGTGGATTCTATTATAATTGCGCTAACCTCTTACATGAATACCCATGCATGCAATTGTAAACAAATCAAGTCGTACATAAATTCAACAAATGGTGCCAGTCCACCCGACACCGCAAAGCGTATGGACACAATTATTTGGTCAATGTTGGAGCATCTTCGGAAATTGATCGAGCAGTTCGAGGACTGAATTTCTCTTTGAGAGAAATTAGTGGCATTGAAGAGAATGGACAACCTCTGCCTCCAACCATTGACGAGTAGTTGGCAACCCAAGCAACTATTGAAGAACTTGAATATGAGGTTGGCGCTTTCATCAAAGATCTCAAGAAGGAGATGGCAATACTTTATGTCTCCAATATTGTCTCCACTGCTCAAACGAAACATTTCAAGAGGCATTTGAAAGTTTTAGAGGATTGATATCTAGACTGCATGGCACTGTAATATGTTACAATGAAGTGATATATCTACAAAATAAATAATTTTTTTTTTTGTTCTCTCAATTCGCAAGTCCCGCCTTTTAATGGTGTACCATGTATAGGTGGCGGCCGTTTCCGCTAGCAATCGTGCCCGTCCATCTAGCGATCGCGCCCAATGATAATGACTGCGTTCGTATGGCTTGCAAGACAGTGGTGATCGCGCCCATTCGATAACTGCCTGCGTGCGCTCGTCCATCCAGCAATCGCGCCCGACGGCGGTGGCTGCGCCCATATGCACTCGCCCGGCAGTGGTGATTGTGCCCATTCGATAACCGCTTGCGCGCGACAATATCTGCGTGCGTCCATCACATACCCTCCAAGATCCGCTCTCATCTGACTATAACCGAGTCGATATCCACCCGCGCCCGTAATATACCCGCCTTGACATCCGCTCTCGCCCATTGCTACCCGCGCGAGCGCGCAGGTATACACAACCGAGACCCTAGCTACTCTACCCGCGTAGAGTAGTTGCTCGCTCTCGTCCCCTTGCGCCCGTAAGTACAAAAGGCCGCTCCGCCTCCCCTCCCCCCCCCCCCCCCCCCCCCCTCATTTCGCACCACCCTCCTTCGAGCATCTTGCCTTCAACAGCCTCTAGGTAGCTCATTGCTTGGTACTCTGGTGGGACCTAGCACACTCACACAGAATCTGCCTTCGGTAGGGGAGATCAGGGAGCGGGAAAGAGATGCAGAGCGGGAATGGCACTGGAACATACATTGTAAGAGAGTTCACGTCCTTACCAATCCTGCAATGCTTGCATTTCCTAGGTGGGAAGCCGCACCAGAACCTTGGACTTTAGCTACATGTGAGGAGTCCATTGAATGGTGCCACATTGACAAGAAATTCCTGTTGCATTGCCATAAATCGAATCGTGTTACAAAGAAGGCAACCATGAGGTGGTGCTTGAGCCCTGAGTTTGGTGAATGGTGTTTGGAGGTGTACCTGTCTCTATACAAGGAAGCAATCAACAAGAGAAACGAGATTCTACTCTTCATTTGCAAAATGATATATGCCGAGCTCGTACTACATAAGGCGGTGGATTGGAGGACGATAAGGTTGACGAGGGACATTAAGGAACGCCCTAGGGAGGCATCTATACCTAGAGGTGTTTTAACATTCCTAGGCATCAGCTGGCCATATTGGAATGATCCCAAAGAGCGAGGCTCGCGTTGGGCACTTATGTGGAGCAACTTTAAAGAAGATAATGATTCTGACGGTACGCCAATATGTGCTAGTCAGTCAAAGACAAAAGTAGCAAAGGCAGCTAGAATGGCACGGCTTTGTAAGAAGGATCCTGCTGTGGCTGCGTGCTTGGCGGCAAGAAATCGTGTTTGGCCAGCAAATCCTAGCGTTCCGGATATTGCTGATCAGGCTTTTCCGGCAATTGTTGGGGGCCTGAGAAATGCGGATGTAGCTCCTCCTGCAGATATTGGGGGTCCAAGCAATGCAGGTGAAGATGAGGACGCTAGGTATGCAAATGAGTTGGAGGTTACAATAAATGATGTTGATGCTCAACCGCAGCAGGGCGATGCATTGCTTATTCAGCTCAATAATAAAAATGCAATAATTGCGTAGCTGGAGAGCACAATTGTAAACATGGTGCTTGAAGCAAAGATGCTAAATGAGATTGTTTAGAAGTAGAGGGAAGAGATTGAGCAACTTACGAGTGAGAGAAATGCAAATACGGTTCCAAATGATAGCCAAGTTCCTCTCCCTAGTAGCTTTGGAATTAATGAGGCTGAAGTGGATGCCATCATTGATACGGTCACACACGCTGTCTTAGAAGTTATCCCCGCTTGAGCTACTTGTAGGCCAATTATTCCATTTGCATCAACAAGCCAAGTGATGGATTCTCAAGAAACGCAGGATTCATTGTTGTTTCCAGTGTCAACGATGCCTCCATTGGTCCCTTCACTAGGTAATGCCTCTGAATTGCAAGCTACGAATGAGATGCTCAAGACGTACCTTGTCGAAATGAGCAAACGATACTACCAAAAGGAAGATTGCATGCATTATGTCCGTGGACCGTCACAGACAAATGTACAGTGAAATCCAAAAGATTGAAAATGACTACTTCAAAACAAATCAGAAGAAGGACTTTAGACTTTCTTCGTGGGCACATATCGATAACATGTTTCCCGACTCCTTACAGATGCATGACAAGAAGATAGATTAGATGAACGCAGGGTGGGAGTACAAGACCGCAACATCCTGCAAGAAAGTCGAAGAGGGGGAGGATAAGAGAATCCTCTGGCAAACTCGTGCGCCCTATGTGTTGGATGGAACTTAGTGTCCCATTTGTTCGAATGGATTTGGGCCAGAGGGAGTTTGGTCACTGGGGTCAAGTCAATGCATGTATCATCCATTGTGCTTGATTTCCCATGCCATGATATATCGATTCTGTGCAATATGCAAGTCCCCCTTCCACCAACGTCTTTACGAGCAGTTTGGATTGGAGACCAGGATGCTGCCATCTTGAGAGCCAAATAAGAAAAATACTCTTGAATTCCTGGACAAGTGGGGTACCGACTTGGTTTGGAATTGGAAAATGGGAATGCACTCGACCTACAAGAACAATATGAATACGCAATTTGGATGGGACACCGACCATGAGGAAATTGTAAGGTTGTGCCACAGGGTTTGTAGGGGCGGGACTGATGAAGAAGTGCAAGGAAAGAGGAATTTCTTTTTCCAAACAATGAGTGGGCACTAAGATGAAGAAAACAATGAATTCCAATTTGGGCCTCATCCTCAAGGAATTCTGTGGGATTCCAATGGGAACTTGATTGCGGATCAGAACATCCAGCTCCATCAAATGACCGACGTGGATCTCACTATCCGCAATGCCTTGAACATGGCAAAATCGGAATGGATAAACCTGTTCAAGAGGAAGGCAGTGGATTTCCTACTCGAAGAATATAGTCCAGAGACCCTTCGTGTGCTCTGTCAAATGCAAGACGCTTGCTTCATGGAAGTAGTTTTTGGAGCAGACGGCCTAGCTAGGAGAATACGGTATGCCAAGCGTAAACTCATCGTTGATAATGGGGCAGAAAGTAGCGCATCGGGTAGTTCTCGTGCACAAAGAGATGAAGGTGGATCGAGCAACTCAACACGCGATGTCATGGAGATCATCGAGTGAGGGAAACATTTTTGTAATAAGATATCAGAATATAGGTAGTTGCAAAAGGCTTAGGGAATTAGATTGGAAAGAGTTTTAGGATTAAGTTTAATTTTTGTTAAACTCGAACAATTGATGTTAGTTTCCATTTTGAATTTGTTCATCAAGTCCATGCCTTTGTTAATGTCTTTATATATAATTGAGATGCACTAAGATGTTTTTCACATTGATATTCCACTGCATTCTAGACTATTTTTATCCTCACTTTATTTTCCACTTCAATTAATTCTTATACCATTTTATTCTGTTACTATTTGTTATATGAATATGAAATTAAATGTTTTCATTAACCTTGAGAGTTATTCCTTCGTTCCCCCTTTTGTTCCGTTCTCATTCAATAATATGATGAATCAAATTTTTCCAAATACTTTTTGTGGCTCCATGAATTTTATGGATAAGGATCACGACAGTGTGCGCGCTTGTATCCATGCGCCCGTATCCACGCGCCCGCATACACGCCTCCAAGCTCTAGTGGCCGATTTTATGAGAATTTTATAAAATTACTTGCGCGCATGTGCACGCGCTCGAATTGATCCTACGCACGCGAGCAATGACGCAAATCCTTCCACTCTCTTATTTTCACATGAAGTATGATTCCACGGTGTTGCGCGCGTGTGTGAGTTCACGCGCCCGATTGCTCGCGCTCGCATGCACACGCCCGTGATCCTTCGCTCGAGTTCTACTTCTTGGTTTTAAAAGAACTTCGTAAAATTCCTCGCGCGCGTGTGCACGCGCCGAATTGATTGCGCCCGTGATCCTACGCGCGCGAGCAATGCCACGAGTCCTCCCCCTCTCTCATTTTCACATGAAGTATGATTCCATGGCATTGCGCGCGCGCGCGAGTTCACGCGTTCAATTGCTAGCGCCCGTTTTCATCCGCGCGTGTACACTCGTCTGATTCACAAAACGCTTGTAAACTCTCATTTTCAACTTCTCCCCTTAGCATTGCGGCCGCCCGTATTCGTGCGCCAGTATGCACTCGCCCGTAGCCACTCGCCCGTATGTCCCCTCTCCTTCTTCTAAACCAAGAGTGTTCTTTTCAGAACTTTGTAAATTACTCTCGCCCGTGTGTACGCGCCCATTTGATCTCGCTTGTGTGCATCCGCTTACCTTGTTTTAAAAAAAAATAAAATCTAGAGCTCAATCATCCTATTCCGGTCAGTTTTTTCCTCTTCCAACTACTCTTTTATTCTATCCTCTCATATCTTATCACTCCACCATTATTTGTTTCACCCTTCAATTGTTTTGTTTATGTTTATTCTACCACTATCCCATCCTAATCCTATCCTTCTTTTTTTCTTCCCAATAGTCTTTAATTTCATCATCTTATATTTTATCATTCCACCATTCCTTGATTCTCTCTTTCATTGTTTTTTTTTTTTTTTTTTTGCGTCTAATTCCACCACTCTCCCATCATATCCCTCTTATTTTAATTTTCTTTCCAATACTCTTTAATTCAATCCTCTTGCTTTTTTCAACTTTCTATCATTTGATTCTCATTCATTGTTATTTTTTTCTAGTTCTAATTCCACCACTCTCCCATCCTATCCCTCTTATTTTACATTTCTTTCCACTACTCTTTAAATCTATTTTCATATATTTGATCATTCCAATTTTACTTTAATCTCTCTTTCATGGTTTATCTCCTGCTTTTTTTAAACAAACACTTTCCCTTTGTACCCTGTGGAAAGTGATTTCCACGGTTGACACACCGGAATACTAATTCCGGTAGGAAAATGATAAAAATTTAAAAAAAATTTATGTTAAGAATACGGAAGTACTAAGTTGATAAGTGAAACAACCGGTTAAGACGGTTGGCCGAATAAGTAAGAGAACCGGAAGGTCAGCCGGGTGCGATCCGGTCGTCTGCAGACGAGGAGTGGGAGCACAGACCGTATGACAGAACCCTGACACTGCAGACTTAAGGATAACCACCGAAAGGTACGACGCACACGGGGAGAATGGCTGCCACCATTAAAACGCCGCCGGTCACGACCGTCCAATGATGAAAGGCTACGACCGTCCGTCATGATGAGCTACGAACGGGTGGGCGTGAGGGCAGGTATAAAAGGAGGAAGAACAGCCGTGCTCCTCCTTTCTTTTTGTCATTTTGTGGCACGCTGGGTCCTTGTGTCTCACGACGGAGGGCGCAGTTAGGGTTGGACGGTAGGAGAGAGACGGTGAGACGGAAGTGTTTCCGTTAGGCGAGAGATTGTGGTGAGGATCGTGCGTGCAGGTGTTTCCGGAGTGACGGAGAGGAGGACTTAGCAGAATGGGTAGAAAGGGGAAGGAACCGGCGGAGGAAGGACAGTTGTTCAGGGTACAACGGGTAATGCCGTTGATGCCGGCAGACGAGAGGGAGAGGGAGCTCCTCCGGACCGCCTTAGAATCTATGGGTTGTGAGGTCCTACTGGACAAGGCATGGGGTTGGAAGCATGCCCTTCCGGCCCAGGAGATCCTCGTCAAGAATCCTGAGAATCGAGGAACCATCCGGGGAGAGCCGGATAAGTGGACGGCACAACTCTGGAGGGAGACGTATGGGTTCAAGAACACTGGAGAGGTCTCGACACCGGAGACCCGGGACTTTGTATGGGGGTATATCGAGGGGTCCGGAGACCCGAGAGAAGGATGGGAGCTGAAGGATATCACGAATCCGGAGGCCCGAAGAGTCGTAGGGTTTATGAGCCCTATTTTCCATCCGGAAAAGCCCAAACGGATAACCATCAAGTGGGCGTCCGTTTTCATTGGGGCCATGATCGGTGAATTCACGGTAGACTGGGGCGTCATGATGAAGACGATAGTCGATCGGCAGGTAGCCAATCTCCGGAAGACCAAGAAACAGACCACCTGCCTTCCGTCTTTCCTCATTCACCTCTACCGTCACAAGGGGCTGTTGAGTCCTAAGGAGATCCGGGAGTACGATGAGATCACAAGCTATCAGCAGTTCGCTGAACCGGAAGAAGTGTCCGATCAAGACGATGATGATGATGTTATCGAGGTCTCCCCCACGCCAGCTAAGAGACCCCGTCCCAGCCCGGAGAAGGGACAGCCATCCGGATCACCTCGGACTCCCACACCGGCCAAGCGAACCTTGAACACGGAAGTCCAAAAACCCACCGGACCACCGGAGCACACCGGGGACCCGTACCAGGACTTAGTTAACCTATCTGAGCAGGCGTCGACGTATGCTCGGTTCCTACAGTCGACTAGGCAGGCGGAGGGCCGGTTGGCTAGGGAGGTAATGTCCATTACGGAAACGGACCGGTTGGAGGAATGCCTGAGTATTCTTCGCAAGCACCGGGACTTGGCCAGTCTCCAGAACAAGCACATGGACCGGCTAGAGAAGTAATGGGAGAGGAATCAGAAGCTCGAGCAGGAGGTGCTTGATGCCCGGAAGGATAACAGTGACGCCCGTGACCGGGCAGTCGAGGCCATCCGGTCGGTCGCCGAGATCAAGGCCACTTTAGCTCTTCCGGTAGATGTGGCCAATCAGTGCGCCGTTTACCAAGCCTTCTTGACCCGTCAACCGGATCCGACTGTCAAGAAGATTATAAAGTTCATGCACAACCGGACGCAGGTGATGAAGGACACTTGGACGCAGATGAAGAACCTGGTGGAGATCCTCGGTTCCGCAGAGGCCGGTCCGTCATCAGAGCCACCGGCAGATCGGGAGGAGCCCAGACCACCGTCCCCACCCAGGGAATCGGCGCCGGTGCCACCTCCAGCCTCTCCGATACGGTCGGCCATCCGGTCAGCCCAACAGGAGGTAGGACACCCGCTGGAGGATCCTATCCCGGATACCTTGAGCAGTCTGCACACTCTACCCAATTTGGCTGGAGTCGAGACTGTTAACCCCGGAAACATCCCTTTGGGACCGGACCAAAGACCACCACCGGAAGGCTTTATGCCGATACAGGGATCTCCGGAACATCTCCAGGTGGATCTCAGCGCAGTTCCGGTGGCGGCACGCTCTCCATCCCCGGCGGTTCAAGCAGAACGATCCCGGAAGTCCAGCGAACCGTCAGCATCTGAGGCTCCGGAAGAAGGCCCCTCGTTGAAGAAACTGAAGAGGGCACAGAAGAAGGAACGGATGGATGGAACCCGGCACAGTCCCCGGTTCGATAAGCACAAGGAGTAGAAGTTAGGATAGGGACCGGATAAAATGGCAGCGACTAACGATGGGGCTCCAGTGCACCCGGCTGCCAATCCGGATAGATAACGGCAGTAACTAGGAATAGAAGGCGGCCACCGGTCCGGAATTCCCGGATCCAAGATCCGGAATTTCTGGATCTCGGTGGGCCACTTGGTCGCTTTAGGAATCGATAGGTTTTAGTATTTAAGTTGGACGTTTTTCCAAGGCCGGGGCCTTGTTTTTGTACGCCGTTTTGTTGTTGCAATTGAGAATATACTTTTGGATTTGTTGTGTCAACCGGCTGCTGACGGGTCCGTTGCCGTATGGTTTGTTAGTACTATTGTCTTCAGTAGTATTCCGGAGGAGTGTTGAACAGTAGGATGGTCTGGAGAGCGCCCGGAGAGACTGGGGAGGTGTCAAGCGTCGAGTGTTGACGGTTTCCAGTCCCGGAAGGAGTCCGTAGGGAAGGAGAGACGTATTGCAGCAGGGTTGGTAGTCTCAAGGACACGGAGAGCCGTGTGTACACCGAGATCCGGAAACGGACCGGTCGCCTCCTGTAGATGGAATAAAAGCCGGATATCCTACTGCGAACCAATTCAGAAGGGAGATAGTATAGTAGAATACCGTGCAACCGTAAGGTGATGTCATTGTAGTATGATTTCCGTATCCATAACCGGCACTGAGTAGTTATCCGGACCGGTCCCTAGCCATACGGAAGGATTATTACTCCACTTCTCGGGTGGTAGATAGGAACAGTGGGGTGTCCAGCCACTTTAAGTCACGGGACGGTGGAAAATCCCGCCACTTGAAAGGATAGACGGATCAGTGGGAACCGGCCACTAGTCTAAAAAGCCGGAAAATAGGAACGAGGCAAAAACTACCGGATTCGGCCAACCGGTTGTAAGACGGAATACGGTTGGACACCGGTGGTGATCTCCGTTAAAATCTAAAAGGAAGAAAACTATAGGTCTTCGTGGGAACGAACACGGAGTGGTTCACTTTGGAGGGTATTTAGTGTCAAATAAGTGCCTTCCGGAGGAATACGGATACCACGTCGTGCTACATACCCCATCTTAACCTCTAAACGGCCAAGGGTGTTTTTGCTCAAAACTGCCTCCAAATAGTCTCTTTTACAAGCAAGTTGGATAGTGCAAAATTGGAACCAATTTTGGTATTTTAAACCATAAGATCTTGTATATAACTCCTATTTCTATGTACCTACCAAATGTCACACTCTCATTATTTACCATTTGAGAGATCATAACATTCAAAGTTGAAAACAAAGTTTGTTTTACCTTGCAAAAAGGAGACAGCAGTATTTTGGGGTCCAAAAAAACCAATTTTTTGAGTAGATTTGGAAATTGCCTCTTTACACTCTTGTTCTTGGGTGAGTTAGGTACATGTCCACAAAATCTCATGCCCATGCAAGGTGTAGAACCTTAAGAAAATCATCAATTTCCACAAGGGGGTATGCTGAAATTCACATACGAAGGCCATTTTTTTACAATTAAAATAGCGTATGAAACATTCTTGGATTGAAAATCCAAACGGTGGAAACATGCTCTCCTGCCTTTTCTGAATATGGAAATATTTATTATTGAAAAAAAACTAAAATCTTGATTTTTGGTGGAATTTCAAAGTTTTGTCAGTGGGTAGTTTTGGGCTGTTTTGGGCAAAAATTGCTGCATTGACAATTGCTGAGAGCTTGCCTATGGAAGAACGTTTTATGCTCAGAGGAGCATCAAATTTTCTCACTTCATCCAAAAAATAAATAAAAAAAATATCCCCATAAACCTCTTAAAAAAACGTTTTTTCACAAAAAGATTCAAAAAGTTTCAAGTAAATTTAAATTTTTAGGAACCTG
Source organism: Ceratodon purpureus (assembly GCA_014871385.1). Taxonomy (NCBI): domain Eukaryota; kingdom Viridiplantae; phylum Streptophyta; class Bryopsida; order Pseudoditrichales; family Ditrichaceae; genus Ceratodon; species Ceratodon purpureus. Next base: position 106,538,304 of record CM026426.1, read on the forward strand.
CCCCAAAGTCCAAAAACGACCATTCTAAGACTTTGGCTGTTTAGGGGTTAATTTATTTTTTCCTTCCCAACACTCTATAATGCAATCATCTTCTATCTATCATTCCAACAATCCTTGATTCTCTCTTTTGTTTATTTTTGTCTCTTATTTATTTTTTATCCGTTCCATAAGCTTTTTTATTCATGAATTTGTTCTGTATTGTACTTGCCGCTAGGGTGGGCCCAAATAGATCTCGCCTAAATGCGCTTGCTCAAACTAGGTCCCAGGAATGAGCCAATCTATTATTTGGCATCGTAATTCGGCATCCCCGACGTATGCGCTCGTTTGTTTGCACTCGGCGGAATGCACACACCCGTTCGAACTCGCCTGAGTGCACGCACCCAACCATGTGCGTGCGCGTGGAATCTAGATACGCGCGGACTCCTCCAAATTGACCCTGCACCCGCGCCCCTTTTCACGCGCTCGCATTGACTAGCCCGACTACGCCCACTTCTGTGCGCCCGAATGCACGAGCCCGTGTGCGCGCACAAATGGATTGCGCCCGCGAACATGCTGGTGATCACGCCCGCGAACATGCTGGTGATCGCGATCGCAAACATGCACGTGATCGCGCCCGTGACCACGCGCTTGCGCGCGCGCACTTGACTGCTCGCGACCAAGTGATCGCGCACGCCCACTCTCGCGCGTCCCATCCGCACGCGCGTGATCGAAGGCATCTGTATAGAAACTGCCCCCTTGATTAGACAGCCATCTTACCTCCTTTGCGTGTTTCATGTCCTAGGTCTCCTTGAGGGCTCCTTGCTTGAGTCTGTGAGCTTGGGGACACATTTGGTTTTTGTTAGGAGAATGTAAAAACTCTTCCTTCCATGAATCAAGTTGTCAGGCATTTTATTAGACACACTAAATTTTATTTGATAATAATTTTCAGTTACTAGTAGTCCAATATTTGGATTGTAGTTCCTAATCCTTTAACATGGAATCGGTCGAACTGGTCAGACCGGTCCCGAGACTCAGTACGAGAGAGTGGGCACCATGGTTCAAAATCAAGATCAAAGTAGGCACACTGACTTAGAAGACTACAAAATGTGTGTATTGCAAGAAGATCATTTCCTATGTCAAGTCTAGGTGCCTCGAGCATTACGGTTGGGAGTAGAGATTTTCCGCGAAGCCTTGCTAGATGGCACCTATCGCAATGAAAAGGAAGTTTCAGTTCTGTGGTGGAATGGTCCTTGTCCCATTGACACAAGAGGAGATGATTGGTAGTAGGCCAACATCCTCGGCACCAGTTCAACGTCCATAAACTAGTGCTTCCACACACGGTACTATGTAGGGTGGATCTGTACCCGATACCAATGATCCTAAAGAGGACCTAATTGATTGTAGTGCGGCGCCTAGTAGGACCGGTTCAAATACCACAAGGAGCATGCATCAAAAGGATATGAATGAAACATATTAGATCTCCAAGCGAAAGGAATTGGACATGTTGTAGGCATTGTTCTTTTACAAAGGGAACGTGGCGTTCAACGTGATCAGACACCCAACATAGAGGACTGGGCAAAGGAAAGAAATGGTGAAGGATCTAGTCGTTAAAGCAAAACACGTGTGTCATTATATAAGGAGACATCATGTACCGATGGCACTTTTCCGCCAGTATTCACCGAAGTTGTCTTTGAGGGTTCCCGTTGAAACCAAATTTGCTTGTAACTACCTGATGATAGACTGCCTCTTGGACGTAAAACGAGCCTTGGAGCAACTAGTCATGGCACCGGAGTGGTATGAGTATGTCAATGGTCTATTCAACTAGTCTGAAGAGGCGCGCACCCACACACGCGCAAGCCAAGTATGAGCCACAATCCGTGACGATTCATTTTGGATTCAGTGTGACAACTTTGTACACATGGTAAAACCTGTCCTTGTAGCTTTGAGAATGTTTGATGGAAACCATCATGCAATGAGAAAGGCATGGATTACAATGAGCAACCTTAAGCAACTCATGTACAATCTCCCGGGTGCACCTTTCCATCTTGAGCTGGCAATGGCAACAAGGCTAGAAAGGCAATTTGACTGTAGATGGGACATGATGCACACTGATCTTCATTACGCAGCGGCGCTCCTGAACCCTTCGTGTAAAACCCTTCCTACTATTGGACGCATAGGAGAAGGGAAGGCTGCACTAAATCGATTTTTGCATCATGTGGATGGCCAATTGGAAATTCCATTTGCCAAACTTGTGGCACAGATTACCCTGTATGATGAAGAACGTGGCCCCTACAGCCCAGAAGTGACCATTGATATTGCAGCAGCAAACCTAGAACCCCATCAATGGTGGCAACGGATTGGGGGTGGAGGCTTGGCAATCATTGCTAAGTGTGTTTTATCTCTAGTTTGCTCCGCTTCATTATGTGAAAGAAATTGGAGCATGTATTTGTTTGTCTACAATACATGTTTCTTTGGGCGTGGAGAAGTCAGAGGTTTTGGTGTACATTTATACAAACAGCAGACTCCTCCGTGAACGACCAAGGGCCAACCCTCTCCGATGGTACGAGAACAATGACTGGTCAGAGGATTCTGATCCTGAGGGAGGGGATACAATCAAAGAGGACAATGATGACGACCAGTACAACATGCCGGATGGCCACGCATATGATGATGGTGATGTTTAGAGACATGGAGCCGATGATGGTGACATGAATGGGGCCAATGATGGCCGCGGCAATGGAGGTGACGACGCTAATCGTGATGGTCCCCACCATCGCAACAACGATGGTGATAATGGTGATGCGTTTGACTTCAACAATGAACCAGAGTATAACCATGAGGACCTTGACATGAACATCTATGAGATGAAGTTCTTGCATTCCCGGATTCTGATGAAGCAGCTAATGCAAAAGGAGGAGAAACACGTGACGTTCCAAATGCTACTCCAGTCCATATTAATCCTAATAACAATGACACAAATGTTGTTGGCTCCTCTAGTGAGGACCATGACGGGAATGATGACGGTATTGGCAATGATGACGATGATAACGATGACGGAGGTGATGGAAGTGATGGACACGGTGTAGGCAAACGTCACTGGACCGGACTAGCCACTGGTGAGGGCAAGTGGGGAGCGGGATCAAGCAAAGCAGATTTAGGCTTGCGCGAATAGATTTCTCCTTGTCAAGAAAGAAGGGCCGTTCTAGCAATTCCCCCTAGAATTACTCCCCCGTCACAGCCAACACGATCGGCCGGTAACACGGCAAAAACAAATATGGATGAAGGATTGGTGCAGAGGAGTACAATCTCAATGGGTGCTACAATTGCTGGTCTCCATAGAGCATCTGGCCCGGCGAGGCCTCCCCTCCCTCAAGCTAGTGGTAGTCAACGCAGCGCCTCCACTATCAACAAGGTCTTCGTAGTGCCACCTATGGACAATGCCATACAGAGTGAGGACCGACGTGGTGCGAAGGAATATCGGGTGCAGGTTACTAGGACACCACCATCACAGGAACATAGAGGGAAGAAACAGAACCCTAGCAAAACAACAGTAAGTGACATACTTCCATTCTACAGAGGATACACTGAAGGTCGGCCATCTACCGGAACTCCAGTAGTTGGCTCACGTGGAATCAGTGTGGATGGCATCTAAGCCATCCGTAATGGAGGGAAGAAGAGGCCAATGAAGCTCCTGGTAAGTGCCAGAGATGGCTCCACAGGTGAAATGTCAACTCAAGTGCGGGATACTACATCAGAGGTGGAAGGAGAGGTACGAGCTCCACTAGGAGATGAGGACTCTGATGAAGGTGACAACAAGCGCTCAAAGGACAGAGAACCGGATTGCGATGAAGCGCCATCACAAGCAGATGTGATAATTTGATAAGAATTGGGATGCCTTACGGCTTGGAAAAAACAACTTGCTCGCAACAAAAAAGCCAGCTCTACACCGGAAGAATAGACCGTAGCCACTTTATTTTACGCTTGATATAATAGTAATCCTAACTTTAAGATGTAACAGGAAAAACAAAAACAAAGTAGTACGTTAGTATTCATGACTGGATATTTTTTTTGTGTACGTTCTAATTACATAGACCTATACTTGTACTTAGACACAACCAAGTTTAGTATCTTCGCCTCCAAAAAGTTGTATGGTTGTGCTCCGTATTGGTTCATGTGCATAAATGCGGTTAATATAATTCCATTTACCATTGAAATATTTTTGTAATGTGTGCATCATATGAGTGTCTACCAGTCCAAAGTGTTTGACCAATTGCATTTTCTAGGCGCGTGCAGCGGGGGATGGGCTCGCACGAGCGAGCACAGGAGCATTATACATGGATCGGGCGCGCATAAATGGCACGAGCAAGCATACGCGACTACGGGCGCGTGCACTCACAATGGTCAGCCCGTCGGGCGCGTGCACTCACAATGGTCAGCCCGTCGGGCGCGTGCACTCACAATGGTCAGCCCGTCGGGCGCGTGCACACACAGCTGACGGGCGCATGCAGACTCTGTGTTCGGGTGCGTGAACAGGCGCTGGACGGGCGCGTGTACGCGGTTACGAGCCCGAGCATATGCCGAGGGAGCATAAAAGGCTCCTTCTATCCCTTATTTTCCTACTTTGCAAAGTCTCCTCTTCCACGTGGCTCCTTGTTCTAGCTTGTGACTGCACGTGCTCTGCTTGGAACTGCAGAAAGTGGGAGCAATCAGCTTGGATTGGTGGGAAATTTTCTTTTTTTGTGTAAGATTAAGCAATCAATTATGTTGTTCTGTCGTGGCTCAGTGAAAAGTCCCGCTTATGTAGACCTTGATGCCCCAGCAAAGGCGGTGGCAGCAACTTCCACAACCCCATCTCAGATAGGCTCAAACCCATCATTGAGCTCATCGGGGAAGAAGAGCCGGAAGCCAGCGAGTGAACGAGATGTTGACTATCGGCATATCGCGTACTCAAACTTCATAAGGGAGTGTGCTTTGGAGTATTACCAAAATTGTTCATGCGAGATGTTGACACGAGTTTTTTTTCCCAGTGGATCAAAGGGAGTTACAAAATTACAAAATGATTTGGCCCTACATTTTAATTACGCACTAGCGAGTTCTCAGAGTTATAATAATTGTAATGCTACCTACTTCCATTATGACAAGTAGCTGGACCAGCAAGTTACGACAAACACTACAAACGTGGTGCATTTGTTTGAGTGTGTCCACAAGAAGCCAAAGGACGGCTATTCGAGGGAGCAAGTAGTCGAATTGGAAAACCTAAAGTTTGTCCAAAAGCAGTGTAGCAAATTCTCAAATAATAAGACGAGGGTTAGGCCATGGCATGAAGTCGGACTGAAGAGTGCTATGGAAAAATACTTGTGGGGAGCAGTCCTTTCAGTTCCCAAAGCGGTTAAGGTGGTTCCACTATCTAGCTCTACACAAGCCGGATTCGGTATGGTACGGAAACTACGTATTGTTGGGATGCCGACCATACCTAAGACTTGTATCTTTGCAAAGAAGATGTTAAAGTTGGAAGACAACACCAAGAAGCGACACGAGGCTTTGATTGAAGCCATGGTTTATAGGATTGAGCATCCCGACATTATTAGATTCTTTGCTGTCAATAATCGGACCATGGAAGCATACACACTTTTGTGGAATGGGTATTGTAGTAAGAAATATCTTCAGAAGGAGAATACTAAAGTCTCGGAGGCTATTGAAAACCATAATATCTTGAAGCCTCCTATCAATCAACCTATTGCAATACTTCAGCGTGTTCATGCCTTCCACACCCATAGGGCCAAGCTAGTTTGGGCATTGATCTGTATTATGGACGGGGTCCATAAGGGGTATTTGATGCATAATGACATCTCGACGAGAAATGTCTTGCTTCACTTCCTAGAGGATAAAATGGACCAAGTTTACATTGGAGTATGCGATTGGGGCCTTGCAAGTCGAGTGTGTGAGACAACACCTTCAAACTTTGGTTTTCCAAGTAAACAAGAGCTTATGGCTACCTATGACCAACGTGGTTGGTTTGCAGCTCCGGAGCTATGGTACACTTATGGTAAGCAAATTTGGAGACCTCACTGGAAATTCAGAAGGGAAATATTTATATTTGCAAGCCGGTGACGCATACTTGGTTGGAATGATAGCAAATAGGATTTGAGATAACGAGGACGACTCAAATCTTTTCAAAGACGAAGTGGGAAAGTCTAGATTTGCAGTGGTATTGAAGGCGCTTGCAAATCCCAATCCCAAGTCCCGCTCCACCTTGCTCAAGGCCGTCATCGTCTTGACATCTCCTCCCTATAATTTCCAAATTCCAATGTGTTGTTATCGCTACGAGATTTTAGAAGTACGCAAGTAGTGACAGAAATGTGATATTCCTTGTTCGTTATATGATGGAAACATTTTTTGTAAGTGGTTTATTGCCATAATGTTGCAATCCTTTTCGATAAACTTTTGCTCTCTCTAGAAATTTCTCTCCTCTCTTGTGATGTTGCCCAATGTTGCTCTTTCCCCTCTCAACCCCAGCGCTCCCGCCCGATTGCACGCACCCGATGCAGCGAACTCGCCCAAACGCACGCGCCCAAAGCAGCGTTTGTGCGCGATCTGCGCTGGCGCCTACATAATTGCGCCGAATATGCAAGGTCGCGCCTGAGATCAAGATCGCATCCGCCGCAACGCTCGCTAGAAGAAGCGCTCGCACCTACACCCGCGCACGAAAGTCAACGCTAGGTAAATTTGTTCTACCCCTACCATGAGTCAACCGGTCAATCCCTTTTCAGATGGACGAGGGGGTGTGTCATGTCACCATGGCGGACTTATGGACTAACGGATGGTCTGTCTACTATAACAACCCTGATCCGGATAGAAGGTTCTAATTCTAGCAGCTTCAGCATATGCCCCACCGTCTTTGTCATTTCCCCATCAAATTTGCACAAGATGGGGATTGTCCAAGCGACATCAGCCTAACCTTCCTTCTTGAAGTTGTTGTCGAACAACCGCGCCTTGTTGACGATGCCACCTGGTTGCCCTACCACGATCCGGAAGTGGTTCACAGTCTGCTCCTATTTCGCGTTAAAACACGTGACCACTTCACCCTTCACTGCGAGATCCATCGTCAAATCCTTCACCTGGATCTTCAATCGTTCCTTTGAAATCGGCTTTGAGCTAAGGCTGCGTCGTGAACTCCTTCATTTTGAGGAGCAATTTTCTAGGTTCGCAGGTTTTCATTATGATGCAAACCTTCGGAAGCAACGTCTCAATTCTCTCATAATCGTTCTCTAAAGTCCCGGATCTCTTCCCGGACTACAAGGAATGGATCGCCTAGAAATCCAGAGGATGAGGTGGCTGTCTTGTGAAGGACGGAAGTTTGGGCTACGAGCATATTCGCTTGATCTGAGGCGGCATGCTTGGAGCACAACTTTGAATGTGATCTGGCTGGTGTTGGATTCCGCGGCGGTTCCTAATCCAGATTTTTACTCACGGAATCCATCTCCATTTCCGCTATCTATCTTCCGGCAGTCTCGCTATCCGCTTCTCCGTATTCCAGCAGACACCTTGCAATCTTGAGCTCTGCCTCTTCCAATTCCTTCAGGCATCCGTTCCTAGCATAGAGATGGAATAGGAAGGGGCAGAGGGGAGAAGGTTTCTTCCCTACACCGGCAACCAACTTCAAGACGACATCCTGAATGATCAATCCCTACTTGACTTCCCTCTAACCAGACATCACTCCAAAGATAATGTTCTCAATTGTCACGGTGATCCGGCTCGGCTTCTCCGGATAGAGAATCAGAACGAGGAACTCTTATACTTGCTTCTTTCTCCGATTATTGCAGTTTGCTACATGAAATTTGTCCTAACTGATCTGGATTGGCCTAACTACTAAATCGGATCATTCTTGGCCTAAATTTACCTACTTAACCAAAAAAATTAAAAGGTGCTATAAAACTAAGTTCCGGTCTAGTGATATCAGGTTGCTTCTAACTTTTTAGGTTTCCACATCTGATTCTTAAAAGAAGTGAAAATTTATTAGTGAAAAAAGTGGTAAATGTGATAAATTTAATATTTGAAATTATGAGACATTTCAATAAGGGCCTAAAGCCGTGGAAAACTAGAATACTACCTAGGATCTAATCATTTAGAGACATTCTAGATCCGCAAATGGACTCTCACTATATTGGAGTTGGGATAATAAATAATTTTAATCAAATGAGCATGTAGTAAACCTTAAAATAAAATTTACTGTATCCATAAGATGAGGCACATTGTATTAGACATATGATACAATTTACTGTTTTAGTGAATGATTTTTACTTTTTTAATAAACTGAGACTTAGTATATTAGTAATTAAAAATTTACCGTCTCAAGTCAAAGACAAACAGTTTTAGTATAATGAGAAAGATACATACTCTAAAAGGGCCAAGCAAATTTGGAATAGTGAACTACATGTGGTGAGTCAAATATCTTGAAGTGGCCCTTTTAGTCTCACTACATCATGATTATAACAAATCCTCTATGCATATATTTCTCTGAAGAAACAGAAAACTCTAAGAGTGAAGGTACTTTAGTAAACCACCTTGTAAAACTCGCTACACTTCGTTGAAGCTCAAACGTGCTTCATAAATGAACGTCTCTGATTCTGAGTCCAAACCATATAGTATAGTAAAAAAAAAAGGTACAAATGCTTATAGTTGGCCCATTGACGCCGTTTTCCAATAGCTTTAGTAGCAATCTCTTTGAAGTTAGGATAGCTGTATTAGGGCAGCTGCAAAATTGTCACGTAGTATTGTTGTACCTTTAGGGAAAGTTAGCATGTGAGCGGAGAGCAGAGAATGGAAAGCAGAGATTTGACATTTAGCCAAATTTTTGAAAGTGAAGTAAACCCTATAACCGTGGAAAAATACTATAAAAAGGCACAATTTTGTTACTTTTTTTAGTAAAGGAGTATAATTCCGTGGAATTCAGGGTTATCACTGGTAAAAGTTCTTACATTTGTTTTCTGAGGTACAAATTACGGCTGATGTCATGATGACGTCATGCATACAAATCCTTTAGATTTGGTCCCTTACAGGATCTAGATATGAGTATATAGATAATTGTAGATCACAACAGTAAATATTGAATAGATAATATAGATAATTATAGGAAAAACAAAAAGATAAAAAGATAAAATTAAAGGACTGAAATCTTCGTGGAATATTTTAAAGCTGGTGTACAATAAGGAGCTGCTGAAACCAAGATGTATACCATGTTAGACTGCTTGTCTTCTCAAAGATTTCTCGGTCTTTAGATAAGACCATTGCTAGCTTAAGTGTCAACCAACGATCTATATAAACCTTAATAGACGTCCTTGACGTTGTATTAGCTCAATAATTTGTTTAGAACTTAACGTTGTACTTCTTAGCAGTTGTTTGAAAGTATGGGCGATTCCTTTAAGGTTGTTGCTTGTGAAACAATTTTACAGGATTTGCTTAAGAGGATGGCGGTTGGACCTAACCCCTGGGATCATATAGGTAGTAGTGCAACAGAGGGTTGGACTCCTCCGACGGTAATCACGTTTGAAGATGTCGAGAACGCTCGTGCTGTGTCGAAGCTGTGGAAGCGTGAGGTTGACAGCAGTCCTGAATATGCATGCCTTCGGCTAGCGAGGTGGGATTACTTTATGTTCAGGGGTCGCCATTGGAGTACTAAGGACAAATACGAAGCTAATTGATTCAACATCAACTAGAGTGTTTTTAAGAGTTTTTGGACACTTGCAAATATAATTAACAACGAGTGGTTAGAGACAGCGTCCCTTGGAGAACTTAGATGCCTTGAGTTAGATCAGTTGAGGACATTGCTATGGGCAAATGGGAATCAGGTCTTGGATGTGCCGAAAGGAGAGAAATTTTCTCCAAGTGATGGTATCTGGATCTCTCCCAAAAATAGGTAACATGGCTATGGCAATTTGAAATGTTGTTGACTGATAAAGAAAGTAGATAGAGTTTTATGAATAGTTTGAACGTTTCAGATGTTCATGTTAGTGTTGTCTAGTGTTCTGGATATAATTAGCTCACAAAAACACATTCATAATTAAAGTACTTTTCCCTTTAAACACATGAGAATTGAGAGCCAAAAAGTCTTGCAGTTGTAGACCTTTACATACACAAAAAGAAAATGGAAATGAGAATCATGAATACTTTAAGTGGTATGCAATAGAGTAGACGAAGGATTATGTAATCCACTCCAATGAAATCAAATCAAATCAGATGAAAACAATGATAGACCGAAGCCTCCTTCAGACTCACGACATGCTACAATCGCTACTTCCACTCTCAGAGCTCAAGGACTCTGAATCTCCTTCTAAAGCCTCTATATCGACAAATACAAGGGCCTTGGGATCAAAACTAGTTGGCTGACTAGGAACATATCTAAGGGCACGAGATTGAAGCGTTTGTGCTAAGTCCTGTGCATGTTTGGAAGTATAAAAGGCTGATTCGGGATGGAATGAAGACGCCACGATGGAGTGGACACGGCTCTTGGCCCACGTGGCGGTGTTGCCGCAACTACTCTGCAATAGGAAACTGATAGTGGTTAGATCGAGTAGGTAGAGTTGCAAACAAAAGCAATGCTAAGATAAATTGCACAAAAGATAGAAAATCTAGAGTAAGACTTAAACCTCTTAGAGGGTCTTGGTCTCTTTGGAGGTGCTTCTTCAACTGCTGCCGGTCTAGGATGTTTAGAAGGGCCCATGGCGGATGGTGTAGCCATATACGGTTTGAGAATGGCGTCGAATATGGCTTCGTCATCCTCAAAAGCTGTACTGTGACGACCAATAGCCTGGCAAGCCTTGATGGAGGCCCCTAAAGCTCAGAGAGTAACAAAGATGTGAGAAACTGTGGAATAAACGAGAGGAATAATTAAGCAGACACATATAATGAATGGTTACCTGTTTCTGCATTCTAGTCGAGGACTATGTCACCGGGCTTCGAAAGCTCTCTAATTATGCTCTGCATCAGCTCATGGGTTTTCTCCCTTGGCCCTCTTCACGAATGTCTCCATTTATTTGTTGTGACTCCACATCGGTCCAGTTGAAAATGGCATCACTCTCGGTAATGTTGTGAACCCCATGTATCATCTGGGATTTCTTTGTTTGGAAGGAGAAATTAGATGGCGCGTGGCCACCACAAACGTAGACGCGAATCCACAACCAAATAGTTTGCAGTCAAGCAAAACTAGTGAGTGCTAATAAGTAGAAGGGTTATTACTTAGCAAAGAGAAAGAAATGTTACGATGAAATTACCAAGTTGTCGGGGTTCGTAGGAGAAGTCAGGCCGAGTACATTGACACCCCACATGTCCTTGTAAAGCACGAACTCTCTACCCTCAGCTTCTTCCTCGATATCCTTAGCCAGCTTTTGATCATTGTTGTGGATGATGCAGACGACACCATCTTTCCGCAAGTATTGATCTGCAAAATGAAAGATGTCGTACACATAATCCTTCTCACGAGAGTTCCAAGGCGGAATACTCGTGGGGGGACCGGAAACAGAAGGGTCGGGAAGATTCTCAGGGATGTCGGCAATTATCAAGTTGACTCCCAGATGGTACTCTTATTTGCATTGGTCCGGAACTCCATTTTGGCGGCCTGCTCCAAACTTGAGGAAACAAGAAAGCAGAATTAGATACTATAGAATGAATAGAAGTGTATGTATCCAAGAAATGTCTAAAGAACAAAACATACCTTGCGAATGAAGTCTTGAACTTTGATCCACTCTAGGTTGCCGTCCTTGTCTGAGAGCTTCTTATTTCGCCGCAACATCGAATTCACAGATGAGTTGAAGACGGAAACATGTGTGGAGATCGAAGTTCTAGCGGAAGAAGTGGTTTGTGGATAATGTTTGGCCTTCCTCTGCTCAATGAGACTTCTGGTGATCTCAGAAGCACTAATGGATGAAGGCGCATTTGCAGTGGTCGAAGATGGCTTTGGAACGTCTATAGTTGGAGAAGCGTTGGGTGTCTCCTTCCCTGGTGCAGAAGACTCTACACTAGTATCCTGTGAGGCCTGGGACTTCGACCCCGGAGTTCGCAGTCGCCGCCATCTCCCTCTCTTTGGTGGAGGTGCAAATGATTGATTCTGCAGGCCTTCGGCCTCATCTGAACCGTCTCCAGAATCCTTGACAGCCGACAATCCTCCATCAAGCTCAGATTTCAGCTCCGCTTCGGACTCAATCACGAAACCACGAATGCAAGCGAGGTACCAACAACCAGCTTCTAGGTGCTGCAATTTGAACCTCTTCAACTCCTGAGGAGAATAGATACACTGGTCAGAGCCTCTCTGAATCCACGCAGCGAAGTACTTTGCAAGCTTGTCAAGGTGAAGTGCGCCTTTTTTAAGTAGCTCTCTCTTGAAGTACCTAATGAAGTTCAGTTGTCATAGATCAGAATCGTACTGGTTAAGTTAAATTAAAGGGAGAAGTAAATGGAATACAGAGAGGTATATCATAATAATTATAAGAATATGTCACACGCTTGAGAGCATCTGCAGCCCCCCGGAAATTTGGAAAAATCGGACTTCTAATCGAAAGCCTTTTCCACGCGGGTACCAAGGAATAAGGGGAATGCGTTCTCCCAAAGGAGAATATGCCAACTCTCCACATATGCGTCGGGCTGTAGCACTCCCGGGAAAGACTTCCACTTGATGACCACGTTCTCGGTCTTACAGATGTCATCAAAGTCCTGGGTAATTGCTTCCTCGAGCTGCAACACAAAAGTAAAGTTGTTAAGGTAAAGAAAGATATGCGACAAAGAAAGAGTACAGATAGTGTTCACTATAATGTTTGAAGGTACTATACCCCAGCCCAAAATGCTGCCTTGTTCACCCAATGGTCGAGGTCGGCCTCCTCAAATTCTGGGGGCAGAAATCTGTAAGAAAGTCGTGAACTAGGTGAAGAGTTCCACCACCTCAGCTAGCGCGCTTTGAATTTGGCATCCACAGCTGTAGGAACAATCTTTTGAAGCTTGTCCACTGTCATCTCCGGTTTGGCAAAATCACTGTAATGCCGATTGATCTGGAAATGAAACAGTACATATAGAATTAGATGAATTTTTCCGAATTGCAATACTTGTGGATCAACTAAAGTAGGAATGTTAACCCACTTACCTCGGCAAGGAAGTCATCACCGTTCTTGGGATTGGCAATGGCCAATTACTTGGTGAAGTCCTTCTTCTTAATGGTGTTGACCATGTTGTTTGAAGCCGCAGTCATGGCATCCCAAACACCTGCCGCAATTTGTTCTAGAATGGGTGTTTTCTCCTTATAGATCCTGACAGGTTCGTCAGAAGCAGCCACAATTTCTCGTTGTAAAACAGAGTTATTAATTTGTGAGTTTACAGTCTAGCGCAAATCAATTGACGAATGGAAGCGTGATAGAGGGAGGAAAAAGTTCTTACACGATAAAGAAACGCGATGAAGACTTTGGTTGGCAAGGTAAAGTACAATTTGTGATTCAAAGATATTTGATACTCTTCTGGTGTGGACAGATCCTTGAATTCCTCTAATTTCATAACACCAAAGGAGCGAATACAAAAAAGTTTTGCTAGAAGAATACTCTTGTCGTGATCATTTTTTGTAGACATGTACGAATAGACGTCAATCAATAAAATGCATAAAAAACAAGTTTAAGCAACTGTGGTCAAATTATTACCACTTCAATGCAGTGCATGGCATGAAGAAGGTTTCCCACTTGACCGCGTGGGTCAAGAACAATGCAATGCACAAAGATGTGCCACGCTGGATCTTCGCTGTGATGGTTGTTGATATGTCTCAACCATGCGGCGAGGCGATGGTTACCTTCCCTAACGTAAAACATCTTCCCTGAGAACTTCTTCCAATCTGATTCAGCCAATAGCTCATCTTTGAAAGCATCGTTTGCTTTTAGCCAACAAGGGCTCAACTAAGCCTTGATCTCTTCAGTGACATTGGATGTCTTCTCTTTGTGGTTGTACATGGAAATCTACATAACGCGGTCTCCATCTCTATAGCTTGGGGAGAATTTGGAGGCTGTTGATGACGCCGATGGAGTCGACCTTGTGCTGTTTCCGCTGATAAATTCACTCTCTACTGCATTCGTCAAATCTGTAGGACAAGATGGCGCTGGCATAAGATCCTGCGTTTGAGTTACCTGTCAAAAGTCATACATTTTCAGACTTGATTTCAAGACAAGGATCGTAAGAAAACATACAACTATAAAGATGAATATAACAATTTCTTCTCGTAGTGAAACATCTTTTTTGAAAACCCAATCATTAGCAGCAGTAATAAGTAGTACAGAGGTCACTATCTACGTGGTGCACGCCTATAATACTCCCTAGCCTGTCTACAGTTCCAATGACGGCGCCTCTTCTAAAATCGCCTAGTGTGTTGGATAGGGCATAGTAGTATCGCGGGGAGGGCGAAGACAACATGAGCTCGCCTCCTCACTCTAATAGCCGAGGAAGGAGAAGGTGGGGACATTGGCGGGGTACCAAGTATTGGAGAAGTAGGCATGTGGCCCGGAGATGTAGGCTCGTAGACAAGAGACGTAGGCATGTACTGAGGAGAGTGGACCTTGAGAGGTCCACTATCTAAATCTACAGGGTTTCCTAAAGCACACCTACAATAGGGCTGATCAATTGAATCCGAGAGGTCTAGAAAATTGATCACTGTGATCGGGGAACTGATGGACAAGGGGGCATCTGAGAATACCTAGAAACAGAGGAACAAAGACAATGTGAGTTTACCATAAAATTTAACAAAAGAACATTAAAAAGAAGTAAGTTTGATAAACAATGCTATGCTCAATACAGAAAACAAAATAATGTGAAATACCTCAGTTTTTGCCGATGTTGGCCCATCAGCTTCACTTGCACTGAATTGCTCTGTAAACTCCTACAAAACAGACAATGAACATCTCGTGAGAGTTGAACAGGAATGACTAAGCAACTAGTAGAAAGGAACTATTAAAAACATCACAAACAATGGGGGCCTCCTCGGATGGGGTTGCGGCCGCCTCCACTGTCTCCGTAACTGCTGCGCCCACAATGACACCCACCACTAGAGTGGGTGTCGGATCCAAAAGCCTCTTGGCTGCCCCCCCTTCCCTCGGCGCCATGGCTCGTGCACCCTCCTCTACTGCTCATGCCGCGGCCTCGTGAGCAGCTCATGCCTCCATGGGAGGCGCACCCAGCTCCCTGTCTCCGACAGTGGGGGCCTGCGAATGCTCGCTGCTGCTCGCGGCCATGCCCTTCACGCGCATCGAATCCCCCACTACTTCCACCTGTAGTGGCACCTCAATGGTATGTGTCGACACCAAGTGCTTGATGGCGGTCGCCGTGCTGCTCGCGGTCTTGAACTCTACCGTCGCGGTCCACATAGAATCCTCTTCATTTACCACTTCAATCCCTTCAAAACCATCTACTGCAACTACCTCAAGCAATTCACTCCTCTAGGCCGCGGCTGCTTCCCACTTATCCCCTTACCTCTACTTCCCCTTCCCTCTCAGATCGACAAACTCAACATCGAATGCATTCAAATACCTCATAACCCAAACCCCACCTACGCAAATCCTTACCTCCTCTGTTGCTGGGGCGTGGTCTGATCCGCCTCCGTCGCTCTCCATCTCGGAGTCGCTGCGGTCCTCTCCACACCCCTGCATCCTCTTGACAGTCGCCTCTTCCTCCGTAGCCGCAAGTGCTTGCTTGAATGCGGCTTCTGTAGAAGCCCTCCCTCTCCCACCTCGTCCTTTACCTCTCCCTCGACCCCCTACTTCGGCCCCTCTACCTCGCCCTTGGGCCGATCCTTCATCCATTTCATCATCTCCGGGGCCTACCGTAATACCAAGCGAATCAACATCCTCCCCACTCGTCTCAGTAGGACTCCCAGGGTCCCCTCTCCCCGCCCCCCTTGCATCGCCCCCCAATGCATTCGCCTCCCCACCTTTGCCCGCCTCCATAATTTCTCGCCTTGCTCTACAAGCCACGGCTCTCAATGTCTCTGTTTCGGAATCCTCGCCTGTATCCACTATTGCTCTCTTTGCACCTTTGACCTCTTGCTCAACCCTAAACCAATCTTCTCTCTTTACAAAGAATAAAGAGGTTGACAAGTATAAGTTCTCGAAGGCAATTCACTCTAACATGAACTACGGCTATTGCGCCATTACAATCTTAACCGGTAAAAAATAGATCACGCAGCAAAGGCACTGTTCTAAATTTATAATGTTATTCCACAAGAAACAAACATACATGAACAAACTTAGAACAGTAAGGGAGGAAACTTACTACCTCCGAGTTAGAATGGCCTCCTGATTGTGAATCCGTCTCTCTTGTTGACGAGTCCTTAAAACCAAAAGAAGGTTGTGGTGTCTCCAGAGTCTAATTTGAATTGAATCCTCGTGCTTCCGTCATCTCTTTTTGTTTCTCAACGCTACTTATTAACTCCTGCTCCTCAGGCTCTACTGAAGTGTCCTCTAAAATCTCATCTTTTATCTCCACTATGGACTCTAGTATGAGTTTACGAATGCTACAAAATTTTAAAGTCAAAGGCAGACCTGCTCCTTGAACCTTCAGTGGTGCACTGAGAAGGTTACGTTTTGTATCTACCTTCCTACTTGCTGCTCTCCTCTTCTTCGCTCTCATGTCCGTAAAATCAGTGGAATATCGTTTCCTTCTTCGATTTTGTGTGACATAAGTGGAGGGAGTAGACCCTCCACTCTCCTTCATGTGTCTAAGTAACCTAATGACCCTCCTCACTATAAAGGACTCAATAGATCTTCAACTCTGCTTATATAGTCCTAAATCAACCCGTTCCTCAACTCCTCATGAATAGATAATAGTACCCACTTACAAGAATCATCCACCGGCTATACTTAGTGAAACTAAAGATAATTTCATTTTGAATTAAAGTTGATGTAAAAATAAATTTAATTAAAATCAATTAGTACATCAATAAAATGAGGACCATAATAGACATGAAGACAATGAATACCCTATCACAGAGGGCCTGGCCAAAGTTCTAGAATGAAAGGCGGCTAAAGCTAATCCTAGACATTCTCTCCTGAACATAAAATCAAACCACGATCTAAAGTGCTATTGACTTGGGTTAATATAACTACACTTAAATTCTCATTACGGCGCAAGAGATAACTAACTCTATTACTTAGACTCTAACAAACTTCCGTTACTCCTGATTCAGATTCATTTACTATGATGCAGCCGGAACTGTATATAATCATTGTACTCGACCTCTTTAGTCTCTCATTCTTATACATCGTCACTCGAATAGTGTCATATCCCCGCACTCTACGTTTCACTATGGCGTACGCTGCTCCTCAAGAAGTCCAAGGCACTGTCGTCCTCTACGCTCACGGCTTTGGAATTCCCCTCTCTTTTCATACCACTGCCAATGGTATGGCTAGCGTGTCCTCCCTGCACCTTAGTATGAGATTCAGTTTCAAAGAGGATACAATCAGGGTCAAGAGGAGATTTTTGACGAGATAACTACTGAGGTCACTCACACTCTAGGTCAAGTGTCCGAGAGGGCTGAAGATGGAATTTTATACTGGCACTTGTATCCTGGTACATATAGAGTTTATGGACTTACAGAATCTCAGATGCAGACGTCTACAAAGATTCTTACTCCCCGTCAATCCTCTACTTGCACTGTTCGGACTCCGCTTCCTCGTGACGTGAAGGTCAAGGTAAAGTCTAGCCTGGATACTCTTCTTCAAACTCCGATCATCTTGCTCTCTTCAGATGAGGAAACTAGCCTTGCTATGTCGTCCCCTCCTATCACGCTGGACGTTGGAGAGTCTAGGCCCGCAGTCCCCCTCCCAGTAAAGTCTCCCACTCCCTCTCAAATTTCAAAAGACGGTACTATTAGTATTGTCGATTTACTTCGCAAACTTGCCGAGATACCTAGTATGAAGAACATTCTGAAAAAAATGGATTATTCAAAAATCCGACACGAGAGAGTAGGGTACTTGCTTGCTGTTTTCGATGGACCTGTTCTCTTTGAGTTGCCCTTTGCCGCACTTGGAGCATCACGGTCGCAAGCAAAGTCCATGCAAGGAATGGACAAACGATACGACGGCCATGTTTGGACCAAGACAATCACCACCAACATCACCAAAGACTTGGGGCTGTCTTTTTGGTACTCTAGCTGCGTCGGATGGCTGCGCTGCAACAACAAAGATTGCCTATTTCCGGAACGCCGGCCCCGGATTCGTGATGTGAACGAGACCGAGTTTGACGGCTGCTCACTCCAAGCAATCAGTGTCGACCTGCCACCATGAAAAGATTCCACGGTTGTATGCAAGGTATACAAAGAACCCCCTGTGTGCATTGCTAGATCTGGGGCGCAAATATATTATGTGTCTGGTACAGTCAACCAAACTAGGGCATGTATCCAAATAGGAACTCACGATCACCTTGTTAAGGTTGGCAACTACAGAAATACAAAGGTTGAGATCAATAGTTTGATCTCAGAACAGGTCGAAAACACACCTCGAGCAACGAAGACCTCTGTGGTGCTAAACGCGAGCAAGGTTCTAATCGGGAAATACTTGCTACAGCAAGGGGATGCACCTCCCAAGAAACTCACTATGGAGGAGCTTGTTCCAGTCCTTGACAGGTGCAAGGACATGGCATCTCCAAACATTCGCAACAAGGTAATGTCATTCCGTAAATTGAGGAATTTTGGAGTTATGGATGCCATAACAAAGCTGCGTGGAATCAGTGTCTGGGCATATGTCCAAGCGAACAAGTTCCCTGGTCAAGGGGCCGATCTGGACAAGGTGCTTCTGTTCAAGATGTCGGAAGTGGTGTCGACCTCGTGTCGAGGATGCAGTGCGGCGGCAATCTCCAGAACGCCTGGGTGATGTTTGACCACGTCAAGCGGGTACGCGATTGGACCACGTTGGCATGCCACGTGTACGACTCCACGTACTGCCGGGTCATGACGATTGCTACTTGTGACATGATGACTGAGGACTGCGACGCCCAGATCCTGTTTTGGCGAAACCTAAATGCTGTCATGGAGAGGAATGGCGTTGCAGCGCCAAACTTCAAGGGCTTCATGGCGGACAGCGCACAGGCCAACTGGAATGCAGTTTGGATCGTCTACGGCACAGGAAAAAGGAAGACCGTATGGAGGATCGGGAGAGGACCTGCCTATTTCATTGGACGCAGTCAATGGTCAACAACACCCAAGAGGTACATCTGTGAAGAACTGTGGGAGCACCACAAGAAAATGTGCCACCAATACCGGAAGCCAAAACCATGTAGGAGGCGGATACTCTCTACCTCGCAATTAAGGGTTGGAAGGTTTCTACTGGAGCTGTCTCAGAGAAGGCCCTAGCTAGATTGGAGCTCTGGCTTGCTTTTTGGCACTTCAGATATTGCCTGTGGGGGGTTTTCATGGCTTGGGGTACGTTTTTTTTTTCCTAACCCATTCATTCCTATTTCTACTTCGCTGTTAAACCGACCATTCTAAATGCCTTACCACATCTAACCACTACTGCATTTGAATGTGCAGAACTTACTGAAGAAGAACTTGCAGAAATGCCTACGTGTAACCTTGCTGAAACCGTTCACAGCAAGTGGCTTCAAGCCTCTGGTAACAAGTGCGGCGACCTCCACGTAGCTATAGTGGATGACTATGTTCGGGCATTCCTACAAGTTGTCAACTTCTACCAGTTTCTGAAAGGGAACGTTGGAGGGACGGGTCCATCCAAGAAAGAACTCAAGTTGAGAGTGGCAGAGTGCAGGGCAAAGTTGACAGGGAGACCGCATGTGCTTGAAGACCCCATGTTAGAGATGCCCGGAGCGGACGAGTTCTGTACACGTCTGCCACGGATGCCTGGAGAGGAAGTTTTCGGATTCATCAAGCAGAAGCCCGACCTACCCCTTCGAGCTGAGGAAGAATCTCACTGTCCGGACAAGGTAAACTACTTGTATCCAAAAGCACGTGAACGTAATGTTAGGGCTCGCACCTCCCAGATGCCCATCATTGTTGAGGATGACACCGAAGATGACACGCTGGTCGACGAAGGTCAGTCTCCTACAGAGGTTGCCGTGACAATCCATGAAACCCCAAGAAACGAGATTGGAATCCGTCATGTGAATGCAGTTTAGGAGACCAAGGTTGACGTCAAGGAGTGGCACATCGCAAGATTGTTGAGGACTTCTGCAAAGTGCTGCTGGGCCCAGAGAGTTGTCACTAAGAAGTAATGTACGGAGAAAATTGTGAGGAACGTGAACGCTACTGCTACACCAACCTACACTAGAGTTTGGACCAACGTCGGCCGGAACACTTCAGAGAGGACGGAATTCTTCTTTTGTTCTAACGACATTGAAAGGTGCGTGAAGGGTTCAAGGCGCTGGTGGGTTGCTAAGTACTCTGCAACCTAGGAGATGCCTCCAATTCTAGACGTTTGGCCTGTAAAGCTTGGGACAAACCTGAATATCACAGAAATTCGTGCACTAGAGGCGGTTGGCTTCCAGCTCCCGCAGAAGAAGCCGGTCTCCCCACGACGCCTCTTCGCCTCCGCTCAGCCACCTGCAAATCTAAGTTCTTTGCCAGTTCTTGCAGATGCTGACCGCTACCCACGCAAGAGAGACGGGAAGATGGTGAAGCGCATTGCCACTCGCCCTAATCCGCCGCAGCGACTCTCCATGGGCTCCTCCGACACCTTCAGAGCTCGCCTCTGTTCTGTCACCATGATACCTCATCCAGGCCATGGTTGCATCATAGGGTTGGATTCCGGCATTCCACCTAATGTCACGCACTACCTGATCACCATCAGCTCCAATCCGCGTTGCAGTTGCCCAGCATTTCGGAAGACCATGACGAAGTTTCGTGGGCGGGTCCAATTCTTGTATTGTAAGCACGTCTACTTCATCCTATTCAAGGTTTGCAACCACAATCCCGACGGCGACCTTTTCATCCACGTGCCTACCTACAGCTTTAACGAGGTCAAGATACTTCTTGAAAGCGGAATCCTGACATACCCTTTAGCAAGAAACTAGGGGGCAAGCTACTTTAAGTCCATGTTCTTTCACGTGGACGATGGCAACTAGGTTGCACAGTACTTGCTATTTGAATTATTCCTTGTATTGAGTCAGTAATACATATTTGTATTGGTTTTTCAATATATAGGGTCCCACTATTCACATTGATTGCCACGCCTAGTAATTGGTCCAACTACTAATGCAATGCATGTCACATTACTACATTCGACCACTTGTACCCTAGACCCCGATAAGCACAAAATTATTATAGTAAGTTATTATTTTAATTCAACCAAGGAACTGTGTTGACCGGAGATTCCCCAATCTCCCTTTTCCTTTTGTTTCCCTTAGCTCCCTTTCAATTTTCATCCTTGTCCCCGACAGTCATCCAGTCAGCTGGATGAACTCAGCCACAACCGACTTGGATGAACTCTGTCACAGCCGACTAGATGAATTTTGTCACCAGCCGACTCGATGATTTCTGTCAGTTTCTAGGGGGTTAAAGAAGCATGTTTAGGGTTTTGGAAGATCATTCTACACTAGAGCAGGTAGAGCCAGAGGGGTTTTGAGAGCTGTTAGGAACTGCTGTACCATGTTTTGGGGCTGTTTTGACCCATTTTATGTAGTTTTGACCTCTTTTTGCACTTTCATTGTACATTTCCAGCATCCTATGAGGGTTTGAAGCACTTAGTTTAGTTGGGTTTTGTAAGGTTTTGATGGGATTGTGAAGGCTAGGGTTTAGTTGGTAAATCCTCTCATTACCATTGGCGATCATGCTTTAGTTCGTACCATGTGATCTCCTACTTGTTGTAGGCTGTTCCACACACTTTAGAGTTCCTGAAGTACTGAAATCGGGTCTGCAGAGGTGCAGCAGTGACTGTCGGGAGTCTTTAGGAGTGCTGAACTGCTGACAATGAAGATTCGAGGTACTGAACAGTCCCTAGTTGATTCTGAGTAGTCATTGTAGTGGTCGATCGAGGTCGGCAGTTGCTGTCTAAGCCACCGGTAGGGTTACCGCAACCAATCAGGAGGTGATGTGTTGCAGTAGTGAAGGCAAATAAGTTTCAGGTGTTTTCAGGGGTGGAAACACTGGTGCACCGACAGATGCCGTCCAGCACGTGTCCAGGGCGTAGTGGCAGCAGATCGGCTCTGTTGCTGGCTGGTGGGCGCTGGTAATGTGAAGATTGAAGGACTAGATTTGCATGCAGTTGACCCGTGTGAATAGGGGGCTATCACAACTCGAAAAAGGTGATAGGGCGGCTACAGGTCAGATCTGAACTTCTACTGTGAAAATGGGCGAAAGGTAAGTAACTCGAAATTTTAGGATTTCAAATTTCAAATCTCAAATCCAAAAATTTAGGATCTTAGAAATTTGAATTTTGAATTTGGGGACCTCAATTTGGAACCTCAATTTGGGACCTTGCTTGGCTTAGCGAACTTCGATTTGAGGATCTCGGTCGGCTGTGGGACGTCGTGTTGGGGACGTCAGTTGACACTTGGGACCTGGACTTGAGGTTGGCACATGTCAGAATAGACTGGTAATTTGAGTTGCTGAGTGCATTTGGATTGAAGGAGAACTCTGTTTCTAGTGCTGTCAGCATTGTTACCAACACTGTAAGTCTGTAATTTTTGGACTGGATTTCCTAAGAGTTTGTACAGTTTGAAAAAGGGGATAGGAACTAATTAATGGCAATTTTGTAGAATTGCCTTTAATTTATCCTAGTTGTTTAAAAACAAAGTGTCTGTAAACACTTATTAGACCACACAGCCAATTGCTGGGTCGATGAATGCTAAAGTGGCATGAACTACAAGAATGTAAGAAAAGGAGCCAAGTATTGGTAGCTGACTGATTAGAGTAGGACAAGCAGAGCCGACCACAGTAGACAGAGAGTAACAGCCGCCAAGACTAGGAAGAACACCCTGCCAACTGAACGCAGCCGATTGAACGCAGCCAACTACACGCAGCTCACTGATTACTTCAACATTGTCAGTTCCAGCCGTTCACACCCATAGAGGAAGGTGACTCAAACGATCTGCAAGCTGAGAGACAAGCTATGGAGAGGTACAAACGCTGGCTACAGCATGAGGAGCAGACAGCAGAGTCAACTTCACCTGAGGTACGCAGCCGACTGAGCTCACATGGCAGTGCAGCTCAGCAGGAGGGGGAACTTCTTGACATGTAGGTCGAAAATGCCATTTCATCATCAGATGGGAGGACAAAGGAGAGCCAATTTGAAGAGGGAAGGCAGTTTGAAAAAGAGGATAGACTGAACAGTCATCCTAATCAAGCCAACTTTCCCTGGAGATATCAGGACAAGGGAAGGACTACGTCATTCAAAGGGGATTTCTCCACTGCAGTGGATGACTATAGTACCTTCAATGAAGAAGGACGCAGCAAACCTTTGCAGAGCCGACGCAGTGTCCAAGTCAAGCTACTGGCAGAGCCGACTCAGGAGCACAGCCGATGTAGTGGCCAAGTCGGGATATTGGCAAAGCCAACTTGGAAGCGGAGCCGACTCGGTTACATAGCCGACCAAAAGCTTTGGTGAGCGTGCCGACAACTCTAGAGACATTGCTAGCTGCATTTCCGAACTTGAGGCAAAAGTTGGAGGAAACGAAGAGTCGATCAGTTCAGGAGCAGGGCCTTGCTAATTACACCGTGGGTGGCCCTAGTAAGAATGTTCACTTCTTGGACGAGTTAAAACTTCAGGCTGAGTGGGAGCAAGAAGAAGGGGACCGAAGGGCAATTGAAGCATTCAAAGCCGACCAGTTAGGTAAGCAAGAGCGGACCAAACAGTAGCAAACTGCACCGTTGAGAGTAGCATCGTCAGCGCGGTGGCGAGTAGAGCAGCACCCGACACTACTGTAGACTAAGTTCAACCGTCGTGTTCGGGAGGCAGCAGAGCAGTTGGCAGTTCAGCAGTTGGCAGCGTTGCAGTTGGCAACATAGCAGATGGCAACACAACAGTCTTTAGTGCAGCAGTTGGCTGCACAATAGAGGGAACAAGAACAGCTTGAACGGGAGAAGCAGGAACTTGCACAACTGCAGGACCTGTAGAAGGAACAGCAAAGGAGGCAAGAGCAACGGTAGACTGAGGGGATCACTACAAGGCCCCCGTACCTATTTACTCCCGCATGAGACATATCTGTGGACAGGAGCGCATCTTGACCACTTCCTGCAGCATTTTCCTCAACCGCACATCGGCTTCCAGGATACGTGGATCATCTTACAGGCAATGTGTACCAGTCTACGCAGCCGACTCAGTTAGCAGGATATCCCTGGAAATCAGCAGAGGCGACCTTTGGAAGTGCAGTCCCTGGAACTACCCACGTGGGCCGACCTACAGTCACGCCACTGTCGGCTATAGTACCAATGTAGTTTCCGCAGGTTCACACATTGCGCCATCTGTTCCGCACATCCGAGCGCATTATCCAGTGACACCAGTGGTGCATCCCTCGATATTACCAGTCGAGCGCACAGCCAACTTCAGATCAACTCCTCCATAGCCACCTATTAGCGCACAGCGAAAACACTTACCGTACAGAGCCTGCAAGGAGGGATGTAATCCTGATGCACATCTCAGGTATTTTGACAAGTGCGCCTGGTTCAATGGTGAGACGGATGAAACTGTCATCATCACACTATTTGGGACCACTCTAGTAGACAAGGCCCAGTGCTCGTTTGATGATTGGCTAGACCATCATCCATATGGCACTTGGAAGGAGGCTAAGGAGGCGTTTAATTTGCGGTACAGAAAACAAGGCTCAGATGAGCAGGTGTACATGACGCTTCGAACTTTCAAAGAGGGTGAAGGGGAAAAAGTCTAGGACTATTACGAGCGCTTCATAAAATTGGTCAAGTGTCTTCAAATTGAGGTGGGTGAAGGGTTTAAATTGACGTATTTCAGGGCAGGACTATTGGATTACTTGAAGGTGACGACCAATAGTTCTACAGCCAACACATTGACGGAACTGAAGGAGTTAGCACGACGTTGCGAGACTAACTGTACAAATGCTTCAAGGAAGAACCTGTACTTTCAGCCTAAGAGGACAGAGCCGACCAATAGTCGGTCTACTACCACGCCAGTTCCAACAGACGGAGCCGACACTGCCAACTAGAGATTTTGCACAGTGTGCAAGAAATTTGGACATGAGGATGGGTACTGCTTCTTCAATCCAGCCAACCCTAACAACCGACTTCCCTGCCTAGAAGAGAAACCGACGGTGGGAGTCAACGCAGTCTCCGCTCATGAACAGGCCAGCAGCTCAAGGAAGCTTGTCAACAGCCGACCTGGGGATATCAAAATGGCAGGTCTAGGAGAAACGATGCCTGCTACCTCTGCTTGGGCATTGATCATCAAATGCATAACTGTCCATTACGATTGAAGTTTTAGCAGTTACTGGCCTCAGAAAAACACTGTATTCATACTGTGGGTGTCAATAGTGTGGAGTTGCAGGAGCTAGACGATTCGTACGTGGCAGTCACGCTGACTAGAGTAGCCAGGGTGAAGGCTGGTCTACTCTCGGAAGATAAGGAAGTTAACGGGCCGGAACCAAGACATCCTAAAACGAAGGCTGATTGGGAGAAGAAGGAGAGTATTTGGAAGGAGTTCATAGCATTCATAGAAGAAATAAACAGGGAGAATGAGTTGGCTGGTCAAGCTGATGAGGAAAACCGGAAGTCGGCTAGGGCCGACTTGGCAGCCAATGCTCCTACAGAACCAATTTTGGATGGTCACTGGGTTGGTTTTCCCGACCCTCACTGCTTACAAGACATTGCAAAGGGGGCGCTTGCAGCAACCTCGCAGGATCGTGCCCAACTTAAGCCTCAAACTCTAGTCCAGACAGTCAGCCGCTAGATTCTGGAAACACCAATTATAGTGTCGTTCGCAGAACTGCTACCAATGGCTCCTAACCTTTCACGGTACCTGAAGGCTCAAGTATTCTTGGAACGTGCGAGCGAGCTGACTGAGCCTGTAGACTTGGTCGAGCCGCCTCAACCAGCTGACTTTGCAGAGCCGACTGCGTTTGTCGACTCGATCGAGCCGCCTCCACCAGCTCACCTTGCAGAGCCGACTGCCAATCAAATTTCACCAGATTTCTCCAGTGATACAATAGTTGTGGGAGCTGTGGATATTGATCGATTTCTTCCTATGATTTCTATATAGGTGGAGAATTTGACATTGGAGAACGTACTGCTTGATGGGGGCTCTGGAGTCAACTCTAGATTACAGAAGGGGAGCAAAAACGCCTTGGTCTGAAGGCCCCATCTCCAGCCCCTTATCAGCTTCGCATGGCTGATCAGGCAGTAGTCGAGCCAGTTGGATTAATTTGGAATGTAAGAATCCATATTCATGGTATTCTTTACAACATCAAACTCACTGTTATTCGCAACCAGGAGGTAAATGAGGCTTACAGTATGCTACTGGGCCAACCTTGGCTAGTAGATGCTAAAGTGACTCATGTCTGGGGTAACCAGTTGGTGACCATTTGAAGGCCTAGTGCAGTCAGAACCATTTCCATTCACCACAAAATGCGGCCATCTCAAAGCTACCTAAAGTGATGGTTTGTTACGACCTTGTCGAAGAATTGATGGACAAAGACAAAGATTACCATACTTTACAGTTCAAGAACCTTGTACGAGCCGACTTTGGTAGCGGCGACTTTCACGAAGCCGACTTTGACAGAGCCCACTTTGCTAGAACTGACGTTGCGACAACCGACTTTAACAGAGCCTACTTTGACAGAGCCGACTCTCCAAGAATAGAATTCAGGGGAGTCAACTCTAGACCAGTCAACTTTGGGCAAGTCAGTTCTAGACAAGCTCTGCAGACTCATTCGATAGAGTACAAGGTACCGATACAGGCGTTAGATGACGCCATTGGATTTCAGGAGCACATCTTTGTTGCAAGGACGACTTCACACTCACTAGAGGGCTCTCCCAACATTGGTTGACACTGTCGACGGTTGGTTCAGCATGGCCGAAAAATACGTCCGCCAGAATTTCTCTCAGCTACAACCAGGAAGCGAGTTACGAGGCCAACTGGAGATGAAGAGTTGAAGAGCCATGACATCTAGCCACTAGAGCATGTCCACGCTGTTCTAGACAGTCGAGTCTCATTTGAAGAATGTGAGCTGACTTTTTTTGAGAAAAGTCCCTTTCAAGTAAAAACGATTTAAATAAGACCAAGTTACCATGTCAATTTGAAATCCATGTAGATAGTGGCTATAGAAATCTGGTTGAGAGTCAAATGGACATAGTGTAGAATTCAGGAGACATGACCCTACCTACAGATACGACTTGTCAAATTGACTCTACGTACAGGCACACCTTTTAGAAATTAAGGCATAACTAGGAATTAAGGAAGAAGAATGAATTACTTCACCACACCACACAACACTGTGTGAGTGATAGTCACATTATGTAAAAAAATATAAAAATAGAATTCCATTGTTTAATTGATTGTCAACTTGACTCTGAGAAGCTCACTGTGTACTTGATTCACAATGCTCTTTGTCAAATTGAACTATAGCTCTGATGCACAGTGTATTAATCTGTAGAATTGTTAACCTGGGTCATAACATGGAGGTGCCTGAGGTGAGAGTTAGAGGGGTTAAGGGTAGAAGTTGGAGAATAGCTACAAAGGCAGACTGAAGACTGTCCGTGGGTGTTAGTCTCGGGACACGGTCATAGGGCCATCAGGGTGTCCCTTTGAGTACCGGACCTGAGACCGTTGGGTCTTCCACGGGCGCGCGGTTCAACTCTGAGACAGTCGAGGAAGCTAGACAGGTGTAGTCCCAACCAAGACCCCGTGAACACCAAGAGAGGGAGAGAAGCAAGGGGATTCCGAGAGGGGGCTCGGTAGCCGGGACAGTGCAAGGTAAGGATCAGAGACTCGTGAGTTTAGACAAGCAATAGTAATCAGTAAGCAGGATTCATACACACGAGATAGGTGAGGGCAGAGGGTGGAGAAGGCATGGTGTAGTATTAGCTGAGTAACCCAAGACTGTCCATGAACACCAAGGTTCACGTGCTTACATGAAGGGCCAAACTGTTCTAGGGAAACCAGCTGCTCTGAGACCGGACTCGACTCTAACCGCAAAACTGAGGAGTGAGTTCTCTACCCTGGGTACCTTGTTTATACTAATCTAACTAGACTTCTCCTTGTAACTCCTTGTTGCACTATCAATTCCATCGTCCTAGGCTATCCTCGTTGGCCTTGCTGGGGCAGTAACATTTTTCCCTCTCTCGGAGAGTGCAATTCGTCCCGAATTGTTGGTCTTCAGCCACGCGTTCGCCGATGAGCAGGTCTCCGATCCGGCCTGGTCTCCTCTCGTGGTACCTCTGCATGTCGACGAGGAGGTGCTTGGTCTCCGTAAATGGCTGCTATGGCTAGCTTGGTGATGCGTGGGTTGCAGGGGGCAGATTTGGCGAAGCTTGGATTGCAGGAGGCAGGCGAGGTGACGGCTGTGGAGTATCCTCGGGATCCGTGAAATGCTCAGGGATATGGACTCGGTCATCTTGGGTTTTGATGTCGGAGATGGCCGCCAACTGATGGTCTTCCTGTGGATGTGTGGCAGGGCTGAAGGGTGCGAGCTCCACGTGCGGCAGTGGAGACATGGCCTCGAGCTCCATGTTGTCCCAATCGTTTTCTGACTGCTCTAACTCCAAGGCTACGAGTGCTTCATCGATGCACTGGTTCAAGAAGTCTTGCGAGGGATCCGTGGCTGTTTGGGGGTGGGTGTGCAGCCATTGATATGCATTGGATGCAATCAATTTGGCTGCATTGTGCACCCACCCAACCTTGTTGGCCTCGAATGTCTGCATTGCAAGTTTTGCAGCGACCTTCTGCTCCTGGATTTGTGCCACATCCTCGTTGCTATGTGAACTCTGCCCCTGTGATGCCAAAGTCTTGCACCTGGCCAAGTTTTCTTGGTTCTGCTGCTCCAACTGCTTGGTGTGCTCCAACGCGGTCGCCTTCTCCCTGGTAAGCATTTCCACACTTGCATGGGTGGCGGCTAACTCTAGTTCCAAATTAGCAACCTGGTCTCGGAAATTAGATATTGTCTGCGTTGTTTCCTCTTGTTGTTTGCGATGCTCTGTACGGGCCTGCTCCAGCAGGCGTTGTGCTTGCTCCTTGGCTCCTTGGATTGCAGCAGTCAGTCGACGCTTGTACCGTTCTTCCATGTTCTGATGTTCCTCCTTCTCCTTCTCTGCAGTGCGGATCCACTCCAACATCTCTGTCATGCAGCCCGTGAGTGCGGTGGTTTTGGTGTGGAATTTGGTTGCCATGGGTCCCCAGGCTGTTGCTGCTACTGCTGCTGCTGTGATCGGCTCCTCGCTCCTAGGGCGCTTGCTGGGACCTGGGAGAGCGGGGTCTCGAGCCGTGGCCGTGGCGATCTCCCTCTGGATGTCAAAGAAGGTTCCCATGAGTGGCGGTCTGTTGTATCTCTTGTGGAAGGCCAAGAAATGGGCGATGTAGGCTGTTAAAAACGGACCCACGGGGCTGCTATAATCGAGGCGCTGCCGGTACCCACGCATCTGGATGAGAAAATTCTCTTCCACCATGAGGCCCCAATTAATCTTTTCTCTGAGGTCAGCCAAGAGCAGTAGGGACAACTGCGATGGCAGGATGCCATTGCAGTTGTTCTGGAAGTATACCTGAAAGAGAACACCACGCATTCTGGAAAACCATGGATCCTTCATGTGATTGCCTAATGCGAAGACATCATACCTTGTATCCTTCCGGGGCTCCAAGCTGCCTACGCGAGCCAAGACGTCGGGTTGGGGGTAGCGCGAGCCTTCGTTCCACGCGATGGCGCCTAGTCCGTCCCAGCCGAAGAACTTGTGGAGATACCTGCTGGTATACTCCACAAGCACGCCCTCCACGACACCAGCCGGGTGAGTTGCTGACTCACTCTGAGTGCGCATAGAGTTCACGAATTCGGTGCAATGCTTGATGTTAACCTTCCCATCGAGCGAGGTCCAGTAACGTGCTAACCCTATCTCTGTGAGCCAGATGAGGTCCGGCTGCCTCTTCCATTTCATGATCATGCGTGGGACATGGAATGGCGGCTGGACCTTGCGGCTCTCCATGTATGCTAATTCGGTGCAGTGTCTCGCAGGTACGTAGCAGTGGCAGTTAGAGCGTAATGCAGGGAGCTGAAGAGATGAGGAAGAAGACAATGAGCAGTCAAGGCCTTGGGATACACTCAGCGCGTACTCAGGGAAATGCGTGGAGAATGGTGCACCGAGACACCATGAAGACAGAGAGGTGGACAGACGCAAAGGTAAATGGGAGCGAGGGAGGGAATTGGATGGTGAGCTGAGGCAGCTCCATGGGACCTTGGCGGCCGTGACGGGATAGATGGGAGCTGGAGGAGACAGTCTGGCTGGACTCTATCTAGCTGCTTGCCCCGCGATGATTGTGGCGGCTGGGGCCTATGAGTGCGGGGGCTAAGGGGAACTTGAAGTGTCCCCTCGATGTGACTGTCCATGGAGTCTTGGCTACCATGTAGGCATACTTGAACTAGGCTAATGTGAATTTCCATGGGGTCCATGGGTTCCTTGGGCTGAGTTGTTTCCTCGGGTTCCTCATCATTTTGTGCCTCAGTGGCCATGGTTTTATAAATCTCCCCAAGGCTAAGCGTGGGGGCGGTTTCCGTGGTGACCGAATGATAATGCTTAAGTTTGGTGGAATTAACAATGGTGGCATGTTTGTCAAAGTAATCGTTATTTACCAATATGACAGTATTATTTGGAAGCACCAGCTGAACCCGGTACGGCCCATGCCATATTGATTCAAATTTAGTCTTCCTAATTTCTGGGTCTCGGGGGCACCATAAAACTTGGTCACCTTTTTCAAAAGCCCGGATTAGTTTGGAAGCTTGGAAATACCTTGCAGTTTTTTCCTGTTTGTTTTGGATGTTTTTAAGTGCAAAGGCTCGAACTTCCTCTAGATGGTGGATGTCCCTTAGACGGGCAGCCAGGACTCGATGGGGCGTGTAGTCCTTGGAATCCAGGGATTGGAACGTAGGGGCTATGTATTCGGTAGGTAATAGAGGTTGTGTACCATATACCATTTCGAAGGGGCTTACCTGGGTAGTTGTTTTTGTGGCAACACGGTATGCCCACAGGGCTGCAGGCAGACAATCATCCCAATCACTCTGATTTGCATGTATGAACCTGCGTAACATGTTGATCTAGGTTTTATTGGTAGACTCTGCCTGTCCATTTCCTTGGGGGTAGTAGACTGTGCTAGTTCTGTGTTTGATGATGTGATTATCTAAGAGGTCTTCTATCACTGCGTTTACAAAATGGCTTCCTTGATCGGACACTATTTCCAAGGGGCAGCCAAAACGGGTAATAATATTTTCATATATGAAAGTTGCTGTGACCATGGCTGTGTTCGTTCTGAGAGGTTTTGCCTCAACCCACTTGGTGGTATAATCCGTGGCTACCAAGATGTACTTGTACCCCTATTTGGTTGCGGGTCTAATGGGACCAACAAAATCTAGCCCCCAACGCTGGAATGGTCCCAACGGTGGGATGGATTTTAATGGTACACGGCCTTGATATTGAAAATTTGTGGTAGAAATTTGACATGCATGGCAGTGCTTAACGTACTCGTGGACATCCTTGTGTAATGTTGGCCACCAATAGCGGGCAGTCAAAATTTTCTTGATCGTGGTGTCAGGGCCTTGGTGACCACCTGCAGGTCCGTCATGGAGAATGGCAATTATGTTTTGCTCCTCTCCTGTGGGGACGCAGAGCGGGTTTCCTGGTCTGGCCCAAGGCGGTAGAGTTGTCCCTGAACCACGGTATATGGCAAGGTTGTGCGTACGAAACTGACTTTCCTTGTCCCTGAAAGGCCTTCTGGTGTTACGCCTTGAGTTAGATAGCGTATGATGTCTCCACGCCAGTCCGTGGGAATACTAATTTCAAGGCTAGCAGTCTGGATATACGGCTCATTAAATGAATCATCAATGCCTTCCTCGGTTGCCTTGGAATCCCTGGATAGGAAATCAGCCACTATGTGCCGTTTGCCTGGTACATAAACCACTTCAAAATCATATTCCAGGAGAATCATGATCCAGCGGGCTACGCGCCCTGTGACCAAGGGTTGATTTACCAGGTAAGATAAACTGTGATGATCAACCATAAAACGGAACTTGTTGCCTAGTAGATAATGGCGGAATTTCTTGACAGCATAAATCATGGCCAAAGCTTCTCTTTCGGTGGTAGAATAATTCTTTTCTGCTTGATTCAACAGGCGACTAGCGTATGCTACTGGTTGGTCATATTTTCCATTCAAGTTCTGAGCAAGCATGACGCCCACAGCAATATCGGAGGCAGCTGTATGAACATGGAATGGTTTGGACCAATTTGGGGCTATGAGAATAGGGGCCCGAGAATAAGCTATCTTGATTTTTTCCAAGGCGGCATGGGCTTCAGGGGTCTAGTCCTGAGGGTACTTGTATTTTGCGTGGTTCAATGCTGTGATAGGGGCAGTGATATGGGCTAACTTCTCTATGTATATTCTGTTAAATTGAGATAAGCCCAATAATTGTTGTATCCCCTTCTGATCTGTAGGAGGGGTGATGGCTAGGATATCCTTGATTTTCTCGGGATCCGGGAGTTTTCCGTATTTGCATACGATGTAGCCGAGGATTACACCCGCAAAGAAGAGAAACATACATTTCTCTGCATTCAAGCTAACCCCGTTGACTCGGCAAGCTTCGAATATTTGCCTGAGTTGTGACACATGATCTTTAATCTGTCCATAAACCGTTCCATCATCGAGATATATTCTAAAGAATCTTTTCAAATAGGGTCTAAAAATTAATTCCATGACACGTTGGAAAGTCATGGGTGCATTTTTAGCTCCGAAAGGCATTCTTTCAAACTGATAAGGTCCCCACTCGGTAGAGAAAGCCGTTTTATTTTTATCGTGCTCAGCCATGGCTACTTGGTAATATCCTGAAAAACAATCTAAGAAAGAGTACATCTCATGACCAGCTACTTCATCAATAATTTCTTCCATGTAAGGCAGGGGGTAATGATCTTTCTTGGTAGCCGCATTCAATTTACGAAAATCTACGCAGATTCTCAAGGTTCCATTTTTCTTGGGAATAATCACCATGGGAGATAACCAAGGTGCAGAGTCTACTGGTGAAATGAACTTGGCTTTCAAGAGTTTGTCCAGTTCAGCCTTGACTCGTACTGCGTAATTCGGGTTCATTCTATATCTCCGTTGTTGGACTGGTGTGGCATTCGGGACCAGGTCTATAGTGTGTTCTGCTAGTGTTGGAGGTATCCCTTTTAGATCTTCGTGGCCCCATGCAAAAATGTCCTGATATTCATGGAACAGGGCTATCGCGGCTTGTTTGATTTGCTCAGGGGCATCAGCGTTGATTTTGATATACTTGGGGTTTTCTATGGTTCCCAAGTTTACTAACTCTACTTTGTCTTTAGCACCATGAGACCAACCAGTAATCACTTCCTTTTGCAGAGCTTGGTCTGCAGGAATAGCATTTACGGTTACTGCTTCTTGAGTTTCCTGGGAAAAATGTGGAGGTATGTCCATTTTGTCTTGCTCAGCTACCATGCTGGCCAACAGAATTTCTGCTACTGGAATCAAGTCAGGGTTGGCTTGGAAAACCAAGGCTTCTTGGGATGAGGAAAGACCATCTTCCCAGCTTGTTCCTGCCTTGTGTCGAATCTGGTTTGCTTTTGCCCTGGTGATGCAGCTATCCACTGGGATGACCACGGTTTTTCCTTGTCGCTGAATTCGGATCTGATTCCTGGACCAATCGTGTACAGCATTCATATCTCTCAGCCATGGTCTTCCCAGGATGACAGGGAAGTTACTGCTATGAGGCACATCAATTACTACGAAGGTAGCTGGGGTAGATACTCCATGTGTAGTAATGGCTACGGTTGATATTATGCCCAAGGGTGTTACTGGGGCATCATTTGCCATGCGCAGGATAAACTGGGCTAACTTGGGTGATGGTAATCCCAATTGTTTTCTTAAATAATTGCTCATAACGTTAACTCCAGAGCCTCCATCTACTAATACATTGGTTAATTCATGGTTCCCAAGTTGTAAATGTATCACTGCAGCATCCGGATCCAAGGTAGTAGCATTTACTTCAACAACCTCTGGATTGGATGGTTCATCCGGTGAGGCTGTTTGTTGTAAGTATTTCTGAAGTTCTGGGCTTAATTTGATTAACTTGGACAATGTGATGGTGACATTGGTGTCATTTAAGATCTGTTGTAATGACGAGGTGTCGTGTGAACCTTTTAGGCCCTCTTGTAGGTCTTGCCTGATTCTATGCAGCCTTTCCCAATGATTTTCTGAAAATGGTTTTCTGTGTTCAACTACATGGTCGTCCGTGGTAGTTTTGGATCTGGTGGTTACCACGGCCGTGCTGATTGTGGATACATTAGTTTCGACTCCATGGACCTCAGTAAGTGTGACTCCTCCTCGTCGAGGGGTTCCAGGGGCTTTCTGATGTTCTCCGGTGCCATGATTCCCTGGGTTAGTACGGTACTGGGCCCATCTCTGGTGTAGCTGTGGATACTCTCTCCGTCGATGGGTTACCGATCCACATTCCCAGCAGGCATCGCTGCGGCTGGGCTGGAAAGCATCAACATTGATTTCCTCTGGATACACGGCTGCCGTGGTAGGACGAGGACGGCGGTTCTCTTCAGTTCGAGACGGAGTATTAGCATACCAGCAACGACCTCCATGGATTTTTCCACAGCTAGAGCACGGGGTTACTGGTGGTCTATTTTCTGGTCGTAAATTTGGCAAAGGTAGCAAGGGTGTCTGGGTTTTGTTCAAGGCCCCTAACTCTCGGCTCATGTCATTTGCCGCACTCAGAATATCTTGCAAAGTCTTAACTCCACGGATTACAATGCCTTGTTGAATCCATGGTAACAGTCCCTTTTTAAACCATTCGCAAAGATAATCTTCCTCAGGTCTCTAACTTAGTTTGTCAGCCAGTTGTTTGAATCTATCGTAGAACTTGTCTACGGGTTCAATTCTGTGCTGAGTAATGCTACCCAAAGCTCTTAGGACCTCAAAACTGGTTTTAAGTTTTCTAAATTTATGTAGAAAACTTCGTTCCATGTCTTCCTAGGTTGCGTGGGAGTGTTCAGTTTCAAAATCAATGTACCAATTAATGTGGTTTCCTTGGAGTGTGGTGCCGAAAATGTTTTGGAGATCTTTAGTGCTGATGACCCCATTTGTACGGGCAATAACTTTGAAACGTCTGATGTGCCAATCTGAATCTCTTGATTCATCAAAAACAGGGTATGAGATTTTGAGATACTTGGTATGTTTACCTAGGTCCCCTTGGCTAGGTCCTGTGGCAACAGTATGATTTTCCTGGGGTAACGTTGTGGACCTTATAGTCTCAGGGAGGGCCTCTGAAGCCTGAGCCATGGGATGGAGAGCCTCTTGTGTCCTTCTTTCTTGTAGTGTGTGATATTGTGCACTGAGTAACTCTAACTTGGCGTTAGTAGCCTTGTTTTTGGCTACCAGATCAGTCATTTGTTGCCTCATCCATACTAGGAATTCTTTCGTGGATTCGGGGTCCTCCTATTGAGCAGCGTCTTCTGCTTCATTAATTCGCTCCAAAGGGAGTTTCCTTGGAGGCATGGTGAGACTTTAGTTTTCAAGGGAGTATTTGGAATAACCTCAGCAGACCATCCCCAGCATGGTCGCCAAAATGTTAACCTGGATCATAACATGGAGGTGTCTGAGGTGAGAGTTAGAGGGGTTAAGGGTAGAAGTTGGAGAATAGCTACAAAGGCAGACTGAAGACTGTCCGTGGGTGTTAGTCTCGGGACACGGTCATAGGGCCATCAGGGTGTCCCTTTGAGTACCGGACCTGAGACCGTTGGGTCTTCCACGGGCGCGCGGTTCAACTCTGAGACAGTCGAGGAAGCTAGACAGGTGTAGTCCCAACCAAGACCCCGTGAACACCAAGAGAGGGAGAGAAGCAAGGGGATTCCGAGAGGGGGCTCGGTAGCCGGGACAGTGCAAGGTAAGGATCAGAGACTCGTGAGTTTAGACAAGCAATAGTAATCAGTAAGCAGGATTCATACACACGAGATAGGTGAGGGCAGAGGGTGGAGAAGGCATGGTGTAGTATTAGCTGAGTAACCCAAGACTGTCCATGAACACCAAGGTTCACGTGCTTACATGAAGGGCCAAACTGTTCTAGGGAAACCAGCTGCTCTGAGACCGGACTCGACTCTAACCGCAAAACTGAGGAGTGAGTTCTCTACCCTGGGTACCTTGTTTATACTAATCTAACTAGACTTCTCCTTGTAACTCCTTGTTGCACTATCAGTTCCATCGTCCTAGGCTATCCTCGCTGGCCTTGCTGGGGCAGTAACAAGAATTGTTGAATCAGAATGAAGAATTGGAGCAAACTGGCTACTGTCTAATTGACAATTGAATTCATATTACTTGCTGCATAATGTCTAGTTGTCATTGGTCAAATGGACAAGATGGTGGTTCAGTATGCATCCATGTGCATGCATACATTGTCAACTTGACTTGCATGGACCATGTCTAATTGACACAGTGGAGAGTTGGTGAGAGTTACAGTGAATGTGGTGACTCACACTGGATACTGTCTATTTGAAAATGAAGATATTGATGGAGCAGAGTGAACAGTGGGTGAGATTGTCTATTTGAACTCAGAACGGAGGAAGAGTTACTGAGTGAATAGAAAATAGAAATTATAGAAAATAAACACAACAGTTTGTCCAATTGACATTGCATTGTTGTGAATGAGAATTATGGAAGAGTGAGAATTCCAGGGGATTACTGCAACAGTGAATTGAGTATTACTTGATAGTCTTTTGAATTAGATTGGCCATCTGAAATGGAAGACTGAAAATGACTTAGAGTTTATGGAAGATAGATTGAGTACATTGATGGATAAAAGTGGCATTAATTATTAAGGAGTGATCAACCTTAGTGATTATTAGTTCTCATTATAATAAAACTTGAATGTATTCAATTGGAAAATAGTACAGTCATTGTAATTGAGTAATACAATTGAAAGCATAGTTGTGATGAATGGTAGACTTGGAGTGTGATTGAATGTGAACGAGTAGACAATGATTGCATGTCTAATTGAAATGCGATGGATGGGAGGAAAAAGATGAAGACAAGCAAGGAGTTGCTTGAGATAAGCTAATCTATCATAACATATCCCAAAGCATCATTCATAGGCATAAATAGATTGAACACTAGATTTTAACCTAGTAATGAATGAACTTGCATATGCATAATAAATGCATTGTCTAATTGAACTTGGAAGGGAGTGATGGCAATAAACCGAGAGATGGTACTTGTCAAATTGAACTCCCATTACCCTTGAACCAATTGAGAGTATGGATTACTTGGGTGATATGTGACTTGGGGTAATTAAGTCATTAGAGTTATAAAGAGATTCTTTTAAGGAAATACTTTGCATTCTATGATTCTTTACTTACTACAGTGACCTTTAGTTACGTTAAAAGCTAAACAAAAAGACCTATTCCCGTGACTTACCACTATTTGTAAATTTTATCAATTACATTTTGGCGCCGCTGCCGGGGAATAGGTGCCGGTTAAGCGGTAGCTAAAAGTGTAGATAAAGTAAGGAATAAAAGATTTTTGTGCTTTAAGCTAGAAGATACCTCGTGTTTCTTTAAGAATTTAAAATTTCAACTTCTTGTTAGGAAAATTCTCTTAAGCAAGTGGTTGTGTATTCTTTAAAGGACAAAGAGGAAATCTTTATAATTAGCTCTAACCTTTAAAGGAATTCTTTAAGAGAAGAAAAGGGTCATAGTAAAAGTAAAATATAGATTAAGTTCTGAATTAACTCAGAGAAGTGTATGGTAACAAAATATTGTACCATACCATGGGTTAACAAAAGAAACTTCAAACTTTTGAAATGTCTTAAGATGTGAGTTTATGAATTATCTTAAAGGTTGATTGAGTGATAGTAGTTAACCGTTCTGAGATTGTGATTAAGAGATAGAATATCGTAATTAGAAGATTGCAATATAGGTTTAGAGTATATGAGTTTTGATTGATGACAATCAATAGTAAATAATGTATCCATTTCCATGGGAAGTCCAACATAGGATATTAATCAATTCTTTGAAGGACCTTTCCTATTTGCTGCACTTTACCAAGTTTATAGGGGAGCATATTTTGGGCAAGGTTTTCAAATTTGTGGTACACATTCTAAATTTGATTCAAACCCTCAAAATAAATTTGACCAACTACCCATTGATATCAAAAGAATAATACTAGAAAAAAATTGGGATAATAGAACAAGGTTTAATGCTTTGATAGTTTTCAAGGGAGAATTATTTTTACAAAGCAATTTACATTTTCTATTTGCTCAATATGGGAGGTTGAATAATTTAACTTCACCTATAATCTCTAAAGGTTGTGGAGCATGGAATGGATACAAATTAAATACAAAAACTTATATCTTTAAATATGGACCTCAGAAACTAGATAGTCAAGTCTTAATCCCAGATTTTCTATCTAGAGAATCTGACAAACCGATTTCAATTGCGTTTGGATTATTATGTCTTTAAAGACATGACAATCGATAGTGAAACAATTATCGAACAATTAGTCAGATTAAGACGATTGTTGATAATTTATGAGGGTATACAAAGAAACGAAGAAGCATTGATTCATCTTTTAGCTAAAGAGATAGATCAAATAAGCAAGGAAGGTGAATCAAATTCTGAAAAGAACTTCTCAATAGAGAGATTGATTAGTGAACATAATTATCCTAGGAATTTTCAAGAGGAAGAGGTTGATGAGATATTTGAAGAAGAACCTTTCACCTTGAATACTTGGATAATCTCTTGGTTTGATACCAATAAGAGTTAGTCTTTATTCTAATTGAATGGAATAAAGAAAATGGTAAAATTAGAGGAGAAAAGATTAAGGGAATTAGCCAAACTTGGGCGACAGAACTACTATAGACAATTCAGAGCACCCGTAAAACAAAACAAAGTTGGGAGAATTATAAAGAACTTTCTTAAGAGAAGTAGGGAAGTAATAGTTAAAAGAAATAGGTAGAGTCAACAACAAAAATAAGTGATCATTTTTCTTTAAGTAAGATTGGGGATAGAAGATCATTTAAGTCTAAGCTTCAATGCTTAAAGCCTAAATGGCATTTATCAAAGTCTGAGAAGGATAAAGAATTGAGAGAAAAACAAAATATCGCAAGAAATGAACGTTTGAAAAAACAGATTGAAAGGAAAGAAAAACAGATCTTAACATTAGTATCTGCCAATCCTGTTTACATTTAACACCATCCCCAGTACTTAAAGAAGAATCTATTCCCTCAAATCTTAGTACCTCATCTAGCCAAGTTGAAGAGAGTGAAACAATTCAAAATCCACCTCCTATAGAAGAACAATACCAAAGTTCTCTAAAGAATGAGGATTTAGAATTACCAGAAGAAGGTTTGAAAAGATCGCATTATATATGTTGTCACTCACCACCATTTAGGAGGTTAACCTGGGGATCTTCAAGTGAAGTAAACCCACTTCAAATTAATTCTAAAAAGGGAAAGAAGGTAGAAGAATTAGTCACACCTTCTTCCTCAGAATTTGAGAGTTCTTTGAAGAATCCATTTACCACAGAGGTTGGAGAACCTTCTAACCTACCTGAGTTCTCAACACCAACCCAAACTAATTTTGAGACACCAAAACCTTATCTCGACAAAGCTATACAAACTTTTGTTACGGGTATAGAGAGTTGGGTTAATGATATTGAAGATATTACTGAGGTAGAAACCACAACCCCTATTGAAACATACATAAGGGAAATTTCATTAGAAGACAATAGAAAAGAGTGGAATGATGAGGAAGTAGCTTATGAGGTATCTCTTCCAGAAACATTTCCAACTATACAACCTTTTACCAACCCTTATGAACCATCTAATGATGAAAGTAATGAGGATTGGGAAGGGATAAATTGTTGGAGATTTTCATCAGGAGATTCCTCTGGGAGTAGCAGTAGTGAGAGTAGTGATACAAGGAGAGAAACAAGTGAAGAAGAATCGTTAAGACCTTCTTCTTCACCTCCTCCACGACTTCCTCCCAGACCTCCAACTCCTCATCCTAGACCTCTACCACCCCCACCACCACTACCACCTCCACCAGAAACTTTACCACCTAATATCATGGCACAACAAAGGATTTTAAACATAGCACCATATCCTATGTACCATGGATATCCAGGGTCTGACCCCGATAGACATTTGGAAAGATTTAGAGTGGTTGCACAAGCAAATCAGTTACCTGAATATTTATATCTAAGCACTTTTCCAAGCACATTGCTTGATGATGCTCATGAATGGTATGTCCAATTGCTAACCATACCCACAAGATGGGAAGATTTAAGGAGAGCTTTTCTTGATAGGTTTCGACCTTGATCATTTATACCAGGGTTAATAGACAGATTTTGAACTATAAGAATGGGTATAAATGAGGGTATAGATTCCTATTACACAAGATTTAATGCTCTTCTGAAGAGATGGACAAATCATGGGTTAACTAATCAAGTATTAGCATGTACCTTTGTAGGAGGGGTTTGGCCTGATGAGTTAAGAATTTACTTAAAGGAACGAAACCCCCAAGACATTGCTACTGCTTATACACAAGCTAAAACTTGGAAAGAGGCTAGAGTAAATACTGATTTTGCACAATATGCGGAAGTATATCCACTTAGGAGAGAAGGTTATGATCATGTTCAAGGCATGGATGCTTATGGCCGTGATCATTATCCTTATTTACCTCCAGCTAGAACACAACTACCACTTTCAACTTATCCTTCAAATCCTACAGTCATGAATCCTCAACCTTTAGCCATTAAAGCCCCTACAGATGATATATTAATGAACAACATTACTAAATTAGAGAAAAAATTAAATGAACTATCGGTACAAATAACTCATGGGAAAGATAAACGTTCAAAACCTACAAACATGCGTGCAAATATGTGGTGCACTAATTGTAATGGACACAGACACCTTTCCAATGAGTGTTCTACTCCGATAGGTGGGGAAGTTAGTAATAAACCTAAATGTAGTTTTTGTGGAGGACCTCATGACGTATCTAAATGTTGGAATTTGGGGAAAGTAGTAGCTGCAGTGAGTTCTAATTTGCAAGCAAACGGGACAAATAATAACAAAGCACCTTATAGTGTAACTTCAAAACGTCCGTTTACTAGACCAAATGTAGGACCACCTTATAGACCTGGAGATGGGAGACCAAGGTGGAATGATACTTATAATGCCGCACCTGTGTGGAATGGACCGCCTACTAATCCTAATACCCATAGATATAGAACTCCTGAGAAAGGAAAACACTTAGTGTGTTATAATTGTCTGGAATTAGGACATATGGCGAGAGATTGTCCAAATCCAAAGAAACAAATTGGGTATAATCCTTTATGTGGGAGGTATAAACAAAGTGGTCATATAGCAAATAATTGTACAGCTCTAGCACCTGTAAAGAGTGTTCAATTTAGCAAAATTGAAAACTCAAGGAATGTTAATCAAATTACACAATATGAGAGAGATAAACCTCAGGAGGTTTATATAACACGTGCACAAGCCAAAAAGGCTATGGTTGAAAGTAATCAACATAGTAGCTCTGATAGTG
The DNA here is from genome assembly GCA_014871385.1 of Ceratodon purpureus. NCBI lineage: Eukaryota > Viridiplantae > Streptophyta > Bryopsida > Pseudoditrichales > Ditrichaceae > Ceratodon > Ceratodon purpureus. Next base: position 106,580,011 of record CM026426.1, read on the forward strand.
ACTATAGAAGTAGTAGAGTGAGAAAAAACAACACACCTTCAAAAGTAGTTAAGGAGAAGGATGTTGTAAAACCTAAACCAATATTTCCCTTGATACCTCCGAACATTCCTATAAATAATAAGGAAACAATACCATTAGAAGAACTTAAGGAGAAGGATAAGGATAAACAACCAGTTGAAGAAACTACAGTATCACCTCAAGATTTACCAAATAATTTTGCTAACTTGCCTAGTACCTCAAATTCATTACCTACGTTTTATAGACCACCTAAAAAGAAACTAAAAGAAACACCAACTATTCCTAAGAAAAGGAAATATAATCGTACAATGAAATTGTCAGAGGGAATGAATCCATATGATATCTTAACAAATATGGATAAAATCCAACCTGACATTTCTTTGAGGGAATTGTTAGCAATAGCACCTAAATGTAGAGGTGAACTAAGTTCTTCGTTGGTTAGAAAAAGGAGTAAAATCGTAGATGTTCATGATATATCCTTGGACCCTGGAGCACCAACTATGGATGTAATCATAGATGGTTCTCTAATTGAAGGAGTCCAAGTAGATAGTGGTTCTAGTGTCAACTTAATGAATGTTGACACTATGGAAGAGCTAGGATTAACTCATATGACTTCCACTGCTATTATCTTAAGAATGGCAGATCAAAGTCAAGTGGTACCATTGGGTATTTTAAGAGGAATAGTCACAACTATAGGAGGACTTAACTTTAAGATTAATAACATAATCTTTAAAGTAAGTGAATCCATATCAACATACCCAATATTACTAGGTCGTCCGTGGCTTAAATCTGCTAGAGCTAAAGATGATTGGGGAAAGGGAACATTAACTATAAAAGCAAAAGGGAAACGGGTTGTATTACCAATGTTTCTAGTCAAATATCATGGTGAGACACAAGAAGAAGACACAGATGTCACTTCTGAAACCTCATATGATTCAAATAGCGAAAGTACTAAAGTAGTAGAACAAGAGAAAATGCCTGAGTTTAGATGTTTAGAGCCAGGAGAATATTCCTTCCTGAATAACGAAGTAGATTCAGATGATGCTATTCTAGCATGGGAAAATATGCCAGTACTTAATGTAACAGCCGAAATCGAGTCGAAATTAGAACCTCAATATTTGAGTGATTCTGAAGAATTAATGGAAAACATGTCTCATATAAAAGGTAGTAATATAAGTCCTGTTAGAAGCACTTGCATTGATATGAATTTGGGAACTCCAGGGGAGCCTAAAAACATAAGAATTTATGAGGGATTAAAACCAAATGAATATGAACAATGTTTTAAATTCTTTAAAGAATGTAAAGATGCATTTGCATGGACTTATAAAGACCTTAAAGGAATACCTCCAGAATTCTGTCAATATAGAATTATTTTAGAACCTAATACAAAACCGGTAAGACAAAGACAATATCGTATGAACCCAAAATATTCTCTCATGGTTAAAGAGGAAATAGATAAACTATTAGAATGTAACTTCATATATCCAGTACCTTATAGTGAGTGGGTATCTCCAATTGTTGTGGTGCCTAAGAAAAACGGGAAGTTAAGGATTTGTCAGGATTTCAGAAAATTAAATAGCGTCACTGAAAAAGATTATTTCCCCTTACCCTTCACGGATGCAATCCTTGATGGTGTAGCGGAACATGAATGTTATTCTTTTTTAGATGGATTTTCTGGTTATAATCAAGTACAAATCGCCCCGGAAGATAAACCTTTAACAACTTTTACAACTGATTGGGGAACCTTTGCTTATAATGTCATGCCCTTTGGATTGTGCAATACACCAGCTACTTTCCAAAGAGCAATGACAACAGCCTTTTAGGAATATTTAAGAAAATTTATTGAAATTTTCTTAGATGATTTTTGTGTCTTTAGTCCTAAAGTTGAACACCTGAAATGTTTAAAGAAATGTTTCGAACAATGTGAAAAATATGGTATTTCAATAAACGCAGCTAAGTCTGAATTCGCTGTACCTTGTGGACGATTAGTGGGTCATATAGTTTCAAACGAAGGTATAGGTGTTGATCCTGATAAAGTAACTGCTATCAAAAAATTAGAAATACCTAAACATATGACGGAACTCAAAGGATTCTTAGGAGCTTTTGGATATTATAGAAGATTCATCTATTTTTATGCAGAAGTAGCAGCTCCTTTAACACATCTAACAAAACAAACTGATACTCCTAGTGTTTGGACAAAAGAGTGCACAAAAGTATTTAATAAACTTTAAAAACGGCTTAGTAATGCTCCCATTCTAATACCCCCAGATTGGGAAAAACCGTTTGAAGTTTATGTAGATGCATCAAATTATGCTATTGGGAGTGTTCTCAGTCAAAAGGACACAAAAGGTCATGATAGACCTATATATTTTTCTAGTAGACAATTAAGTGCTGCTGAGAAGATTACTCTGTACCAGAGAGAGAAGGGTTAGGAATGATATACTCAGTTCAAAAATATAGGCATTATTTATTAGGTTATAAGTTCACTTTTCATGTAGATCATGATGCACTTAAATATATGGTTAATAAACGACAATTGAGTGGGAGAAGAGCTAGATGGGTATTGTTAGTTCAAGAATTTGATTTTACGGTTAATGTAAGAGCTGGCAAAAAACATGCCAATGCTGATTTCTTATCACGGATTAGTAAGGAAGTGAATCCAGAATCCATAGATGATAGTTTTCCAGATGCGTATATTTTTCAAGTGGATATCATTCCAGCAGAATACGCTGATGTTATTCATTACTTGAGTACCAATACCTTCCCTCAAGATTACACAGATAAACAAAAACAAAAATTAATATTTAAATCTCAACCATATACATTAATTGCAAAAGTTCTATATAAAAAGGGTTAGGATGGACTCTTACGGAGATGTATAAATCCAAGTGAGGTACCATTAATCCTTAAAGGTTGTCATGATGCTGCATGTGGTGGTCATTTTGTCGGAATGGTAACTGCACATAAAGCGTTACAATCCGGATATTGGTGGCCAACACTCTTTGGGGATGCACATAGATATACTAAAAAATGTGATCCATGCCAAAGAGTTGGAAAACCTACACCTTCAAAGGCAATGCCTTTAAATCCAATTTTAGCTCAAATGCCGTTTGAGAAATGGGGAATTGATTTTGTAGGACCTATTAAACCACCTAGTAGACATGGTCGAAATAGATACATATTAATTGCAACTGAATATGTAACTAAATGGGCAGAAGCTCAACCCACGAAAACCGATGATGCTAAAACTGTTGCCAAATTTTTATATGAAAATATTATAACAAGATTTGGATATCCAAAAGAATTAGTAAGTGATCGGGGAACTCATTTTCTTAATGAAAGAATTGAACAACTGACTGAAAAATATTCAATTAAACATAGAAAATCTACACCATATCATCCTCGTGCTGATGGTCAGACAGAGAAAACAAATGGTATATTATGTCGGATAATTTCTAAAACTGTACAGGGTTCAAATACGGATTGGGATGCAAGAGTACCACATGCATTATGGGCTTATCGATGTGCATTTAAAGTGTTCACAAAATTTACTCCATTTCAATTAGTTTATGGTCAAGAAGCTATCTTACCAATTGAAATGGAGCTTCCGTCTTTAAAAATCGCATTAGATGAACGATTAGGAGACGAAGAATCTTTAAGACATAGGCTTTATATGCTCGAAAAACTAGATGAAACGAGAGCCCAAGCATATCTTAATAATGAAGCTATTCAAAAACATCGTAAAACATATTATGATAGCAAATTGGAACCCAAAGTTTTGAATCCTAACGATTTAGTATTATTATATGATAGCCGATTTCAAAAATTTCTAGGAAAATTTAGAATGCGTTGGTTTGGACCATATCGGGTATTAAAATCGTATCCCAATGGTTCAGTTGAACTTCAAGATTTTGCAGGAAAAATTCATGCCACAAGATATAACGGGTTTAGTTTGAAACCATACATAACTTGAGGACAAGTTCTAGATTTAAGAGGGGGGCAGTAAGTGTAAAAATTCAAAAATTTTAACTGTCCTACCTAAGTACTAGAACATTAGGAGAAAAATCAGGTCACAAAAAGGCCGTGTAAGCGGCACGTGAGAGAAAAAAACGGGCGCTACCCGCGTACTTTTTGACATGGCATGTGAGGTGCCACCGTGGTGCCAGCAACCGCCACGGGGGCTCGAACCAATGATCTCCGAGGGAGGCGTGTGGAGGGCACATCTACAGTGTCGGGCTGACACAACCTGCCCACTTGGGACCAAAGCCCGAGCCGAGGCATTCATGTCTCACCTAATATTCCGAGGACCTTTGTTGTGAGTGCGCCACGCAGTTCTGTGCGGGCAGCAACTCTGGCATCCGCTGCCAGCGGCAGAGGTGCCCAAAGTAGGGAGTTCACCTAGAAAGGGCAGGCTTACACGGCCTTATTTTGAGCTCATTTTTCTCCTAATGACTGTGAAATTTTTGAAAAAATTAAAAAACCAATGAGCTAAAACATTGAGCTTACAAAGCAAAAGTTCAACAAATTTAAATTCTGAACTTGAGAATTTTTCGAAGCAAATGAAAGTTACTAATTGACAAGTAGACACTAACTAAAATGATGAGTAAGTAGTAATTATCAGAAAAACACAATTAGTAAGTAAAAGACGGCTGATATGATTACTGGAAATGGGGGCTGGAATCATGATGACCACGTAGCATGGGAATGAGTGCAGAATCCCACTAACTGTCAAATAGACAAAAAGGGGACTGGTTGAGTTGAGTAGACAGCATCATCTTCTCCAAAACTGGAAAACAGAAACCTCAAACAACACATTTTCTTGAAGAGCACAAACTGGGAGTCTGTGAGAGAAGTGGGTGAGGTTTTTGTGTCAAGTAGACAGCGCTACACTGTGAGCGATCAGGGTTAGGAGTGGAGAATGTTCGTTGTCAAGTGGACCGAGGTTTCTTACTTGTGAGGAGATCAGAACGAGACGAAGTGAGATACTAAGAGATCGGAGAAAGAGAAAGGAGTGAATTGGAGGACCACATTGCTATACTTTGTTGCAATTAGTTACAGCGAGTGTGTGCGAGAACATTGAGCTATTGAAGTGGGAGTGAGGCGTATTTCAATTTGCATATCAAGAGGGTGAGTTGTGTGGTTATTTTTGCATATTGTTTTGTCAATTGGACAACCTGATAGCCTTCCACAGTTGCAGATACCTTAGGTTAAGTGGACACAATGTTGTTGATAGAGGTGTTGCGACGATATCGATGTTAGCGCAAGTTGGATACAATACATTAGGTCGATTGGACTCAGAACACCATATTTGTTATTTTGGGAGATTTATCATCTCCCAAAATAATGCATTAGGTCAGGTCGAGTTAAAATGGGCACAATAGTCCCATACTTGGCAAGGAAAAGCTTATAAGCAATTTCCATTAATTTGGGACATGATCACACAGTACTAATGAGAAATGAAAGAACGTAGTGGTTTACTAGAAATATTTGAAAAAATACAAGGTAGGTCGAACCACCCTAAATGAACATCAAACAAATAACAAGTAATGGACACAACGGATATGCTGGGAAATCTTATATTATATATTTGTGTGGAAATACAAATTAGGTCGACACTCCTTAAATGTTAAATCCGTGACAGGCTCTTTCAGACCTGTACAAACAATCAAGTTGCTCGACTAACATAGCTGCCTACAGTTTCCGGAGTATGATATGCAATCCAAGAACATACGGACTTCATAATAGTCCCATGCCAACAAATGTATGTTATCGGCTCTACTTCAGAGATCCAAACTAGGAACTTCAACGCTAGATGTCGTTTAGGTCGCCTCGACCTAAATGGCTGTTATGTGGCAGTACATATGATATAGAATCAACGCTTTAGGGTACTAAGTAAAAAGCTACACTAAGAACTATAGGTGACCTGTTGGTATCCCGCACTCGTAAAGTACGAACTTCAACGCCAAATGCAGTTTAGGTCGCCTCGACCTAAACTGCGGCCTATAATGTGGTACACATGATAAATAAGGAATGGACTGAAACACTTAAGTAGTGTTCCCTCCAATTAAATATATGTAATTAGCTAGTATTCAAAACATAAATACGCTAGAACTAATACGCTATAACTGATTAGGTCGACTCGAGCTAAACATCTACCTTTGTCTAGAAAACATAATGTTGGATGAAGGGACGAATGAAATTCAGTTCAGCCGTCTTCAAACGAATATAAGCGATCTCACTAAATTCAGAACTTCAAGACCACCAACTTCAAAGCTACATGTTTATTCAGAATCCGGAGACACAAATCTCTCCAAGGAGGCCTTTATAATGTCCAGTTGTTCCAGTGGGATCTTCAGCGTTGGATCCTTGCCAACGCCCCGCTCGTTGACATTTTTTTTAACTTTGGATTTCCAAGCTGTTATGACTGCATCAGTACTCTGCCACGACTCGGGTACATCCTTCTCAATTGTCCAACGAAGTCTCCCATTCACATCCCAGCCGGTATAGAATTTCAAAACATTTTCATCTCGGAAAATTGGGCGGTAGAACTCTACTTGGAGCGTGTTCAAGAGGTCGAGGTTCGAATTAGGGTCAGTCAAGGCCCTCGCAAGCCAGAAAGGACGATTGTCTTCATCGCAGGGTCGAAGCGCTAAGAAGTACCCTGCAAAAAGGTCTCGCGCAACACGGAACGACGGTCCTGGGCGATTTCGTTTGTGACCAACAAAGTGATCATCCTCTGCAAACTCCTCGCGCAAAGTTCCATCTTCCTGAAACTCGTCTTCGACGGAGTGAGCGAGCCGCGTGGATGGCCAAAAACCATGCTCCAAGGCGGGGACAGCATCAAAGGGGATGGAAAGAGCCTCTTTAACATCGTTCCAATAGTATGAGAGTGGCTCATAGATTCTTCTGGACTGGACTGAATCCGAAGATAGCCTCTTCCAATGATCTACAAAACCCGACAAGCCCTTAATCACATCAGGGAGGTGCCACATCTCGCAAGGCGCGACGGCACCAGGAACACCACGGGGCCATAAAGATCGACCTTCTGAATCCTCCTTCCACAACTTGATGCCACAACCATCTCCTTTTGGCAACCAGTCGTCGTCGTGACAGAAGATTTTATACTTCATGACTCGGCATCCTGAAGAATCTACATAGAACTTGAATTGATGAGCTTTAGTGTGACCCATTAACGTATCGTTGCCATCAAGCATCCACTCCGCAATGAATTTCTTGAAATCTTGGACCTCCTGAATAAGATGCGGAATTGTTGGTACTAATTCATGTTTCATGAAGGACTTCATGAGGAGAGGTACTGTGGGGAAGTCCTCCCTCCGCAAAGCCATGCTCCATCGCCCGAAAAGGGCATCAATATCGTCATGAGTATGGCCGACCAGCATGAAATTCACGTACACTTCGCGAAACACCCGCTTCGCGACTAATAGGGACCAGAATGAGAATACAAATCTATTCTTGTTATCACTGACAGCGTTATCCATTTGGACGTTAAGAATGGGAGGCAAGGGTTTAGCAGCAACAGGAACCTCAGGAGGAGGGCCAAGAGGATCCAAACACATCTCTGAACCATGAAAAAGCGCGGCATACAATGGGTGGGAAGGATTCTCTTGAAAGAGTTCCCTAGAGGTGGATTTAGGAGGTGACTCAAGGTCCTGAAGGAGCTTCGCAAACGATCCAACCGTGTAATTAGCGTCGTGTGAGTCAATGTCAAGGCCATAATGGGCGTAACGTTGGTCCACATGCCCATGAGCAAGCATTCCCGTGACAGCGAGAGGAAACTTCATGAGACCGTCTAAGTGTTTGACCTTGTGGGATAAGGCCGGCGACGCCGTCTTCGAGTGGTCCATCTTGTCATGCATAATTGTAAGAACTTCATGCGGAGTAGCCTTCGACCTAAATCGATTTAGGTAGTACAAGTCCCTATGCGCCATTGCAGAGTCATTGTGCAACCTCATCTTCTTAGACCACAACAGGGACGCCTGAGATCCCGTAACCGTCAACTTCTTTTGGGACTGGAACTCATCGCATTTTGAGCAACGAGCGAAGTTGTCTCCTGCCCGTTTGGCATAATATTCTAGATAGCTTAGCCTCCTGATCTTGCTCAAGTTAGAAGCGGACATAGGAGGCAATCTACAGTCCGCTAAATGCTCATCGAGGATGGGAATCTGTTCCTTCCATTTGAAACTGGAAGGCAGAACTTTAGCTACAACTGTCTCCCCTGAAGGCAGAACACGACTCTTGTGGGGCATGTGGTCGGCATGCCTGTCAAGGATGGCCCCTAGGACGGCAGTTGCTACCACTGTGTGATTTCACGGTTTACGTAAACCAGTATTACCGTGAAATTGAGCTTCGAAACCAGAAGCAGCATACTTAGCATTTCAATTAAATGTGCTAGAGCTCACTCCGATGATCTTCATCCACGCGAAGGGGCAAAATCTATACCCTCCAAAGTCACCACACTCCTCCCCACTGAATTCTTGTGAAAGTGTCTATGCACGTCGAGTTTTATGTGGTTACGGAACTGCACTGTGGTCTTGTCGTACATACGCGACCGTAGACTAGAGATTTTATCTCTGGGATAGTGCTGGACGCATAGGTGAGCGCAGCACGTGTTTGCCGCTACAGAGTTGATAGATGGCTGGGTCATCAGAAACTCAGCGTGACGTGATATAGGAGGGGGGGTATTCCTAGAGGAGTTATCATACGATCGGGTACGATCTCCCAGGGATCGGTTACGCTCCGCAACCCAACGGTTATACACATCACGTTCACTATGGTGCTCTAGGCTAACTCCATCCAGATAGACGTGGCTGATAGGCCACGTTTTGAAGGAGTACCTCCAATCATCCTCTAACTCTTCTTCAACCAAAGAACGTGATACCTGGATGACGACAACGGAATCACCAAGGGGACCAACCGTGTCAGATACCAAGCTGGACCATGGGTTCCGGATCAAACCCTCTGCTAACGGGATATTGTCGTCACTATATATTGTTACAGTCTTGTTCTGCCATTGTCTTCAGGGTACAACCACAAAGTCTGGAAGGTCAGGGTTTACGGGCACTTCAACCGGTACCTTGTCATCTGAGACATAGTCCATTGTACCTGGAATGCAACAGATCCAATTTTATGAGAACTTATTATACTCCTTGACAAGAATTCATCTTTGAATTTGAGAACTTATCCCAGGCGCAGTATAGCTCGAGTCGAGCTAAACTGTTCTTGGACTAAGGGCAGCATGAGTTTAGCTCGAGTCGAGCTAAACTTCTGCTGCCGCGTGGATGCAGAAGTTTAGCTCGACTCGAGCTAAACTCATGCTGCCCTTTGGATGCAGAAGTTTAGCTCGACTCGAGCTAAACTCATGATGCCCTTTGGATGCAGCAGTTTAGCTCGACTCGAGCTAAAGTGCCGTCCGCAAAAAGCGGCGCTTTAATAGGTGCTTCCATCTTCGGAATTCTGAGTCGCAGACTCAGAGTACGCTTACGGTGTCCGCTCTAAAACGTCTGGAAGAAGTAAAGAGAGACACTGCAAATACACCATGACTTGAAACAATGGATAGCATACAACAACCAGAAATCAATGATGTGTACTGATGATCGGAGAAAACTAAAGAGAAGACGTACAAGAGAAACGGCGCAATACAGCTTCCGCCCAGAAAACAACCACCTCCAAGTGAGCGCCGAGAGCTCCTACAAGCGAGAGAAGCAAGTGAGCAGAGAAAAGACTTCGAGCGGGGACGATTCTAGAGGTCATTCTCTAACATGTGACCGTTTTCATGCCGCTTGAGTTTTGAAAATAGGCGGGAATCATGCATGACCATTCGTCCCTCCACATTTCGGGGTGTGAGAAAGCACGGGAATTACCACTTTCCATACTTCTCGGCCCTTTAGATACATGCAGATGCGAAATATTTGGTGCATTAAATCAAATGGGATGGGTTGGAAGTCCCTATAGCGCCAGACAGAGTGTTGACTTTTGGCCGCGAACTTTTCTTCCTCTATCAGGGTTTTTCAAAAAAAAACTCATAAATTATGGATTCAAAGGAAACGTATTAAACCAATGATCATAATTATAATTGTAGTATTAATATATAATATCGAGAAAGGCTCTAGATGCTTGTCTAAGCATACAATCTTATTAATCAATTCTTTAATAATAAATTAAAATGACACATTTAAGTAAATCCGGACTTTCGAAAGCCCACATCGGTCAAAGTCCCGTTACCGAGTCTGGTCAAAGTCCCCTTCGTTACTCTGGAACATTCGGCTTCCCGCCCATGCCGCTTCATAAGCATAAGTTCCTTTGGGCGACGAAACAGTTGTTTCATTCTTAGTTTCCCTTCTGTTTCATCTACTTGTAGTTCATTTGCTGTGATGAGGAGGTCGGGCGGTGGTTTTAGGGTGTCAAGTTACCCGCCAGACGAGTGGGAGGTGGTTGTTTCCCCACAAGGAGTGGAGGAGCTTCGTCCCTGGTTTATGGCTATGGAACGCGCCCGTGGTCGCGGCGTAGAGATTCCCCCGTGGAACCTCATTGCACGCCTAATGCAGCCTGGTGTGGAGTGGGATTGGACTCTTGCACATGGTCTAGAGCAACTGGAGATTATGAACGCTTCCAACATCAAGTTTCCCCTCACCTCCGGCGAGGGCTTCTCTATGCCTGATTCTAATGAGGAGGGGAGCGTGGATTTGGGGAGCCCACCACATGAGTGAGTAGGTGAATTGTTATCTCCTCGGAACCTTTAACCTTGTCCTCAGTTTGATGTTTTCATAATAATAGATTGCGTTTGCTGTATGTATTGCGCAGAATTTTAATGGCTCATGCTGAGTTCGTTCTGATTGTTAGGAGGATGAGTCCTTGCTTTTGACATGCACTTTTCCGTTTTAAACCCTAAACATCATACCATCTGATCCTGTTTTTCTCTTTGCTCTTGAACTTGCAGGCATCTTCTATATACTTCTACGATTTTACTTTTTGGTGCTAATCACCTCAGATATGGAATGGGGACTTCAGGAGACCTCAAATATGGAATGGGGACTTTAGGAGTAGTTAGCAGGACCGTTAGATTATACAATATTTGGAAACCATAGATGTAAAAACAGATGACTTTCATCTTTTGGTAACTTTTGCTGATGGTGTTCCCCGTGTGGATTGTAAACTATTTTTGGAATGGAATGCCTTCAAAACAGGGTTCTTCTAGACGAAAACTAGTGTTTCCTCTGATGCTTTCATATTTGTATATTTTGTATTCTAATATGTCCATGCTATCTACTAAATGAAGTAGTTAATTTCGTTTGAATCTATGAATTATGAATTTTGTATTTTAAAATTATGCAAATGAAGCAAGCATTCCACTTTCTTATTAGAATGTAATAAAATTGTACGAATATTAGTCAAGATACAACGTTAATGAATTGATTACGATTTTTGTAATTTAATGCCAATCATAGAAGGCATACTATGGTTTAAATATTTGCTTCTCATGAATAAATATAAAGAACCATAAACCTTTTAAAAAATATAAAGAATTTGCCATAATAAATGAATTGAATTCTATAATTTAATACTTTTTTTTTAACAATGTACTTCGTATATATACTTGAATATATTTGTATATCATTTTTAGATTTGTGTATACTTGAATATAGATTATTATTCTCGTTTCATAATCAATAACTAAAAATAAATTTGTAAATGAATATATTAGTACCTTAGTATACTATACTATATTATTATATTATAATTAAATTATGTTACTAACATGTACTATAGGAATATGATGATTATATTTAGGTAAATATGTTTCCAATTTGAGTATATGAAATTCATTATCATTGCAAATAGTGTATTTGAATTGGATGCTTAGTCAAATAATTACAAATTATTATTACAAAATTGGAAGAAGCATTATTGAATTGATTAAAATTTAGTTAATTCAAAAAAATCAAAAATCAAAATCTAATGTAGATTCAGAATGTATATAAATGCAAATACAATCAAAACCCTAAACCAACTTCACATAATGCAAGCATGTTGTGAAGCATTGTAAAATATTACCAATACTTTTCATCAGAACCTGAAAAAACGAGTTCCCTATCCTGTTTAGGTTTCATTGAAACTCAGACTGGGTTGGTAACCTCAACCCCATTCCCAGTACACATTAAGGGTCATGGTTCTCCAATCCCATGTGAGTTATTGGAGCCATCATGGTGAATTCTTCTTAAGGTAAGAAAGAGCAGGTTTACCAAACCATATGGGGTTAACAATATGGAGACTGAATTGCACTATCTATCTTTATAGTAAATTCCTATAAAAAGTTATTTTCACTTTTTCACTACCCAAATCAGGTTCATAAAAATAAAATTTAAAAAAGGGCCAATAATATTTAACTCGCAATTCTTACAAATATTAATCATACCATTCAGTGATTCTGATATAATTAAAATTATTATTCCGTAATGAAAATTAAATTTTTAAATTGCGGTATCTATGTACATGCTTGTATATGAATTCTGAATTACCAGAATCTTCAAAATTGCATGGAAATTATTTGGAATAGAATTCTAATTCATAATTGTACTATCATGTATTTTAAGAATAATATGATGATAACATTTACGTAAATATGTTACTTATTGGAGTATAGTAAATTAATTTTCATAATTAACAGTGTATTCATATTGGATGCTTTCGTAATGTAATTACAAACTATTATTTAAACTCTAATCTTGTGTAATTAAAATTGAATTTGTCTTTGAACAAATTTTAACTTCGTATATCTCAAAGGATTATGATGTTAATTAAATTTGAAGACGTCGCATATTCAATTAATATTAGTAAAGTTAAAATATACGCATGAACCAGATATTTTTCTTTCTTGTTATAATGTGATAAATTTCTGCACATATTTGCTTCCTATGAATATTTAAAAACAAACATAATATTTACTACTCATGAATATTTGTAGTTTCGTAGAAATTAAGTTTTTCTTATAAAAAGCTAATTCGTACAAAAATATTAGATTCTCATGAATATATTATTAAAGTAATATAATTGCACCTTATTAGATAGTAATGAATATTTATGAAATTTTAAATATTTGCTTCTCATGAATAAAAATAAAAATTTCAATTCTCTAAAAATTGTTAATAATTTGCCTACTTAGATTTTGTGCTTGCTCAAGTGTCTACACCATTACACAATATCATATATTAATACTACAACAATGATGTCCATTGATGTAAGACAATTCATTTGAATCCATAAAATGAGGATTTTATTTTTGGAATATATATAAAAGAGTAAGGAAATGAAGTTCCGTTTATATATTTTAAAAATGCGAAAAAGTATTGGTTGAACCGAGGTTAAAATTACAAGTTTAAAAAAAAAAAAAATTTTTTTTAACCCACGGGGACGGGTCCGCGGCGACGGGGCCCCACGAATTGGCGGCGCGGTCACAGGCCCCCGCGAGGGCGAGGAACATCCCCCCGCAGACACTGTCCACGCACTTGGTTTTCTTTTGCATTTCTCTGTCTGTGGCGTTTTTGTGGTGGTTCTGGTGGTGGCGGGAATTCATTTCCTTTGATGTATCGTATAAGTGAGGAATAGTTATGCACGGGCGAGTTCCGAGGGTATACGAAAGCATGTGAGCACCTTGAATTAGTTTGCTTCCTTCCAGAGGGTGTGCGCGTTCATTGTTTGGAGTAGTTTTGGTGTTTGGAGTAGTTTCGGGTTAGGGTTTAGCTGTTTCTTCATGGTTTGAAGTCTATTTGCACGGAGGTTGTTTGAGGTGTTCTTTGAGTGGGTTTTGAGCTTGTTCGAGGGTTTGTACAGAGATTCTTAAGGTGTTTCGTAGCTGGGCTGTTTCTGGTTCTTTAGGGTTTAGTTGTTTCGTTTTTTTTTTCTCCCTCTACGGACTTCCTTGACGGTGTACAAAGGCGTCCACTTCGGCTTGGTGTTGTTGGAGGCGAAAATTACGGTGCTGAAGAAGTCTCAGGTTTGTATCGAAATCAACATTACTGGTTATTTGTTTTTTGCGGTTCAATTCCACTAATTTTTGCAATCTAGGGTCTTCTCAACTGAGCTTGTTCGTTATTCTTTTTATCAGTTGCACGCATGTGGTGGTTCTTTTCATTGCTTATTTGATTTCCTGTTGGAATTGTGTCTGATTTTAGTACTCCAGAATGAAGGATTAGGTGAATTCGTTACTGTGTGTTTAGTTATGTGTTTTGTCTCTATGTTCGTGTGTCTTTCTGTGTGTATGTTTTGTGCCTTTCTTCGTGTGTCTGTCTGTGTGTATGTTTTGTGTCTCTGTTCGTGTGTCTCTCTGTGTGTGTCTCTCTTTGTGTATCTCTCTCTGAATTGTATTTGTCTTGTGTATGTCGGTGTCTGTATGTGAATCAATGTCTGTTTCTCTACATGTCTGTGTAATTGCATGTGTGTATTATTATATGCTTGCAATAGCATATTTCCATTCTTGTGTATTACATGTCAACATCATTTGCATTGCGTCTTGGTCTACGAACTATGTTTTTTGGGATTTCTATCTAGTTACAGTTCCATTAGAATCTAATTATGGGGCTTTTTGAAAATACCGTACTCGTTTTTATTCTGCCTTTTTCGGAACTACTGTAATGGGATGTGAAACAGTTGTTTTATTCTCGGATTTGTGTTCTCACCTTCGAAAATCCTTTATTTCTGCACGCAGAGCACGTCTTATCAGCTCTACAACGGAGGAATCTGAAGGAAGATCAATAAAATGGCCGACAGGTACTAAATATTTATGCAAATTGCGTAATCAATCCCTCAAAAATCAAGAACAGTTTAGCTCGACTCGAGCTAAACTCACATACAACATGTATTAAAAAGATCAATAAAATGAAAATACTTTAAAAATAGTCCATTAATTGCTACAGTTTAGCTCGACTCGAGCTAAACTGCAGCCAAATACTATTTTGTACAGTGCAGGTAAGCTCGATTTGCGCGAAACCGCAGTGTACTAAGTAACATTTGGCCACAGTTTAGCTCGAGTCGAGCTAAACTGCTTGGGCTCCCACCTTGGGAGCTCTACAGTTTAGCTCGACTCGAGCTAAACTGCTGGGATGTCATGTGTTATTTTTTAATAGAACCAACATTTAGCTCGAATCGAGCTAAATGGCTTCAAATTTCTCTAATGGTAAAAGTCTCCTCCTTGCAGTGAGGAGAAAGCAAGGGTACTTGAGGCGCTTCAATGTTTCTTCAAGCCTGTTCCTATCTCAGATTCAGATGACGATGACGGGGATGACTCAAACACATTTGAGCCGTGGACCTTCAAAGAGCCCTCGAAGGTCAGAAATTGGACATTGCGATGGGTTGCACACACACCATATCTAACGTTCGCAACCATTTTCAAGGGTGAAGTCGATGATCCCCACGTCATCGACATGGGTACAAAGGTCACCGAGTTTGACCATAAGGGGAGAGATCAAATAAAGATCCTCTGCTCATCTATGAGGACTCATCCATACCTCTTCTCCATAGTAGTAGACGTAGCAGAGAACCTCTTCGACTCCATTTCCTTAATGGAAAGTCTGTCCAATTCACCTTACGACGAGATAGTGTCCACAATGAGGCAAGAAGTACTCGACATGAAGTGGGCAACCAAAGATGGACGAACTCTCCCGGCGAAATCCCTAGCGTGGAAACTGAGGAATGTTGTCAGCACCTTTGCGCTCCGCGCAACGGAGGCGAAGGTGAAGCAGAACCTCGAAAAATCTCAAGTTGAGGTTTCTGGAGTGACCGCAACCGGGAGCCAAATGGGAAGCCAACAGACAGGACGCAGTAGGGGGAGAGCAATAGTTCCTTCCCAAAGCCGAGGCGTTTCTGCAACTCCCACACCCCTCTCACCATTGAAGAAGAAGGGCCTCGAGAAGAAAACTGACAAGCCAAAGCCTAAGAAGGACTTGCTCTTATCTGCGGAGGACTTGGCAACAAGTTTGAACTCTGTTCTCGGGGAACTCCCAAAGGTGAACAAGGTTGGAGAGGTCCTGGACTTCGATAATGCCAATCGCATTTACCAGAATTTCTTTGCTGATTGCCAGGACGAGTTCGTCTTCAAAACGAATGGGCAACCAAAGAAGTTCAGTGTGGACGTGATGCGGTGCAAGCCCGCACCAGCCCATTGGACTATCCGTGCATATGAGAAGCGGGGCATGGAGGAGATGAAGAATTACTTGGTCAACATGCCGGATAGGACACAGAAGCAAACCCTGTGTCTGATGCCAGACACAAAGGCACGACCTCAACAAGAAGAGGATCTAAGGGGCTGTACATTCAACATCATCAACGGGCAACACAGCGTTGCGGCGTCCAAATCTCTCATCAAGGATAACGCCAGTGAGGAGTTGGTGAGGGACTTCAGGAGGTGGGATGCGTACATCGTTTGGACGCTTGATATAGATAAGCTGCGAAAGATATCAGCATTCTATAATCGGGTGAACCATTTCGCACCCTTTAAGCCAACTTGGGCGAGCAATATACTTGCCTCAAGAAAAGTGTGGGTGAAGTATGGTAAGCCCCAAAAGAAACATAATGCCGCTGGTGCTGCCGAGCGCAGGAGTACAGGTCCAAAAAATAATCCAACGTCGAAAACATACGACGTAAGTTCACTGATTCATTAGCATTAGCAGTTTAGCTCGACTCGAGCTAAACTACCTGCAGTTTAGCTCGAGTCGAGCTAAATATTGATAATCTTCTTTGTTTTTAATATTCTGGCGTTACTTGAGCAATTTAGCTCGAGTCGAGCTAAAGAGTAGTTTCGTGACAGCATCATCTAAGGTTTCTTCCTGTGCCTATGCAGAACTTCGTGAATGCAATCAGGGAGCGCTTTGCTATGATCGATGTGGCGAAGCATCAAGCCATGGTGGCGAAGAAGGGAGGGAAGAACACTATCTCCCTAACAAACGAGCTGTTTATCATCACATCCAGTGATGAAACATGGGACCTGTGGAAGGAGGTGATCGCGTCTGCGGCATGTGGTGGACTCATTGATCCCGACAGCGAACCTCCGCATAAGAAATTCTATGAGAGGAAGGGGTTCGTTCCGGACAAGGATGGGACGCTTCCGAGGGAGTTCTTCAAATGGCTCGGGAACTTGACAGAGGCAGATCACCAGAAGATGTGTAAGCACATCCTGCATAAGTCTGGGCCAAGTCGGAAGTACACATATCCGAAGGTGACCATCAAGCAGAATACGAGTGTATTGGAGGACTGCTACTCGGTCAAGGAGTGGGCGGAGCGGAGAAAACGTAAGGCTATAGCTCAAGCGGAGTTCAACAACATTAATCCAACGCTCCATTTATTCAAGAGAGACGGCTTTGATGTACCCGCTTGGAAGCATTTCAAGAAGACTTACTATGTCTCCAAGGAGTCGAAGCACGTTCTGCTTGATGGGGGTATTCCAGACTCGTACTGGACTAACTCCAGAGCTACATAGTTCCGCAACAAGTCGGCCAAGGATCTCTCCCCATATGCGGTTGAGTTCTTCAAAACCTTCCTGAAGGTTCGACATGCGTTTAAGTGTCCTTCAGCTGAGATGTGGTTCCTCCCATTCATCAGGGAGCCTCGACTCGCCTTTGGATCTTGGCCCTCCGATATATGGAGGTTGGCGGGCGGCGCACTCACATTCGGAATCATCGACTTCCGGTTCCTCCCAACCTACAAGATGAGGCATAACTACACTTTGGAGAACCCCTTCTTCATGGAGTTCTTCAAAATGATCGATGAGTTGGGGCAACCCCAGTTTCACGATGTTCGCCACTGGCTTCTCATTTGCGGAGACGATGAGGACTTCGCCCAGGTGCTCACTTGGGTGGAGCGAAACACCTTGAGTGGTCGTAGAAGAGTCAATTCTGAGTATTTACCCGCTCCTAACGAGCGACTTGGCGGACACCCCCCGAAGAGCAGAATCGCGATGGAACCCGTCAAACTCCTGTTTCTCATTGATGATAATGTACTTCAGAACGATGGGTCAACGCCTGAACCTCTGAGCAAGTACACAACTCCAGACCACCCACTGTACACGGACAATAGGAAGTTTAACGAATGGAGGTACGCAATGTATCCATCCGAGTTAAGGATAAAGTTCTACCTGCAGGTCCACGACACTTTCTGCAGTACTGGGGGGGCGGTTTATCAGCTCCATGGTGGAACGAAGTCCCTCATGGTCGCCGCGGTAAGTGTTTCCACACTTTAGCTCGAGTCGAGTTAAATCGTTCTACTGTTTTGATCTTATGCACCATGTATGCATACACTTCCACACTTTAGCTCGAGTCGAGCTAAACCTTGTTTTCCTTGCCTTTGTTTTTTTCAGATGCTCTCGATCTCGCCTTTCGTCGTCGCGGATGATAGTGACTCGTCACATATGATCGCAGCTCAGTCACTTGGATTGACTCTGGACCCAACCGATTTTAGTGTCAACGCTTATTATGTCGATATGGAACGCTTTCCGGAATATGGCAGAGCCGTGCCGAAAGGGAAAGGCAGAGCTGTGGAGGAGGGTGACGATGTTGATCTAGAGGAGGATGCCCCCACCGAGGAACAGACCCCCTCCTCCAGTGCTGCGGACATTAGCAATGAGAGCGATGCTCCGCCTTCTGATCCGGTAAGTCAGACAGCATCTGAGGGCGGAGTGGGGAGAAGACTCGATTTCCCTGACGTCGACATTACACGTACGGACGATGAGAGACCGGGTTCTGCACCGGAGCTGGGATCCGGAAGTGGGAGAAAGACTGGCGGTGTGTGAAGTACTGGAAAGCCGGAACAGAAGAAGAAGAAGCCCAACCCTACAGCTCGGCAAGCCTCCCCGTTGGGGAGAGCCGCTCCCTCTCTGGATGTTCAAGCTCTTATGGCAGAATTACAGGCGTCCAGGGAAAGGGAGAGAGACTTACAAGATAAGATGGCACAGCAGAAAATGGATATAGAGAAGACTGTGCAGGCGACAGTGCAGGCGGCTCTGCGAGGCATCAATAACGTCCCTATTTTCCCGAATGCGGGTCCAGTTCTGCCCAACGTCCAGCCGATAGGAAGCGCCCCACCTTCTCCGCGAGTACTTGAGATTTTGGGATCCCCTACCAGTTGTGCAAAATTGCCAAGGTCGGATCCGAGTCCCGCATCAGTGCCTGAGCCAAGCCATCATTGCATCGACCAGGTCATGCGTGACCCTAGTCCCAGCCCTCCCCGTTCTCCCTCCCACAATCAGACTCAGGGAGATGCTCCCGAGACATCTTCAGGTCCCTCCCAAACTTAGATTTTTTGAACTTGGAATTTTGTAGATGAGGTGTTAATACCGGAGTAGTTCACTGAAATGTGCATTTTGTACCAAAACGATTGTAATTAATACAAATGGGCTGTTTAGCTCGACCCGAGCTAAACCGTTCAACTTTTTACCAATCCCTTCTATGTCAGCTTCATTGATCACTCTCTGATGATTCAATAGTTCTCTTGCAATGCCCAGGTCACGAAGTGCATGAGGAAGTGGACGATCTTCGGATCGTGGATGATGTTGTCATGGCCCAAACTGCGGATGAGCCTGTACGCACAAATATGGATTTAGATGTCACGGCCCAGTGTGCTCTGACCTTGCCAACGTGCGTTGAGGTCATTCCTGACGATCAACCTCAGGATTCATTAGGGTCGATGGGTCCTGTGGAGGATCGGGATGTTGTAGAAGGCCAAGCCGAGGATGCTCAGGTATTTCATCTATCATTATATCTCGTTGCACAATTTCCTTCGAGAATGACTTGCCTTGCGACTGTCCTCATTGTATCATTCGTATAACCCCGTCCTAGTATAATATAGTAATGTCCATCTGTCATCGGTATTTCCTCTCCAGGTGCGCGAGGCATCTGGATGTGACGTTAGTTCTAGTGAAGAATTGAGTCGTGTCCCGACGCGACCTCAGAGTGGTTGGTTGAACGTTGTCCTCGACCTCAATGGAATACTTTGCTCCAGTACTCTTAATTGGCCTAGACAATCATTCGTTAGCCATAACCTTAGCATCCACCCAGCGTCCAAGCCAGCAGTCGTGGGCCCCAAGCTTGTTTGTGTCAGGCCCAATTGCGCTGATTTCCTTCGTCGGTTGTCAGCATTCGCAACCATAACCGTCTGGAGTTCGATGAAGACTTCAACGACAAAAATGATCTGCGACTATCTCTTCGGTCCGATTCGTCCTGTCTATCCACTCCGAATTCTAGGTCAAGAGGACTGTCAGAGAGTTCCTATGGGCGTAGATTTTCGAGGTCGTCCGGTATATATGAAGGAACCCGGGACTCAGAAGGACATCTTCCTTAAGCCGATGTCTGATGGTCTCTTTCGTAAATTTGGTGGCCTACATTCCGAAGCCAACACCATTTTTATCGACGACAGCCCGATCAAGCACTGTCAGAATAATTCTTACAATGTCCTTTTACTCTCCACTTGGAACAACCAGAATGCCGATGCCGCAGATGATCGTTTTTTGTTGTCGAAACTTTTGCCATATCTTGTAGACCTACACCACTTTGTGGGGACAATCGCTAGATTCAGGGCCGAGCGTCCCATTGGGAAGAAAATGTATTATGATGACCGTTCTACCTGTGAATAATACGCTAAGATTAACGAGGCAATGAGTCGTAGACCATAATTTGGCATGATTTCGGTTCTTTACTTTGCTAATAGACATTTCTGAACTGCCGCGGAGCTATTAGTATGTTGTACATCTTAACCACTTGCGTAATCTTTGTATCCAGACTACTCCTTTTGTAATACAAAGTTTATATTTCTTTCTTGATCTATTCTGCCCCTTGCGACGAACCCTAAACCATTGCTGAATTATTGGTGGATGTATGTTTCTATTCGCTTTATGTATTGCAGGATAATGCATGTCGAGCCTCAGTGGATTCTTTGAATAATGCTTCTGGTTGCGGGCCCTCTCTACGTAGCAGAGGGCTTCTGTTGCAATCCGTTGCAACAGCGCAGTCCACGATGGACTATTCAACTATGGCTGTCGACGAAGGGGTTGTGGACAGCCCGGTTAACCTGTCCGTTCCCAAGACCCTGAAATCCCCTTCTCCTATGTGGCCACGGACCGTACTGCAGGTTCTATCTCCGAAACGACAGAGTTCTACCCCTACGAAGCGTGCTCTTTATAACAATGTGGAGGACATGCCGTCACCACCACCGGCAAAGGTTGGTTTTCATTCCTCAGTATTCGCTTTTCATTCCTTTCTGATGTTTCATTCCTGTAAGTTTCTTTCATGATGTTTCATTCTGATGTCGTTATTTTAGCTCGAGGCCACCTAAAATGATTGGTCTCTTTATACTTTCATCTAGGTCTGGTTCTAGCTTATGTAGGCCTCCTCGTTCAAGGTCCGTTTGACCTTTACACTTGCACTCAGCAGTTTAGGTCGATTCGACCTAAACCGAAATCTCTTCGCAATGCTAATTTATCCCCTTTGCAGATGCCGAGGCTACGATCAACAACTACAGGATCCAGGGCAAGGAAGTTCGCCGACTCCCACTCTAAACCATCCAGTACCCGTCGCCACTCTCTGCCAGAGTCAAGCATCGGTGACAGGCGTAGGCAGAAGTTGCAACGTCTTCTTGATAGTCCAATGATGCAGGTGGAGGGAATGTCGTGGACACGTCAGTGCCAACGGGAATTTGTCAAGTCAAGAATTGAGGCTTACGGAGGGACTCCATAACCATATAGAGGATACTATGTACTGTATAGCAATGGCGCAGACAATATAGACGATTATAAGAGTCCTCTGTGTTATTTCAATGTAATTATGTTTTGAATAAAACGATTGATCTGTTTGTCAAATTTTCTCGTCTGCTATTTCTGCCTCATTGTCTTGCACACTTTTTCTGTTATTCAAATTTCCGAATGTAATTTATGTGATTGGACATTGCCTTTTATTGAAACCTTGGTTTAGAAAAGGTAACAAATAGTTACTACTAAAAATACAGGGGATGTGGTATATTCTTTTTCCTTGTTTATATTGCGTTTAGGTGTGATCGACCTAAATGACTTAATCATCATCTCTCTTTAAACATGTTTTTAATGAATCAATGAACATTACTAAGTTTTCTCCTCTATGTTCGTGCATTTAGATCCACTCGACCTAAATGACATGGGCCTCATTGTTCCTTTAAGGTGTTATTAATGATTCAATATTGATTTCCGCAAGATTGAAGTAAATGGGAGGGGACGAATGTGGCCGATTCTCTACACGCTGATTTCCCAAATTCAAGAATATCTCCCTAAATAACGAATATGGTGTTTCAGGGTTTTTTTACCATTGTGAGCGTGTCAATTGGAAACCGTGTTGAAGAAGGGGAAGACGAAGCATTGCATATCCAGAGGCATATCTCTCGTAGTCAAGTTGGCACATTGCGGGTGAGTTTCATTGCATCCATTATGTTGTGCCGAGTTGAATGTATGGCGTTGTTGCATCATCTTCTTGTATGTCCGATTGAACTGTTACTTCTGAAGAATGATGGCTGTCGAGTAGACAAAGATGTTAGGAAACACAAAACACAACTTGCCGAGAGAAAGAAAGGATAAAAAATCAAAGGAACGAAACAAAAACTTGGCGCTGTGATGTATGTATGATGATAGTGATGTAGGAAAATAGAGAGTGATATCACAAACTCATTGCCGAGTAGAAGAAGAGTTTTATAGTTTTAAAGTAAGGAAATAACAAAGAAAAAATTCCCGAGAATTCAAGTAGAGAATGCCGAGAGTTTCAGGGAGAGTCAATGCCGAGAGAAATTTCAATTAGAAAATGAAAGAATTGAAGCAAACTAACTGCCGAGTGTGTAGTCTAATAGATAGAAACAAGGAACAATGGTAAACGAAGGTCAAGTTGACAGAGAGGGCAGAGAAACTGATCGAGATCGACCACAACCCGAAGTTGCAGGATCAGTCAAATTGACAAGGCCAATTGCTCGGCCTAAGGTAAAGGCAATGAAGAACAAGAAGTTAAAGAAGCCTGTGCTTGCGGATGCAATGCAACAGGACCTGTCAAGTGGACCGAGACGTCAAATTGACCACTTGGAGTTAAAAAAGATCGATCGGGAGGCATGGCCGCAGTTTGAAGCCAATCGGGAGAATTTCTTGAAGGTAGGACTCTGGGACTTCGTGATGGTGGTCTTTGAGGAGCAGGATGATGGGAGGATCAATCAATTTCTGACTTCTTCGGAGTATGGCTCAAGAGGAATGGCTGTGGTGGATGGGAGAAGCGTACCTTTCAACTCGACAATTATCTCCAAGATGTTGAAGCTGCACCAAGGAGACAATTTGTTAATGGAAGAGGTGGGCGGAATTTCAGAGGACGATTTGACCAACATCTTCGACAGGGCTGCCAAGACCCAAACTGGGTACAAGTTGGTGAATGCAAAAGAGATGTGGAAGGAGTGGTTGCTATTTTTCAACCAGAGAATTATGTTGGTAGAGAAGGGGCCGCTGATCATGTCAAAGGAGGGAGTAGTAGCCGCGATCTATGGGTGGAATGGTGTCAAATTGAGTTGGGGAAATATTCTATTTGACAACATCAAGGTGGAGATTAGCAAGAAACACGCGCGGAATCCTATCACCCTCTACAGTGCCATATACCTTTCGGGGTTGACTAAATCGCCAAACCCGGAAGATGCAGGAGTGTCGACTGGACCAGCAAGAGCTCTACCAAACCTGCTCAATTTGACAAGAGAACCAGAACCCCGAGCCTCAACACCATCATCTTTAAGGAATAAGGTCAAGAAGAGGAGAGTAGAGGACAACTCCTTACCTCAATGTCTATTTGAACTGAACCCAAGGTTGAAGAGAGAAGCAAGAGCAGCCAGTCAAGTAGACCGTCGTGAACCTGCAAGGCAACCAGCGTTGCAGCTCACGCAGGCTGAGGTGGCTGCACAGCTCAAGGACGCATTGGTGAGAGAAACACAGCTACGGATAAAGATCAAGGAATTGGAGCGTACGGTGTTCAACTTGACCACTGAGAACAACCTAGCTGTGGAAGATATACGGAGGCTGAACACACAATTGGCTAACTTGGCGCAATTAAATGAAGAATTTACCAAGCCCACTGTCGCTAACATTGAGATCGACACAGGGAAGTCATTTCAAGAGCTGTACAAAGATGAGAAGCAGCACCGCATCGAACTTCAATGTCAATTTGACCAACTTAATGATGCCAAGACCGCCATTTCCAAGCTCTGCACCGAGGAGAGGAATGAGAAGAATAGGCTTAAGATAGAGTTGGAGAGTTTGAAGAAGGAGCCACCTGTGAAGATCGTTAACCCTCTCGATTATACAACTTTGAAGACCAACAATGACTTGTACCAACGAACTATGGTAATAGGGAAGAAACAGCTACAGGAAGCTCGGTTGGAAATCAGGGAGTTGAGAGCAGCATTGTGGAAGGTCGATTTGACGTCACCACCAAGTTACTCCCTTTTCCATGCTTATGAGCTACAAAGGGATAACTGGTTGGTCATGGTGGGGAAGGAAAGAGGCTGTCAATTGGACAACGATGCCTTTGACTCGGTGTGGGCAGTGTCAAGTAGACTGGAGAACCAATAGGATCTGCTTTGCGAAATGATCGCAAGGGGAGATGTCAAGTTGACAGACCCGAAGAAGTTGTTTCTCTCCATCGGTCACTTGGGAGCTCGAGTGGTGTTGTATTATACAACATTGGAGGAGCAGCTCTAGAAGAAACGTCAACTTGACATGTCGATGGAGAGCCACAGGTCGGTGAAGGTGGCCGATTCGAGTAGACAAGTGGTGGACATCGCAGAGAAGGTGCCCAGTGAGGAGCTCCAAGAGTGGACAGTCACTTTGGAGGGGCTGCTCAAGGAGTTCGATAGCCGTGATAACATCCTTGTCAAATTTTCATGTGTGCTGGAGAGGGAGACTTATGCTCAAAGGGGCGAGTTCACCACGGCACACTATGTCTACGGGATGCACAAGGTGAGGCAGCAGATCATGGACACCTTGAGGGAGTTGAAGAAGGACCACCTATTCATCACCAGCCATGATCTTCAAGTCGAGTTGACCTTAAACACCATATTCGTTATTTTGGGAGATATTCTTGATTTTGGGAAATCAGAGTGCAGAGAAATGGCGACATTCGTCATCTCCCATTTACTTCAATCTTGCGGAAATCAATATTGAATCATTAATAACACCTTAAAGGAACAATGAGGCCCATGTCATTTAGGTCGAGTGGACCTAAATGCACGAACATACAGGAGAAAACTTAGTAATGTTCATTGATTCATTAAAAACATGTTTAAATAGAGATGATGATTAAGTCATTTAGGTCGATCACACCTAAACGC
Source organism: Ceratodon purpureus (assembly GCA_014871385.1). Classification (NCBI taxonomy): domain Eukaryota; kingdom Viridiplantae; phylum Streptophyta; class Bryopsida; order Pseudoditrichales; family Ditrichaceae; genus Ceratodon; species Ceratodon purpureus. The sequence goes on from CM026426.1 coordinate 106,605,400, forward strand.
AATATAAACAAGGAAAAAGAATATACCACGTCCCCTGTAATTTTAGTAGTAACTATCCGTTACCTTTTCTAAACCAAGGTTTCAATAAAAGGCAATGTCCACTCACATAAATTACATTCGGAAACTTGAATAACACAAAAAGTGTGCAAGACAATGAGGCAGAAATAGCAGACGAGAAAATTTGACAAACAGATCAATCGTTTTATTCAAAACATAATTACATTGAAATAACACAGAGGACTCTTATAATCGTCTATATTGTCTGCGCCATTGCTATACAGTACATAGTATCCTCTATATGGTTATGGAGTCCCTCCGTAAGCCTCAATTCTTGACTTGACAAATTCCCGTTGGCACTGACGTGTCCACGACATTCCCTCCACCTGCATCATTGGACTATCAAGAAGACGTTGCAACTTCTGCCTACGCCTGTCACCGATGCTTGACTCTGGCAGAGAGTGGCGACGGGTACTGGATGGTTTAGAGTGGGAGTCGGCGGACTTCCTTGCCCTGGATCCAGTAGTTGTTGATCGCAGCCTCGGCATCTGCAAAGGGGATAAATTAGCATTGCGAAGAGATTTCGGTTTAGGTCGAATCGACCTAAACTGCTGAGTGCAATTGTAAAGGTCAAACGGACCTTGAACGAGGAGGCCTACATAAGCTACAACTAGACCTACACGAGAGTATAAGAAGACCAATCATTTTAGGTGGCCTCGACCTAAAATAAGGACATCAGAATGAAACATCATGAAAGAAACTTACAAGAATGAAACATCAGAAAGGAATGAAGAGTGAATACTAAGGAATGAAAACCAACCTTTGCCGGTGGCGGTGACGGCTTGTCCACCACATTGTTATAAAGAGCACGCTTCGTAGGGGTAGAACTCTGTCGTTTCGGAGATAGAACCTGCAGTACGGTCCGTGGCCACATAGGAGAAGGGGATTTCAGGGTCTTGGGAACGGACAGGTTAACCGGGCTGTCCACAACCCCTTCGTCGACAGCCATAGTTGAATAGTCCATCGTGGACTGCGCTGTTGCAACGGATTGCAACAGAAGCCCTCTGCTACGTAGAGAGGGCCCGCAGCCATAAGCATAATTCAAAGAATCCACAGAGGCTCGACATGCATTATCCTGCAATACACAAAGCGAATAGAAACATACATCCACCAATAATTCAGCAATGGATAAGGGTTCGTCGCATGGGGCAGAGTAGATCAAGAAAGAAATATGATCTTCGTATTACAAAAGGAGTAGTCTGGATACAAAGATTACGCAAGTGGTTAAGATGTACAACATACTAATAGGTGCGCGGCAGTGATGAAATGTCTATTCACAAAGTAGAGAACCGGAACCATGCGAAACTATGGTCTACGACTAATTGCCTCATTAATCTTAGCGTATTGTTCACAGGTAGAACGGTCATCATAATACATTTTCTTCCCGATCAGACGCTCGGCCCTGAATCTAGCGATTGTCCCCACAAAGTGGTGTAGGTCTACAAGATATGGCAAAAGTTTCGACAACAAAAAACGATCATCTGCGGCATCGGGATTCTGGTTGTTCCAAGTGGAGAGTAAAAGGACATTGTAAGAATTATTCTGACAGTGCTTGATCGGGCTGTCGTCGATAAAAATGGTGTTGGCTTCGGAATATAGGCCACCAAATTTACGAAAGAGACCATCAGACATCGGCTTAAGGAAGATGTCCTTCTGAGTCCCGGGTTCCTTCATATATACCGGACGACCTCGAAAATCTACGCCCATAGGAACTCTCTGACAGTCCTCTTGACCTAGAATTCGGAGTGGATAGACAGGACGAATCGGACCGAAGAGATAGTCGCAGATCATTTTTGTCGTTGAAGTCTTCATCGAACTCCAGACGGTTATGGTTGCGAATGCTGACAACCGACGAAGGAAATCAGCGCAATTGGGCCTGACACAAACAAGCTTGGGGCCCACGACTGCTGGCTTGGACGCTGGGTGGATGCTAAGGTCATGGCTAACGAATGATTGTCTAGGCCAATTAAGAGTACTGGAGCAAAGTATTCCATTGAGGTCGAGGACAACGTTCAACCAACCACTCTGAGGTCTTGTCGGGACACGACTCAATTCTTCACTAGAACTTACGTCACATCCAGATGCCTCGCGCACCTGGAGAGGAAATACCGATGACAGATGGACATTACTATATTATACTAGGACGGGGTTATACGAATGATACAATAAGGACAGTTGCAAGGCAAGTCATTCTCGAAGGAAATTGTGCAACGAGATATAATGATAGATGAAATACCTGAGCATCCTCGGCTTGGCTTTCTACAACATCCCGATCCTCCACAGGACCCATCGACCCTAATGAATTCTGAGGTTGATCGCTAGGAATGACCTCTACGCACGTTGGCAAGGTCAGAGCGCACTGGGCCGTGACATCTAAATCCATATTTGTGCGTCCAGTCTCATCCGCAGTTTGGGCCATGACAACATCATCCACGATCCGAAGATCTTCCACTTCCTCATTCACTTCGTGACCTGGGCATTGCAAGAGAACTATTGAATCATCAGAGAGTGATCAATGAAGCTGACATAGAAGGGATTGGTAAACAGTTGAACGGTTTAGCTCGGGTCGAGCTAAACAGCCCATTTGTATTAATTACAATCGTTTTGGTACAAAATGCACATTTCAGTGAACTACTCCGGTATTAACACCTCATCTACAAAATTCCGAGTTCAAAAAATCTAAGTTTGGGAGGGACCTGAAGATGTCTCGGGAGCATCTCCCTGAGTCTGATTGTGGGAGGGAGAACGGGGAGGACTGGGACTACGGTCACGCATGACCTGGTCGGTGGAATGATGGCTTGGCTCAGGCACTGATGGGGGACTCGGATCCGACTCTGGCAATTTTGCACCACGAGTAGGGGAGCTCAAAATCTCAAGTACTCGCGAAGTAGGCAGGGCACTACCTATCGGCTGGACATTGGGCAGAACTGGACCCGCATTCGGGAAAAGAGTGGCACTACTCATGCCTTGCAGAACATTCTGCAGTGCCGCCTGCACGGTCTTCTCTATATCCTTTTCCTGCTGTGCCATCCGATCTTGTAATGCTTTATTCCTCGCATTGGACGCCTGCAATTCTGCGAGAATAGCTTGAATATCCGGATCGGGAGCGGCTCTCCCCAACGGGGAGGCTTGCCGAGCTGGAGGATTGACCCTCTTTTTCTTCTGTGCCGGCTTTCCAGTACTTCGCGCAGCGCCAATCTTTCTCCCACTTCCGGATCCCAGCTCCGGTGCAGAACCCGGTCTCTCATCGTCCGTACGTGTAATGTCGACGTCTGGAAACTCGAGTCTTCTCCCCACTCCACCCTCAGATGCTGTCTGACTTACCGGATCAGAAGGCGGAGCATTGCTCTCATTGCTAATGTCCGCAGCACTGGAGGAGGGGGTCTGTTTCTCGGTGGGGGCATCCTCCTCTAGATCAACATCGTCACCCTCCTCCGCAGCTCTGCCTTTCCCTTTCCGCACGGCTCTGCCATATTCCGGAAACCGTTCCTTATCGACAAAATAAGCGTTGACACTAAAATCGGTTGGGTCCAGAGTTAATCCAAGTGCCTGAGCTTCGACCATATGAGGAGAGTCACTATCATCCGCGACCACGAAAGAGGAGATCGAGAGCATCTGAAGAAAACAAAGACAAGGTAAACACGGTTTAGCTCGACTCGAGCTAAAGTGTGGAAGTGTGTGCATACATGGTGCATGTGATCAAAACAGTAGAACGATTTAACTCGACTCGAGCTAAAGTGTGGAAACACTTACCGCGGCGGCTATGAGGGACTTCGTTCCCGCATAGAGCTGATAAACCGCCACCCCAGTACTGCAGAAAGTGTCGAGGACCTGCAGGTAGAACTCCATCCTTAACTCGGATGGATACATTGCGTACCTTCTTTCGTTGAACTTCCTGTTGTCCTTGTACAGTGGGTGGTCCGCAGTTCTGTACTCGCTCAGAGGTTCTGGCGTTGACACTTCGTTCTCAAGTAAATTATCATCAATGAGAAACAGGAGTTTGACGGGTTCCATCGCGATTCTGCTCTTTGGGGGGTGTCCGCCGAGTCGCTCGTTAGGAGCGGGTAAATACTCTGAATGGACTCTTCTGCGACCACTCAAGGTGTTTCGCTCCACCCAAGTGAGCACCTGGGCGAAGTCCTCATCGTCTCCGCAAATGAGAAGCCAGTGGCGAACATCGTTAAACTGGGGCTGCCCCAACTCATCGATCATTTTGAAGAACTCCATGAAGAAGGGGTTCTCCAAAGTGTAGTTATGCCTCGTCTTGTAGGTTGGGAGGAACCGGAAGTCGATGATTCCGAATGTGAGTGCGCCGCCCGCCAACCTCCATATATCGGAGGGCCAAGATCCAAAGGCGAGTCGAGGCTCCCTGATGAATGGGAGGAACCACATCTCAGCTGAAGGACACTTAAACGCATGTCGAACCTTCAGGAAGGTTTTGAAGAACTCAACCGCATATGGGGAGAGATCCTTGGCCGACTTGTTGCGGAACTGTGTAGCTCTGGAGTTAGTCCAGTACGAGTCTGGAATACCCCAATCAAGCAGAACGTGCTTCGACTCCTTGGAGACATAGTAAGTCTTCTTGAAATGCTTCCAAGCGGGTACATCAAGGCCGTCTCTCTTGAATAAATGGAGCGTTGGATTAATGTTGTTGAACTCCGCTTGAGCTACAGCCTTACGTTTTCTCCGCTCCGCCCACTCCTTGACCGAGTAGCAGTCCTTCAATACACTCGTATTCTGCTTGATGGTCACCTTCGGATATGTGTACTTCCGACTTGGCCCAGACTTATGCAGGATGTGCTTACACATCTTCTGGTGATCTGCCTCTGTCAAGTTCCCGAGCCATTTGAAGAACTCCCTCGGAAGCGTCCCATCCTTGTCCGGAACGAACCCCTTCCTCTCATAGAATTTCTTATGCGGAGGTTCGCTGTCGGGATCAATGAGTCCACCACATGCCGCAGACGCGATCACCTCCTTCCACAGGTCCCATGTTTCATCACTGGATGTGATGATAAACAGCTCGTTTGTTAGGGAGATAGTGTTCTTCCCTCCCTTCTTCGCCACCATGGCTTGATGCTTCGCCACATCGATCATAGCGAAGCGCTCCCTGATAGCAATCAAAAAGTTCTGCATACGCACAGGAAGAAACCTTAGATGATGCTGTCTCGGAACTACTGTTTAGCTCGACTCGAGCTAAATTGATCGAGATATACCAGAATATTGAAAACGAAAAAGATTATCAATATTTAGCTCGACTCGAGCTAAACTGCAGGAAGTTTAGCTCGAGTCGAGCTAAACTGCTAATGCTAATGAATCAGTGAACTTACCTCGTATGTCTTCGACGCTGGATTACTTTTCGGACCTGTACTTCTGCGGTCCGCAGCATCAGCGGCAGCATTTTTCTTTTGGGGCTTACCATACTTCTCCCACACTTTTCTAGCGGCAAGTATATTGCTCGCCCAAGTTGGCTTGAAGGGTGCGAGATGGTTCACCGGATTATAGAATGCTGAGATTTTTCGCAGCTTATCATGATCCTTCGTCCAGACGATGTACGCATCCCACCTCCTGAAGTCCCTCAACAACTCCTCACTGGCGTTATCCTCGATGAGAGATTTGGACGCCGCCACGCTGTGTTGCCCGTTGATGATGTGGAATTCACAGCCTTCCAGATCCGATTCTTGTTGAGGTCGTGCCTTTGTGTCTGGCATCAGACACAGGGTTTGCTTTTGACCCCTATCAGGCATGTTTACCAGGTAATTCTTCATCTCCTCCATGCCCCGCTTCTCATATGCACGGATAGTCCATGCGACCGGTGCGGGCTTGCACCGCGTCACGTCCACACTGAACTTCTTTGGTTGCCCATTCGTTTTGAAGACGAACTCGTCCTGGCAATCAGAAAAGAAATTCTGGTAAATGCGATTGGCGTTGTCGAAGTCCAGGATCTCTCCAGCCTTGTTCACCTTGGGGAGTTCCCCGAGAACAGAGTTCAAACTTGTTGCCAAGTCCTCTGCAGATAAGAGCAAGTCCTTCTTGGGCTTTGGCTTGTCAGTTTTCTTCTCGAGTCCTTTCTTCTTCAATGGTGAGTGGGGCGTGGGAGTTGCAGAAGCGCCTCGGCTTTGGGATGGAACTATCGCTCTCCCCCTACTGCGTCCTGTCTGTTGGCTCCCCATTTGACTCCCGGTTGCTGTCACTCCAGAAACGTCAACTTGAGATTTTCCGAGGTTCTGCTTCACCTTTGCCTCCGTTGCGCGGAGAGCAAGGGTGCAGACAACATTCCGCAGTTTCCACGCTAGGGATTTCGCCCCAAGAGTTCGTCCATCCTTTGTTGCCCATTTCTTGTCCAGTATTTCTTGTCTCATCGTGGACACTATCTCCTCGAAAGGTGAATTGGACAAACTTTCCATTAAGGAAATGGGGTCGAAGAGGTTCTCCGCTACGTCTACTACTATGGAGAAGAGGTATGGATTAGCCCCGGTAGATGAGCATAGGATCTTGATTTGGTCTTTTCCCTTATTGTCACACTCGGTGACCTTTGTATCCATATCGATGACCTCGGGATCATTGACTTCTCCCTTGAAAATGGTTGCGAAGGTAAGATATAGGGTGTATGCAACCCATCGCAGAGTCCAATTTTTGACCTTCGCGGGGTCTTTGAAGGTCCACGGCTCGTATGTGCTTGAGTCATCCCCGTCATCGTCATCTGAATCAGATATAGGAACAGGCTTGAAGAAATGTCGTAGCGCCTCAGTTACCCTTGCTCTCTCCTCACTGCAAGGAGGACACATTTACCATTAGACAAATTCAAAGCCATTTAGCTCGATTCGAGCTAAATGTTGATACTATTAATCAAGTAACCGATGGCATCCCAGCAGTTTAGCTCGAGTCGAGCTAAACTGCTTGGGCTTTCAGCATGGGAGCCTTGCAGTTTACCTCGACTCGAGCTAAACTGCAAGGGGATCATGCGGGGCATCCTAGCAGTTTAGCTCGAGTCGAGCTAAACTGCAAGGGGATCATTGAGGCAGTTGAGAAATTTAGCTCGACTCGAGCTAAATTTCTCGACGCCCACCATGATCCCCTTGCAGTTTAGCTCGGCTCGAGCTAAACTGCCAGGACTTTAGAAGGGAGAACTTACAGTTTAGCTCGACTCGAGCTAAACTGTAGGTTTCTCTTCTAGGAAATTAGGGGAGTCACACCTCTAGTTTAGCTCGACTCGAGCTAAACTCTAAGGTTCTCCGCAGTTTAGCTCGAGTCGAGTTAAACTGCAGAGCTCCCACAGTTCACAACTTACAGATTACCTGTAAGTTCAGTACTGTGAGAGCTCTGCAGTTTAGCTCGACTCGAGCTAAACTGCAAAGCTCCTTACAGTTTAGCTCGAGTCGAGCTTAACTGCAAGGCTGTATAACAGAATTTTTCTCGTTTAAATGTGTCAAAATTATTGTTTTTATTCAGTTTTTGTACTTTTTTTTTGGAAGCTGCAGTTTAGCTCGACTCGAGCTAAATTGTTGACGTTCTATATGGAGATTTATACAAAATTGGCATTTGGTTGGTTACCTCTCTGCCATTTCTTGATGGATTTATTCAATTTCTGGAAGGAATGTCTTGTCAAATTTGTTCTTCCTGCAAAAAAGAATCATGGTTGCAGAGGATCAGAACATACATCTATAATTAAAATGTTGTAGAATTGTGCCGAAAAATACGGGTGAATAGTACAAATGAACTTGGATTCCATATGTACAGTTCCTATAATAAGCTGATGGGATCTAATAAGCATACGGTGAAACATGTGAATGTGAGCATTGGCGCCAAATTGTACCCAATTCAGAAAAAGATGTGATTAAACATAACTTCAACTACAACACAAACTACATCTGAATGCAGTCACCTCATCCATAAAACCTATAAATTTCTTCACACAGCAATGACACTCATGCAAAAACAGTCCTAACACAGATTCAGAATCACTTGAAATGCATGCCCTCTAATCCCAATACAAATAACACGAGAATTCCTATCCAAACCTAGCAATTACAGTCAAGCATCGAACATACACACGCTGAATCCAATTACAAAGACTCAAGTTGTCCATGATTTCTGTGGATATTCACTGTAGAGATTACTGGACATGATACGACAGGATTCTATTACTCATTTGCAGTCAACAAAACCAATTTGCAAGCGAATTTGCAAAAAAGAGACTCAATTTACGATACAGATAGCACCGATAGAAAAAGAACACACACAGAAAACTGCAAGAAGAGGGGGAGGATGATGACTGACCTTGAAATGGTCTCGACAGACCCGTACTTCGTACACCTCCGCAATCTCCACTACACGTTGCGTTTGTCGATGCAGTCTGAACTGAATCACCGCAGTCTAAGCAAATCACCGCCAGTTTGTCCTAACAAAATACGTGAAACCCTAATAGTTTGTAGCTATTCAAACACTCAGACGCGCAACTCTCAAAGTATATCCCCGCATCAAAGTATGCACAGAATCCCTAAAACAAGTTTGGTATACACCTAAAAAAGCCTCCGCGCACAAACCCCTCTCAAACATGCACCGAAAACCTAAACCTTCAACACCGAAAACGCTGTCAACTAATCACACCTCATTGAAACTACTCAACCGCAATGGAGCTAACAAGTCTACACACTAAAACCCAATGAACTCGCGGGAAACTATCAATAAGCAGTAAGCAAACTACTACAACGAAACAAATTCGCGCCACAAGAAAGGAAACTCGTGCCACAGAAAACCCAGAGACAAGAACACGATGAAGAGGTCGGGGGTGGGGGTGAACTGTTCCTCGCCCCCGCGGGGGCTGAAGACCGCGCCGCCGTGAAGATGAACTCTGTCACCGCGGGGTCCAAAGCCCGTGCCCACGGCTTAAGAGTTTTGAATTTCAATTTAAATGCTAAGAGTTCGAACTTTTGGAATTATTGGTCTTTAGGAATTTATGTGTATTGATAATAAATTTATGTGTATTGATAGGTCTGAATTAAAATTGAGGCCCACATAAATTTCACGCCAATTTGGAGGTTTTGAAATAATACTCCATTTTAAACCTTGAAGTAGGCAAATTATTAACAATTTTTAAAGGATGACAATGTTTATTTTTATTCAAGAGAAATAGATATTTATGACATTGAATGCCTCGTAACATTGTCATGAAATTGATTAAATCTTCATATATATTGAAATGAATTGATTCAATCAAAACTTAACTCCAACTATTATTTATGTATTGATGAATTGTTTAAGAAATTTAATCCAATTGAGGTCTAGTTTATATTCCAAATTTATTAATATTAATTGAATACGAGACGTCTACAAATTTAATTAACATAATAATCCTTTCAAATATATGAAGTTAAAATATTTTCGAGGGGAAATTTAATTTGACTACACAAGAGTAGTGTTTATATAATAATTTGTAATTATATAACGAAAGCGTCAAATATGAATACACTATTAGCATAAAAAAGGAATTTACTATACTTTAATTGGAAACATATTTACGTAAATGTTATCATCATATTCTTAAATAACATGTTAGTATCATAATTTATCTATAATATAATAATTTATTATACTATACTAAGGTATTCATTTAGAATATTATATTTAATTAATGATTATAGTACGAGAATAATAAACTATATTCAAGTATATACAAATCTGAAAATGATATACGAATATATTCAAGTATGTAAACGAAATACATTGTGTGTATATAAAATTTTTGTGTATCTAGACCTATGAATTAGAATTCTATTCCAAATAAATTCCATGCAATTTTGAAGATTTTGATAATTCAGAATTCATATACAAGCATGTACATAGATACTGCAATTTAAAAATTTAATTTTCATTATGGAATAATAATTTTAATTATATCCGAATCACTGAATGGTAATATTAATATTTGTAAGAATTGCAAGTTAAATATTACTGTCCCTTTTTTTTATTTTATTTGTATTAACCTGATTCGGGTAGTGAGAAAGTGAAAATAACTTTTTATAGGAAGTTACTTTAAAGATAGATAGTGCGCTTCAGTCTCCAAATTGTTAACCCCATATGGTTCGGTAAACCTGCTCTTTCTTACCTTAAGAAGAATTCACCATGATGGCTCTAATAACTCACATGGGATTGGAGAACCATGACCCTTAATGTGTACTGTGAATGGGGTTGAGGTTACCAACCCAGTGTGAGTTTCAATGAAAACTAAACAGGATAGGGAACTCATTTTTTTTTTATTCAGATGAAAAGGATTGGTAATTTTTTACAATGGTTCAAAACATGCTCGCATTATGTACAGTTGGTATTGCTTTTTGATTATATATGGATTCATATAAATTTGTGAATCTACATTAGATTTAGATTTCTGAATTTCTATGAATGAAAGATAGAGAAGTATGTTTTATTATTGTCTTTATTAGCTTTTAGCCTCCCCGTTACTAAATTTACAGTAAAATATGGAAATATTACAATACAGAATAAACAAATAGGGTTTATAAATTTAAATTCTATTCAAAAGAAATTGCACGCAATTTCTGATGTTTTGAAAAAATACACGATTTCGAGCTTCGAAGTGGACAAATTATGATCAATTGTAAAGGATGAAAATGTACATTTTGTTTTTATGTAATAATAATTTGTAATTATTTGACTAAAGCATCAAATATGGTTACACTATTAGCAATGAAAATGAATTTCATACACTCTAATTGGAAACATATTTACATAAATGTTGTCATCATATTCTTAAAGTACATGTTAGTATCATAATTTATCTATAATTTAATAATATAGTATAGTTTACTAAGATACTAATATATTCATTTACAATTTCATATTTAATTAATGATAATAATACTAGAATTATAATCTATATTCAAATCTATATACAAATCTAAAAATGATATATAAGTATATTCATGGTATGCCTTGTATGATTAGCATTTTTAAAATATTAATAACTATAATACTATTAATGATTTAATAGTATTATAGTTATCATTAATAGTATTATAGTTATCATTAATAGTATTATAGTTATCATTGATAGTATTATACTATAAATGCTTTAATAGTATTATAGTTATCATTAATAGTATTATAGTTATTGATAATAATGGAATGCCTTGTATGATTAGCATTTAATGATAATAATACTTCAATTTTATATATAATTAGTATTTTTAACAATGTACTTCATATATATGCCTTGTATGATTAGCATGTATATTACAATAGTTTTAATCAATTCTTTCACGTTCTACCTTGACTAATATTTTTACAATTTTATTACATTCTAATAAGAGAGTGGAATGCTTGCTTCATTTGCATAATTTTAAAATACAGAATTCATAATTCATAGATTCAAACGAAATTTACTACTACATTTACTAGTTAGCATGGACATATAAGAATACGAAATACACAAATATGAAAGCATCAAATGAAACACTGGTTTTCGTCTAGAAGAGCCCTGTTTTGAAGGCATTCCATTCCAAAAATAGTTTACAATCCACACGGGGAATACCAGCAGCAAAAGTTACCAAAAGACGAAAGTCATATCTTTTCACATCTATGGTTTCCAAATATTGTATAATCTAACGGTTGTGCTAACTACTCCTGGAGTCGCCATTCCATATCTGAGGTGTTTAGCAGCAAAAAGTAAAATCGTAGAAGTATAGAGAAGATGCCCGCGAGTTCTGGAGAAAAGATAAAAACAGGATCAGATGGTATGATGTTTAGGGTTCAAAACGGAAAAGTGCATGTCAAAAGCAAGGACTCATCCTCCTAACAATCAGAACGAACACAGCATGAGCCACTACAATGCTGCGCACCACATACAGCAAACGCAATCTATTATTATGAAAACATCAAACTGAGGACAAGGTTAAGGGTTCCGAGGAGATAACAATTCACCTACTCCTTCATGTGGTGGGCTCCCCAAATCCACGCTCCCCTCCTCATTAGAATCAGACCTCCACAGAGGTGAGGGGAAAATCGATGTTAGAAGCGGTCATAATCGCCACTAGCTCTAGAGTATGTGCAAGAGTCCAATCCCACTCCGCACCAGGCTGCATTACGCGTGCAATGTAGTTCCATGGGGGAATCTCTACGCCGCGACCACGGGCGCGTTCCACCGCCATAAACCACGGACGAACCTCCTCCACTCCTTGTGGCCAAACAACCGGCTGCCACTCATCCTCATTAGAATCAGCCATGGAGAAGCCCTCGTTGGAGGTGAGGGGGAAATCGATGTTGGAAGCGTTCATAATCTCCACTTGCTCTAGACCATGTGCAATAGTCCAATCCCACTCCACACCAGGCTGCATTTGGCGTGCAATGAGGTTCCACGGAGGAATCTCTACGCCGCGACCACGGGCGCCTTCCACCGCCATAAACCATGGACGAAGCTCCTCCACTCCTTGTGGGAAAACAACCGGCTCCCACTCGTCTGGCGAGTAACTTGACACCCTAAAACCACCGCCCGCCCTCCTCATCACGGCAAATGAACTAGAAGCAGATGAAACAAAAGGGAAACTAAGAATGAAATTACTGTTTCGTCGCCCTAAGGAACTTATGCTTATGAAGCGGCATTGGGGGAAGCCGAATGTTCCAGAGTAACGAAGGGGACTTTGACTAGACTCGGTAACGGGACTTTGACCGATGTGGGCTTTTGAAAGTCCGGATTTACTGAAATGTGTCATTTTACTCTATTATTAAAGAATTGATTAATGGGATTGTATGCTTAGACAAGCATCTAGAGCCTCTCTCGACATTATATATTAATACTATAATTATAATTATGATCATTGGTTTAATACGTTTCCTTTGAATCCATAATTTATGAGTTATTTTTTTTAAAATGAATGAACCAAACATTCCACTTTCTTATTAGAATGTAATAAAATTGTACAAATAGAAGTCAAGGTACAACATTAATGAATTGATTAAGGTTTGTGTAATTTCCATGCCAATCATACAAGGCATACCATGGTTTAAATATTCGCTTCTCATGGATATATATAAAAAACCATAAACCTTTTAAAAAATATAAAGAATTTGCCATAATATATGAATTGATTTCTATAATCAAATACTATTATTTTTAACAATGTATTTCGTATATACTTGAATATACTTGTATATCATTTTAAAATTTGTATACATTAGATTATAGTTAATTATTCTCGTACTATTCTTAAGTGGACATTAAATTGTTAATAAATATATTAGTACCTACTTGTAAATGAATATATAATTATATTATATATATTATAATCCTAACATGTATATTAAAAATATACATGTTCAGATGTAGAGTTCCAAAAATGAAAGAACAAATCTACACCATTCACGGCGTAAAGAACACATTATGAAATAAATAGAGACATAAATAAAAGTACATGAATATATATACATGATAATTATATCTGACTAAATTTATAGAATAAATAAATAATTCTAAATTTGATTTCATATATCATATATAATAATGAAATTGAGCAAAAATACATATTTAGTAAATGGAGGTATGAATATTTGCAACGATATACTTCCCTGTATCAACCAGACTCACGAATTTCAATTAGGTTCAAACAATTTTCGATTTAATTTTATTCCATGTACGACATATTTAATGTCCCTAAAAATGCCTTAACCCTAATACCCTAAACCCTTGACCCTGGACCTAAGACCCTAAACCCTTAACCCTGAACCCTATACCCTAAACCCTAAACCCTGATAGAGGAAGAAAAGTTCGCGGCCAAAAGTCAACACTCTATCTGGCGCTATAGGGACTTCCAACCCATCCCATTTGATTAAATGCACAAAATATTTCGCATCTGCATCTATCTAAAGGGCCGAGAAGTGTGGAAAGTGGTATTTCCCGCACTTTCTCACACCCCGAAATGTGGAGGGTCGAATGGTCATGCATGATTCCCGCCTATTTTCAAAACTGAAGCGGCATGAAAACGGTCACACGTTAGAGAATGACCTCTGGAATCGTCCCCGGTCGAAGTCTTTTCTCTACTCACTTGCTTCTCTCGCTTGTAGGAGCTCTCGGCGCTCACTTGGAGGTTGTTGTTTTCTGGGCGGAAGCTGTATTGCGCCGTTTCTGTTGTACGTCTTCTCTTTAGTTTTCTCCGATCATCAGTACACTTCATTGATATCTGCTTGTTGTATGCTTTCTATTGATTCAGACATTGTGTATTTGCAGTGTCTCTCTTTCCTTCTTACAGACGTTTTAGAGCGGACACCGTAAGCGTACTCTGAGTCTGCGACTCAGAATTCCGAAGATGGAAGCACCTATTAAAGCGCCGCTTTTTGCGGACTGCAGTTTAGCTCGACTCGAGCTAAACTGCTGCATCCAAAGAGCATCATGAGTTTAGCTCGAGTCGAGCTAAAATCAAGCACCCAAAGGGCAGCATAAGTTTAGCTCGACTCGAGCTAAACTACCGCACCCAAAGGGCGAAAGAAGTTTAGCTCGAGTCGAGCTAAACTTCTGGCGCCCTATGGGTGCGGTAGTTTAGCTCGAGTCGAGCTAAACATCTGTATCCAAAGGGCAACACGAGTTTAGCTCGAGTCGAGCTAAACTTCTGCATCGAAAGGGCAGCAGCAGTTTAGCTCGACTCGAGCTAAACTCATGCTTCCCATTGTCCACGATCAGTTTAGCTGGACTCGAGCTATACTGCGCCTGTGATATGTTTCCCTACAAATTTAGAGATCAATTCTCTTTAAGGAGTATAATATGTTCTAACAGAAATGGGTCTGTTGCATTTCAGGTACAATGGACTATGTCTCAGATGACGAGGTTCCCGTTGAAGTGCCCGTAAACCCAGACCTTCCAGACTTCGTGGTTGTACCCTCAAGACAATGGCAGAACAAGACTGTAACAATATATAGTGACGACAATATCCCGTTAGCAGAGGGTTTGATCCGGTACCCACGGTCCAGCTTGGTATCTGACACGGTTGGTCCCCTTGGTGATTCCGTTGTCATCGTCCAGGTATCAAGTTCTTTGGTCGAAGAAGAGTCAGAGGATGATTGGAGGTACTCCTTCAAAACGTGGCCTATCAGCCACGTCTATCTGGATGGAGTTAGCCTAGAGCACCATAGTCAACGTGATGTGTATAACCGTTGGGTTGCGGAGCGTAACCGATCCCTGGGAGATCGTACCCGATCGTATGATAACTCCTCTAGGAATACCCCCCCTCCTATATCACGTCACGCTGAGTTTCTGATGACCCAGCCATCTATCAACTCTGTAGCGGCAAACACGTGCTGCGCTCACCTATGCGTCCAACACTATCCCAGAGATAAAATCTCTAGTCTACGGTCGCGTATGTAAGACAAGACCACAGTGCAGTTCCGTAATCACATAAAACTCGACGTGCATAGACAGATCCATAAGAATTCAGCGGGGAAGAGTGTGGTGACTCTGGAGGGCATAGATGTTTGCCCCTTCGCCTGGATGAAGATTATGGGAGTGAGCTCCAGTACATTCTATAGAAATGCCCAGTATGCTGCTGCTGGTTTCGAGGCTCAATTTCACGGTAATACTGGTTTACGTAAACCTCGAAATCACACAGTCGTAGCAACTGCCGTCCTAGGGGCCATTCTGGACAGGCATGCCGACCACATGCCCCACAAGAGTCGTGTTCTGCCTTCAGGGGAGACAGTTGTAGCTAAAGTTCTGCCTTCCAGTTTCAAATGGAAGGAACAGATTCCCATCCTCGATGAGCATTTAGCGGACTGCGGATTGCCTCTCATGTCCGCTTCTAACTTGAGCAAGATCAGGAGGCTTAGCTATCCAGAATATTACGCCAAATGGGCAGGAGACAACTTCGCTCGTTGCTCAAAATGTGATGAGTTCCAGTCCCAGAAGAAGTTGACGGTTACAGGATCTCAGGCGTCCCTGTTGTGGTCTAAGAAAATGAGGCTGCACAATGACTCTGCAATGGCGCATAGGGACTTGTACTACCTAAATCGATTCAAGTCGAAGGCTACTCCGCATGAAGTTCTTACTATTATGCATGACAAGATGGACCACTCGAAGACGGCGTCGCCGGCCTTATCCCACAAGGTCAAACACTTAGACGGTCTCATGAAGCTTCCTGTCGCTGTCACGGGAATGCTTGCTCATGGGCATGTGGACCAACGTTACGCCCATTATGGCCTTGACATTTACTCACACGACGCTAATTACACGGTTGGATCGTTTGCGAAGCTCCTTCGGGACCTTGAGTCACCCCCTAAATCCACCTCTAGGGAACTCTTTCAAGAGAATCCTTCCCACCCATTGTATGCCGCGCTTTTGCATGGTTCAGAGATGTGTTTGGATCCTCTTGGCCCTCCTCCTGAGGTTCCTGTTGCTGCTAAACCCTTGCCTCCCATTCTTAACGTCCAAATGGATAACGCTGTCAGTGATAACAAGAATAGGTTTGTATTTTCATTCTGGTCCCTATTAGTCGCGAAGCGGGTGTTTCGCGAAGTGTATGTGAATTTCATGCTGGTCGGCCATACTCATGACGATATTGATGCCCTTTTCGGGCGATGGAGCATGGCTTTGCGGAGGGAGGACTTCCCCACAGTACCTCTCCTCATGAAGTCCTTCATGAAACATGAAGCAGTACCAACAATTCCGCATCTTATTCAGGAGGTCACAGATTTCAAGAAATTCATCGCGGAGTGGATGCTTGATGGCGACGATACGTTAATGGGTCACACTAAAGCACATCAGTTCAAATTCTATGTAGATTCTTCAGGATGCCCAGTCATGAAGTATAAAATCTTCTGTCACGACGACGACTGGTTGCCAAAAGGAGATGGTTGTGGCATCAAGTTGTGGAAGGAGGATTCAGAAGGTCGATCTTTATGGCCCCGTGGTGTTCCTGGTGCCGTGGCGCCTTGCGAGATGCGGCACCTGCCTGATGTGATTAAGGGCTTGTCGGGTTTTGTAGATCATTGGGAGAGGCTATCTTCGGATTCAGTGGAGTCCAGAAGAATCTATGAGCCACTCTCATACTATTGGAACGATGTTAAAGAGGCTCTTTCCATCCCCTTTGATGCTGTCCCCGCCTTGGAGCATGGTTTTTGGCCATCCACGCGGCTCTCTCACTCCGTCGAAGACGAGTTTCAGGAAGATGGAACTTTGCGCGAGGAGTTCGCAGAGGATGATCACTTTGTTGGTCACAAACGAAATCGCCCAGGACCGTCGTTCCGTGTTGCGCGAGACCTTTTTGCAGGGTACTTCTTGGCGCTTCGACCCTGCAATGAAGACAATCGTCCTTTTTGGCTTGCGCGGGCCTTGACTGACCCTAATTCGAACCCTGACCTCCCAAACACGCTCCAAGTAGAGTTCTACCGTCCAATTTTCCGAGATGAAAATGTTTTGAAATTCTATACCGGCTGGGATGTGGATGGGAGACTTCGTTGGACACTTGAGAAGGATGTACCCGAGTCGTGGCAGAGTACTGATGCAGTCATAACAGCTTGGAAATCCAAAGTTAAAAAAAATGTCAACGAGCGGGGCGTTGGCAAGGATCCAACGCTGAAGATCCCACTGGAACAACTGGACATTATAAAGGCCTCCTTGGAGAGATTTGTGTCTCCGGATTTTGAATAAACATGTAGCTTTGAAGTTGGTGGTCTTGAAGTTCTGAATTTAGTCAGATCCCTTATATTCGTTTGAAGACGACTGAACTGAATACCGTTCGTCCCTTCTGTTTTCAAGACAAAGGTAGATGTTTAGCTCGAGTCGACCTGATCAGTTATAGCGTATTAGTTCTAGCGTATTTATGTTTTGAATACTAGATAATTACATATATTTAATTGGAGGGAACACTACTTAAGTGTTTCTGTCCATTCCTTATTTATCATGTGTACCACATTATAGACCGCAGTTTAGGTCGAGGCGACCTAAACTGCATTTGGCGTTGAAGTTCGTACTTTACGAGTGCGGGATACCAACAGGTCACCTATAGTTCTTAGTGTAGCTTTTTACTTAGTACCCTAAAGCGTTGATTCTATATCATATGTACTGCCACATAACAGCCATTTAGGTCGAGGCGACCTAAACGACATCTAGCGTTGAAGTTCCTAGTTTGGATCTCTGTAGTAGAGCCGATAACATACATTTGTTGGCATGGGACTATTATGAAGTCCGTATGTTCTTGGATTGCATATCATACTCCGGAAACTGTAGGCAGCTATGTTAGTCGAACAACTTGATTGTTTGTACAGGTCTGAAAGAGCCTGTCACGGATTCAACATTTAAGGAGTGTCGACCTTATTTGTATTTCCACACATATATATAATATAAGATTTCCCGGCATATCCGTTGTGTCCATTTCTTGTTATTTGTTTGATGTTCATTTAGGGTGGTTCGACCTACCTTGTATTTTTTCAAGTATTTCTAGTAAACCACTACCTTCTTTCATTTCCGATTAGTACTGTGTGATCATGTCCCAAATTAATGGAAATTGCTTATAAGCTTTTCCTTGTCAAGTATGGGACCATTGTGCCCATTTTAACTCGACCTGACCTAATGCATTATTTTGGGAGATGATAAATCTCCCAAAATAACGAATATGGTGTTCTTACCTCCACCCACATACAAGGCACCAGGGTGGCTGTCTATTTGAACACCGGTTACAGGGTCTTCATTGACAGTCAAGTACTTGGGGAATTATGCGAGTCTATTTGACAATGAAGCGGTTTTTCCTCTACCCACGTGGAATGCGATTGAGTGGCTGTTGGAGGACTACGGACTGTCTCGAAGGGAGGAGCGGTCATGGGATTTGATCTACAAATAGATAGTAAATGTCAACTGGACTGATGCTGCCCCCGAAGCCGTGAGAACCAATGGACACTTCTCCGATTGTAGAAGGAGGTTCAAGTGGGCTCCAGATAGTCTAATTGACTCGGTGGAGTATAATTGGCCTCTAATCCCTGGTCAATTTGACACGGCGTTGAAATTATGCCACAGCCTATGAGGGCTTCTGGCAGATTCATCACACACACCGACCCTGTGTGTTTCCGAGCAGCCATTTTTTCCAATTTTTTGGCTCGGATTTGCAGGGATTTCAAGGTAGTGGTGAATGTGAACCGCTACGATGAGAGGAGGTCGGAGTTCTTGATCAATCTCAAGCTCCGTCACCACTCAAGTCGTTGGGGGAGGATGCTGGAAGTCATGGCTATGACTCACTTTCTATACGGGTCTAATGGATGCTTCATCAACGAATTCAGAGGAACTCGGAAAATAGCCATTGATAACTGGCTAACTTTCCAGCATTCAAATAACACTGAATTGCTTCGGAAAGATGATGAAGTGAGAAGGGAGGTGTCCAAACTCATGGCGCAGCGGATCCAGAAGGAGAGCCATTACGGTGACCAGCACCGTAATCACCACCGACGTCATCATGTCTAGTTGACAGTAGCTACAGTGTGAGTGCAAGTTAATCTTTGTATATATTTTTTGAGTCTAGTTGACATAGTGTCCAATAGACAATGCTGGAAACTTGCCAGGAGTCAAGTAGACAAAGAGGGGGGCTATGTGAGCTGACTTTTTTTGAGAAAAGTCCCTTTTCAGTAAAAACAGTGTAAATAAGACCAAGTTACCATGTCAATTTGAAATCCATGTAGATAGTGGCTGTAGAAATCTGGTTGAGAGTCAAATGGACATAGTGTAGAATTCAGGAGACATGACCCTACCTACAGATACGACTTGTCAAATTGACACTACGTACAGGCACACCTTTTAGAAATTAAGGCATAACTAGGAATTAAGGAAGAAGAATGAATTACTTCACCACACCACACAACACTGTGTGAGTGATAGTCACATTATGTAAAAAAATATAAAAATAGAATTCCATTGTCTAATTGATTGTCAACTTGACTCTGAGTAGCTCACTGTATACTTGATTCACAATGCTCTTTGTCAAATTGAACTATAGCTCTGATGCACAGTGTATTAATCTGTAGAATTGTAGAATCAGAATGAAGAATTGGAGCAAACTGGCTACTGTCTAATTGACAATTGAATTCATATTACTTGCTGCATAATGTCTAGTTGTCATTGGTCAAATGGACAAGATGGTGGTTCAGTATGCATCCATGTGCATGCATACATTGTCAACTTGACTTGCATGGACCATGTCTAATTGACACAGTGGAGAGTTGGTGAGAGTTACAGTGAATGTGGTGACTCACACTGGATACTGTCTATTTGAAAATGAAGATATTGATGGAGCAGAGTGAACAGTGGGTGAGATTGTCTATTTGAACTCAGAACGGAGGAAGAGTTACTGAGTGAATAGAAAATAGAAATTATAGAAAATAAACACAACAGTTTGTCCAATTGACATTGCATTGTTGTGAATGAGAATTATGGAAGAGTGAGAATTCCAGGGGATTACTGCAACAGTGAATTGAGTATTACTTGATAGTCTTTTGAATTAGATTGGCCATCTGAAATGGAAGACTGAAAATGACTTAGAGTTTATGGAAGATAGATTGAGTACATTGATGGATAAAAGTGGCATTAATTATTAAGGAGTGATCAACCTTAGTGATTATTAGTTCTCATTATAATAAAACTTGAATGTATTCAATTGGAAAATAGTACAGTCATTGTAATTGAGTAATACAATTGAAAGCATAGTTGTGATGAATGGTAGACTTGGAGTGTGATTGAATGTGAACGAGTAGACAATGATTGCATGTCTAATTGAAATGCGATGGATGGGAGGAAAAAGATGAAGACAAGCAAGGAGTTGCTTGAGATAAGCTAATCTATCATAACATATCCCAAAGCATCATTCATAGGCATAAATAGATTGAACACTAGATTTTAACCTAGTAATGAATGAACTTGCATATGCATAATAAATGCATTGTCTAATTGAACTTGGAAGGGAGTGATGGCAATAAACCGAGAGATGGTACTTGTCAAATTGAACTCCCATTACCCTTGAACCAATTGAGAGTATGGATTACTTGGGTGATATGTGACTTGGGGTAATTAAGTCATTAGAGTTATAAAGAGATTCTTTTAAGGAAATACTTTGCATTCTATGATTCTTTACTTACTACAGTGACCTTTAGTTACGTTAAAAGCTAAACAAAAAGACCTATTCCCGTGACTTACCACTATTTGTAAATTTTACCAATTACAAAGAAAGTACTTCCCTCAGCTGCTTTTGCGAGCCTACTTCCTTGCATAGCCGACTGCTAGAGCCTTCTTCAAGAGGCTCTCATGGTGATCATCAGAGCTGTACTACATTTGATTCCGCACGTTCACCAAGGTTGGCGGATGATGAGTAACAGAGGCCTGACCTGACTTTCTCACAGACAACTTTTACACATTTGACTTTTACACAGCCGAGAGTCTTCAATTTCAGCACCACCGTGAGGCTCGAGCGGCACCAACTTCATCAACACGGAACATAATATCAAGGGTTAGCATTGGTAGTAACCACCTCTAGCTTGCAAGTTTTTGCTAGCATGACTTTTCTTGCCAAACATTTTTTAGTTGTAGGCAGTTTTTTGTACTCTAGGTCTTTGGCATTGTTCCTTCTTTCCACTGTCCCTTGCATTCTCACGACAGAACTACTGGAAAAAGGGGATAATGTTAACCGGAGATTCCCCAATCTCCCTTTTCCTTTTGTTTCCCTTAGCTCCCTTTCAGATTTCATCCTTGTCCTCAACAGTCATCCAGTGAGCTGGATGAACTTAGTCACAACCGACTTGGATGAACTCTGTCACAGCCGACTAGATGAATTCTGTCACCAGCCGACTAGATGATTTTTGTCAGTTTCTAGGGGGTTTAAGAGGAATGTTTAGGGTTTTGGAAGATCATTCTACACTAGAGCAGGTAGAACCAGAGGGGTTTTGAGAGTTGTTAGGAACTGTTGTACCATGTTTTGGGGCTGTTTTGACCCATTTTATGTAGTTTTGACCTCTTTTTGCACTTTCATTGTACATTTCCAGCATCCTATGAGGGTTTGAAGCACTTAGTTTAGTTGGGTTTTGTAAGATTCTGATGGGATTGTAAAGGCTAGGGTTTAGTTGGTAAATCCTCCCTTTACCAGACTTTTGCAAATAGGTATTTCATTCTCTGAACTTAATGCGTTTAGCTTTGCCCTTTGCATTCTCGGCATATCTACCAACATCAGACTCTACTACGTGAGAAGCTACATTCTTGTCCATTTTGGGTCCCACTTTTGGCAACCCTAAACCTAGGTAGGGACGTTTCAACAATGGACTACTACCACTTGACCCTCTAAGTGCTTCCTTAGAATAAGTCCCGGGTGGGATCTTTCCAACCTTAGAGTATGCATGAGCTGGCAACGGCTCCTCGTCGTCCACCACTATGATCTTCCTAGGATCTTGTAACACCGTAGGGTCTCCTCCCAACTCCACTCTATCATCCACGACCTCCGGAAGTGTAAGTGCTTTGCCACATCCAAACACCTCGTCTTCCCCCTCAACCTCCACGTAAGGTTGAAACGGGCCAAGAACATCACCAAGCGAAACAACAACCACCTGGACATCCTCCATAATCGTGGATCGTTACAAAAGAGAAGTGTCCCTTTCCCAAAACAAAAAGAGAGGCAAAAATGAAGAAGATATTCTTCTCACCTTCAACTTAAATATCTAAAGGCATTGACTTGGCGCCCTTAGATCACGGACATTGCATCTACACCAACATTCATCCGAAGGAATGCAATCAATAACAACTAGAAATTCACAGAATTGCATCAATTTATTTTTCTCCACCAAAAATATTTAAAACAATAAAACGGTTATAGGATCAAAATGTCGTTATTGTCCTGATATTTGAAAAAGGTCTTAAATTCACCTTTAAAAAAGGTACCATTGGAAGAATATTCTCAGAATATTCTAATTTTCTAATTTTTAGTGTCTAATTTTAGTAAAAAAAAATTTTTTTTAGATTTCGGGCCTAGTTTCTGCTCTCTGCTCACCAAATCTCCGCTTTCTGCTCTCCGCTCTCCGCTCTCTGCTCACATACAAGTCTTCCTCATGTACCTTTGGGGGCGTGCCGGAATCAAATAGACAATGCATCCTAAGGCAAGGGCTGGAAGCATGCACAACTTGTCCACTGTGCCTTTCAATGAAATGGCTAAGGCACAATTATTGGCGTACTTTGTTGAGGGAGCCTTCTTGTTGCGCCAAGTCAACTTCCTTGAAGGTCTGGTGGGAAATTCATCTTGATATGCAGGAGCCATGTAGCTTGCCAAGTCCACGGACAATGGATGGTCCTGAAAAAGTCTTGTAGGTGTCATCTCCTTCCGTTGAGGCAGTATAAAGCCTGCATTTTTCAAAGAGAGGATCTCTTTCCAAATTAAGTTGGTCCCCAACTTAACTAGCCACACCTTTGGAATGCTCGGCACTGAGAGAGCCCACTTCCTCTTTGTGCCCTTCACTCATTTCTCAATATCATTGTTGCAAAAGAAGAAGTCCATGGGGTTAGTCCTATTCTTCCAATAGTTCTTCATGAGGCCCGAGTAAGTAGGTGCAGCGGTGCTCTTCCCGTCTTGTACAATTGGAGCGACTCACTTCTTCTTAGTGATTGCTTGTAGAGCATAGCATGCCTTCGCAGAAGTCGTAGGCAGACGTGTGATGTGCCAAGGGGCAGGGTTGCATGTTGTCTCTTGAACTACTATGACGTGGTACCGATCGAGGTGCTGCAGAGAGTCGTGTATTGAGAATTGCAGCTGCTCGTCATCTGTAGTTGTGAGTGATTCAGGAGTTTTCACAGGAGGTGGAGAGTCCTTGATTTGGGCAGATTTAGTTTGGACTCGTGGTCGGGATATACTGATCTTGTCTAGCCCGTGAGATTCACGTTTGTCACCAAAAGCTGTATCTTCTTTTTGCTTGAGAGAAACAAACAATTCCTCCCCATCGAGATGGAGAGTTTGGCTGCACCATTTGTCAGCGCCAGGCATCTTTAGAATGGCCTCATGAAGCGGTATGGAATTTCCTAGTTTTGTGGTAGACCTTTGAGCACGTCTCAGCTTTAGTTCCTCCTTTGACAATCCTCTCCCAGGGTTCTCTCCCTTCAGGAATTGGTAATATGCTGAGCACTGCATGAAAGCACAGACAAAGTCATTGGTAGTTGCTACATAGAGGTCGCTCCTCCTATCCTTAGATTGCTCCTTCTACTTGTTATGAATAGATTCAGCAAGGTTATAGGACGGCATTTACACTAGTTTGTCTTCATCAAGATCTTGCAATTTGAATACTCTCTCATATTAGAAAAATGGTGGAACTATGGTAGTTGAACTATACAGAATGAACGCAAGAGGAAATATAGAGAGAGTTTTGGACTTACCAATTTCATAAATCCACCCCATCGGCGTAACAAAAATGCCAGAAGGCTAGCTACAGCTCCAGCTGAGGTAGCGCTTGTTCAATTGCTGCACTAGATGACACTTACCATGTCCCAATGGCCAGATACTTCGTCCTCGCCTCCGCCATGGATTTTGCATTCTTGTATTGTTGGCAAAGTCTTTAGTGCTGAGATTGCAGGTCCTGACGGATATCCGCTTTGGTATGTTTCTCCAAGGATTGCATCCAATGGAAAGGACAAGTTCTTTCTTTGTTCACCATCTTTCTAGATGCATCTCCACTTCCATATATGATTTGAACCGCATTCCAGCTGGCTTGAGCACTATTAGCCATGAAACCTATGAAATTGACATTGTCTACTTAAAGCATAGCCACATGTGGGGCGTTGAGATTCTTTCATACAACTGAATGAACTGCAACATCAGGCATATTGTCATGACTTGGCAATATGTGGAATCCTACACATGGCAAGCCATTGACAATGAGGCTCGAAGTGATGTCTTGGACGATGAGGCTGAAAGCGTTATGGTATGTCCTTTGCCATTTTGGCATAAGTACCAACCTCTAGCCGCACAATGGGACAGGCGACCTTCACATCCACCTTTGGCACCACACTTGCCAATTTTCCACATTGGATAAGCTTCAAGGACACATTGGCCTCTTCCTTAAGGTAGCACTAGATTTCAAAGGTGTTGATGGATCTAGTTTGAAAACAAATTTGATGTCAACATTCTCTGGCACTTTAAGGTCTTGGCTAGAGACCTCCTTGCACCCTTCTTCCTTGATCTATACATATGGCTGCATTGGGCCTACATTGTAACCAAGTGTAACAGAAGTAAAATGACGTCATCTATATCAAAGAGGTTGGAAATAGCCAATACTAAAGTGAAACCGTCAATAAGCTAGACGCCACATTGAATGCACAAGTCGCGGAGGAGTTGCCACTTGCATGCAAATGTCACACATTTTTTATCATGAGTTGGCACATGAACACTTATTTACAACAAATATACATCAAGATCAATAATTTGGCGGAGCTCTAATTGCAGCTCTAGGCCCTTTCTAACCACAATGACATGATCTTTCTTTTGCAAGCAGAAATCAATTGGATCCTCCTCCCCATGTTGGACCTTGCAAACTTCTTGGCATTTAATACCGAGCTCCATCGAATCACGGTACAACAAAGATTTTGCGGTGATTGAGTTACAGACACCAACCTGATAAATATGACTCACTCTACTTTTCCTCCTGCTTTTGCTCTCTTAGTAGACCAATATTATATTATGAAATTCAAAAATCACGCTCAACTAATGTTCTATCTTATCCTAGCTAAAAAGCAGCAGCATATACTGCTTAAGAATGCACAACTACGACCAGCATGAGAAATCCACGTGACTAAGGCATCAAATTGCCTAAGATAGAACCAATCAACATCAAATAGAAAGCATGTATCTTAGAAGCTCCAAAGCAAAATTCGAAGGGAGGCTGAGGCTTACTAAAAAACTAGAGGTGCTTTTGTCATGAGCGTCTTAATAGGTCATATAGGTATGAATAGTTCAATAGAGCAGAGAAAACACTTCTTTGATAGCACCATCAAAATGCTGCGCAGGGATAGCGCACAAGAGTTAAGATCACATGCCTTTAATGTTTGACCTTATAGATCGAGCTCATCAATTCAGTCTCTTACAAGCACTCTGAAAACGGATTGGTTTAGGCTTTCATTAAAATGATTCGACTAATCACCACATTCTTGCTAATCAACTCAAACTTGTCATCCTCAATGTAGGAGGACGTTGTCTTGCATACTTTGACACTCCATAGGTAGAGATGAACCATGGTCAACATCCTGACTCCGCTAGAATTAATTTCATGCAGGTCTCCAATATCAAACACATGAAGATCCTTGGTTTTGAGGCCTAGATATCAATAATTGAACCCCAAATGAAAACATTAGCGCACATGGACTGGAAGGCCTGTACTCGGGCTTTGGCTCCCCAAGCACTATGCATTTCCTCATCCTCTGCACCAAAAATCTATATATCGTAATTAAATATTTGCAAATTCATTGAAAGTGTTTTCTCCAAGCTCTTTCAAACACTAGAGTCACAACCATTTGTTTTTAAAGCCTCCAATACCATGACTTTGAACCGAGACCCAAGTATAGTGCTAGCAGAATCCGTGGTACAAACAAATTGCATCATCAAGCAATAGTTGTTAAACTAGAAGCCTAGAGCCTATTTGCACTCAATGCCGAGGTTACCTCAAGAATACTATATTCGAAGGTCAAAAGTACTTGACTTCTGTTGTGATTGAAAGAGAGCTCCGAGAAAGGTAGATAGCCCTTCTAGGATTAGGGTTACAAATGGTTAAGAGTTTGTTCCTGCTTTACATATCCATACCCCCAATTGAAGATATCTCGCAAGGTTGATTCCAAGGCCCATAAATTTAGAATCCATAAGTGAGATGGGGGATTAATAGCCTCTTGCCGTCCCCAAGACTTGCGCAGCAAAGCCTAGAATTCAAGCTTCAAAGTCACAAGGTCTAGGACTTGAGACAATGTACATACACCATGAGTCCAACCAAGGCTTAAGACTTCATACCGCTAAAATAGCAGAATTGCAATGGCTGACATTACATATACTTGTTATAGTTGACAGTACAAATTGTTGTTATCTTATCACAATTGTGTTAGAGACTGCCTCACCCAACAGTCAAGTAATATTAAGCCAGTTTTTTTGCAAAACTAGCATGGTAGGACTAGGTAGAAGGTGAAACTAGCAACCACACACTTATCAATATAAGTGTAAGTGCTTGGTGACAAAATTCTTAGGTTCAAATTTGCACCTCAAGCAGGGTTATCATAATGGATGGACGGGGCGTAAAATTGTCGTCAGATCACGTAACGGACGCGACGGACGAATTTTTACCTAACTATCGCACACGCTTATCAAACGAACTCCCGCACGCCAGTAAAATTACCGTATTCACAAATTATTACTGTCTACCATGGTAGCGCCAATCATCGCGTGCACGTCACCACATTCGATGCAGACGACAATTATACAGGGGATGTGGATATTCGTCCCGGGAACGAGGATGAAGAGGAGCCTTATCCTTTCTGCCGTCCGCACAATACTAGGCCAAAGTCTTTGTTTATATCCCATATCGTGACGTGTTACGTGGCGATTGGGTTTTCTCTCGTCCGAGTAACAAAGACCACCTATCCATTTGGATGAATAGGGCCATAGAGCCTCTTGTAACAGAGCCTAGTCCTAATTATGGTAAGTTCTAGGTTTCATGGTGGACTCCGATGAAGGGCAAGAAGGAAGGTAAGAAAAAAGTTGCGAGGGAGTGCTGGACAAGACGGTGGGAGAGGGAGTTGACGCTTGCGGAGTGGATGGAGTGTAAATCCGTTGTGTACACTCATAGGACCAAGAAAACTACGCATGTGGGGCCTACAAAGTCTCATCTAATACCCGAAGAGGTTGCGATTGCTGCCGTGGCAAACTTCGAATCGAATGGAATTTCGATGAACTGGAATGACGAGGATGAAGACTAGTGGGCGGCCCGCCGACGATTGTGATCTTAGCTGTAGAAGACATAGGTTGTGAAGTTTCCTCTGTCGGCGTTATAGTTGTACATCGTAAACACTATGATTCCTTTGAATAAGAATTGTATATTACCAAGCAACGGTTTACATAGACCCAATATTAATCATCTATTATGCTTGATCTTCCTTTTTTTGTTTTGATGCCTTCCTTTTCTTTCCTAAGGAATCGTCGGCTGTACGCCGAAGCTACGGACCATATTAGATAATCATCTTGACTGGTGATTCCTATAGGCTGGTCTTAATTGTAGGGCCTGTGATTTTTACGATTGACAATGTTACATGACTACTAGGTACTAGTCGGCTGCTCGCCGACGCTTTTCACAACATTGGTAAATCCATTACGCGCTTGGAGAAACTGAGAATTTTTTTTTTATCCATTTCATGATATTCTAAGCGGAGTACAACGGTAGTGTTCCGCCCTTTACATGTTCACTTGTATCTAGTACACATCAAAGATGCAACTAAAGCCTCAATAACAACTACTAACCGTGAATTCTACTACCACCTGATTGTGAGAGTCAGCTCTATTGAAAACGAGTTGAACAATGTCAACACACAGTAATTCTTCCGAAGACATTGTACATGGAGAAAAGTCTCATATGGTTGCTAACGTCCATGAACCGTGCGGTCCTTTGCACTCGACTTGGCTCGGACAGTACTACACCCACTATCGATGGATGGAAGCACGGATCCAAACGACGAATACAACGATTGCGGGCTGGCATTCAGTCTGCAACACTGATCTTGGCCAGAGTTACGACTTCCAGCATTGTCCGAGACGTCATATGCTTCGTCAATGACGCGGAGCCACCCCGCAGTTGACATCGTGTTCGTTGACACTTCCCCTCTGTGGCTGAAGTAAACACTGCCAATACTCTCGGACTCCTCGGACATCAGAGGAAAGGCGATGGCGGAAGCGTTAGAGATTTCAATCAACTCCATGGTGTGAGCGGCACTCCAATACCACTTCGCACCTGCCTGGAGAAAGCCGGAATGGCTGTGTTGCGAGAACGGGCGCACTTCACCGCCCTAAACCATGGCCGCAGCTTCTTGACGTCAGCCGGTGTCTCCTGATACTGTGGATACCCTACATTGCTACCCCGCCTCCACATCACGACGCAATATTTGCTCTCTTCTAACTTCTATAGTATGCGATTGGTTGACAAAACTTGTGGCGCTCAGCTGCTATGGCGATGAGAGTTCTGTACCAATTACTGGAAGCGGCAACTGGAGTTCTTCTCATGAGGTGGTGAAATTCTAGTTATCCACTTCTCTAGGGTTTTTGGACAACTACTGGTCAATGTGGACCTATCCTACTCGTCTGCGACTAGCTGACTACATCCTACTCTAGTCAACAGCCGCTACCCAACGAGGACCTATTCTACCCTTCCGCAGCTAGCCGAGTAGGGCCTACTCTCCTAGTACGCGGGTAGCCAACTAGGACTAACTTAACTAGGAATAACTTAGACAGAAATAACTTAAAGGATTGGCAGATATCTACCTAAGCGTAATCAATCCACATTGTTTACTTATCTTCGTATGGTCTAACTTTGAAGGTGAGTATTATTCTACCCTGCAACGCCTCGCGCATACACATGACAACTTTCGCCAATTTCTGAATTCTGTCGAGGGCAAGGTCTCCTTTGAATGCAATTCTAGGCGTACAACAAAAATCAAACTGGATGGATAACTTTTCTTTTTGATGTATTTCTAATCTCACATTATCTGACAATTTCTTGTCATTTTTGTATGTATTTCAAATTCCATAGGTCAGTCGAGTAAGCAAGACTTTGGCTCTCCTAGTTAGCTGCCAGCCGACTAGATTGCACATTGAACGTCGTGACCGTGAATACACATTAGGGGAAAAATGGGGTCTCCATAGGGCCTTGTAAGGCAGCCCGGATTAGATGAGCTTCCTGCCTACTGACACTTCTCTGCAAAATCTCATTGGTGGATATCCTGCCCGATGACAACAGAATTCGCCAGCCTGACAATATGATTCGCCCCGCTGACAACAGGATCCGCTAATGTCCAATGGGGTGACAACAGTGGGCACACGCTCATTGATAGTGTCATTACTACTTGTTTTGTCCAATGGGGTGAGAGCAATGGGCAACGCCTTTGCTGCAAGCGATTGGCTGGACCCCCCAAATGCCAACTACTGGCACTACTGGCAGCATTTGGCGACCTGCTGGCACCATTGGTGCCAGCAGGTAAAGTGCACGGGCATGGCCTAATTTTCAGGCACGGATTCCGACCAAAGGCCTTTTGGAGACCCCAATCTTCCCCTAATGGTTGCGTTGTGAAGGACGAGTGCGGAGTCCTCACACACACACTCCTCAATGAGAAAAGCCTAGCAGTGGCATCCACTCAGCGGGTCGCCAAGCATCTTTCCTTCACCCGTTTCACTTCATAGATCTAAATTTCACATGTGATGTATTTCTTTTATTTAGCATCTCTAGATTTTTAAGGATAGAGTTTCTAGGGTTTAGGGTTTAGAGTTTTAAGTTTGTGGTTTCTAGGATTTAGGGTTTCTAGGATTTAGGGTTTCTAGGGTTTAGGGTTTCTGGGGTTCATGGTTTCTAGGGTTCAGGGTTTCCAAGGATTAAGGTTTTCAGTCAGCCGCTCGCTGAGGGGATCGGCGATGCCAGTGGGATATGGATGTCCTGATTTGAATATTATATTAGAATTCACTCATTTTATTTTATTCCTTGAGCGCGGAATGCATTTTGTCTTAAATATTTCCCTTCTTTTTGTTGAAATTTGAGGGAAAATACATCAAATGAACGTTTATTGATGATGCAAAGTAGTCCATAAGTGAGCGTTTTGTGCATAGTTACTTAAATATCCCATTTTTGTTCTCCACAACATTATTTTTTTTTAAATTATTTTCTTCCTTATTTAACTTTCTAATCTTATTTGCACTCCTCTCTACTTCTATCTCATTTTATCCCTTCCAATTATCGCCTTTACTATATTTGATCTTCTATTTTTTTATTTTTTTTTAAATTTTTTTTTATCTAAATTTACCTACTTAACAAAAAAAATGAAAGATAAAATGAAATCTAGTTCCGGATTGGGGGATATCCTGTTTTTTCTAATATTCTAGGATCCCACAGTCCAAACAACATATTCTAAACCGCGTATAATGTCTCCAACATCCATCAAGGTATTCATCCTATATGACCATATTCGTTGTTTTGAGACAACTTTTGAACTTTGAGACTTTTTGCCTACAATTTCAGCAATTGTTTTAAGACAATTTGAACTTTTTTTTTACTTTTTAATTATAGATTATCCTTGATTCGAGGATAATCTTCTCATATATAGTCAAAAAAAATTCTGACAAATATAGAATCAATCAAGGAATCACTGAAAAATCTACAGTCAAGCATTAAATTGAGACTATGAAAAGACTCAATTTAACAAATATGGTGTTCTATTCTCTATCTGACTTATCTTGTTATTTGCATTTTCTGTCCATGCCTTCTTGACATGCTTGAAATATAGTAGGACCTTTGACATCGGCTACAACTCCCTGTAGTCTAGTGTGGTTGTCAGAAAGATGCACTACACGTGATCATTAATCGATTAATATGCCCCAAATTCAAAAAAATATAAAGCTTGACTTTAGCTTACTCTAGGACGTTCAATTCAGCTTGAGCATTGTCCAAAATATTTTACGAAGGCTCCCATTCTACTTTGACAAATAGGCATTTGTCCTTCAGTGCCTTGTAGGACAAGTTTCAAGTCGATCTCTGTGGAACTAGAGATAATGAAATAAGCAATCGGTATACCATTCCGCCATTTGTCAAACACCATAACGGTGTACAATGATTACTGCATCAAATTGTATGCACAGGAAGTTTGGTATGAGACTAGGTTTAGGTAAAAGCCAGAGTAAGTAATCACCTACTCCTTCTCGCACTACACATACGCGTACAAAATTTCTAGGTACTCAAGTTATTTCAAACTCCACTCACTCGTAAGTCACTTGTATCAAACGTGGCGTTTACGGAGATAACACTTTTGTAGCCAAATTTCACAAGCACAGCCTTCTGCCAGGCTGTCTGAATTCGAAGGTGAAGGGGGTGTTGTCTTGTTCCTTCTTTTTGATATACAACAGACCGTGTTCTTGATAAAAGAAACGCCTTCTATGTTCTTGTCCTTCCTGAGCCTAATGCTAGCGGTCTCATTGTGCTTCAGATATGTGGACGAGAGACAATAATTTATCCCTTTTTCAATGGAGAGGATGTAGTGTTAAATTCAAAATTTCTAAGATCCAAAATTTTCGGCATCACATAAATGTCCTTGCATTACATATCCAATTCCATTTGTAGAACAAAGTATTACATAGTATCTAAAAACAGATCTAGTAGGACCCGCAAATTAAGGGTTGTCACATACCATATAGCGCAGTGGGACCTTGTGCCAAGCATGGAAAATTGCATTACACTACACCAAAATCAAATAATCTTCTAACATATTCTCTTTGCTAGGTAATGCGCCAAATATCATCCATTACATCTATGTCAAAATGCTGTCCATGGCCGATGGACCCATCATTTGAATAATAGGTGCTAAAAGAGGCTTGGCTTGACAGCCAAACCCTTTAACAGGTCAACCCTCCGCAACTATGGAGAAGAGGGACCAGTCGTCGGGCAGCACGAGTACCCTCAAATAGAATTTCAATGGGAGTGATTAATGCAACACCGGATGTATGGCTTTTTCAACAGTGCCGAGAGTGAAGAAGCACATACGAGTGATGCAAACCCTAAACATAGAAGTACACAAGTGTAATGCCGTACTAAATGTGATGATGACACAGCCAATGACTACCACAACATGCAACTATGGTGATAGAAGGGAATCCCACAAAAAAGTAAGGGTTCACAAATGGTAAACCAATTTGCTAATCTCCACGATCCAGAAGACTAGCACTAATTTGTCCAATCTAGCTCCTCCTATATACACCTCACATACCAGGAAGTTTAGCTCAAACCCTCATCAGAATAGAATTGAAGTCGAAAAACTTGCGAACTGGAATATTCTGAAACCACCATATAAATTCAAAGAAATTCATGGCCTTTCCTCCACATCAGCTCATTCAAGAATAAATATGGTGAGTTCCAATTGAACTTGTGTGGTGTAAATAGTGTTCATCAACAGATGACAGTCAACCGTACTGTATCAAGGCACCCAAAAACTTGGTCATTTCAGTGCAGGCGTTAGAGACTGTGCTTGTTCGCTCGTTAATATCAAACTTCAACTTCTGTTGCAAAAATGTTTGCACTGCTTGGCGAATGGAGAGGCCGTCTTGCTTGCTACCCTTAAGACCGAAAAGAATGTTGTCAGCATACCGCAAGTACTTGAGCTTCTTACGATGCTCGTCTCCAGCGGGACTTAGTGCACCATCTTCGAACATGGAGATGAGCTCATCCTCCACGTAGCAATCGAGTTGATGGAGAAGAATGTTGTTGCACAAGGGGGAAATGATGGAGCCCCTGACTAGCTCTGTGTTGTACTGAGTGCGGTCTGTGAGGTTATAAATATCAACGTACCCAGCATTGAGAAGCTTCCGAATTAAATCCTCCAGGGACTTGGAGTGGAGCACAGGAGCCATTAGCTCAAGAAGAATCTCATGATGGGCCTTCGTGAAGATCTTCTGCAAGTCGATTTGCACGAGCCATGACATGCCCAGCCAAGAGGAGCGCAGCACTTTCAGACAGCTGTGGCAAGAACGTCCGATGCGAAACCCATGGCTCGAGACTCGAAAAGTGGGCTCAAAAGCAGGTTCCAACAGCAACAGCAGGGCTGTCTGCACCACTTTGTCGATTGTCGACGAGATGGCAAGAGGCCGGCCCCCGTCTGGCGTCGGCAGAATCACACGCTGTGCCGGCTTGGGGACATACCTGGATAATCCAAAACGTGGCTGAATTTAACACAGTTTACATAATTGTTTCCATACTGTAAAAAAAGAAAAATCCGTTGTTCAAATTTATAAATTTCACCGATTCAGCAACAACAGACGAGTCAAGCTCAAAACCAGCCCATGTCCCCGAAAAAGAATCCACGTTATTACCTGTGTCTCCGGAGCTCCTCTGAAATCCTCTGAAAACCTCGTTCCGTCAACTCTGTTTGCGCTCTACCGTCTATCCCCGGTGCCACTGTTCTGTGCAGCCTCTCATACGCGGTCCTGAGGTGGTCCACGTCGTATACATCCGAGTATGCGATCCCGTTATGTCCATTGTGTGACTCTTGCAGCACATGATATAATCGATAGGGAGCACCACTACCCGGAAAGCACTGCAAATCCAATTGCAGCAACTTCTGCATGTAGAAGTAGACAGGATAAGTGGAATATTCAACAATAGAAACAACATAGACATGTTTGTAAACAGATTGCTGTTAGTTAGGTAAATTATTTGAGGAGCTAATTCACGGTTTACAGTTAAAGGTCTACGCCACCTTAAGCCCCGAGGTCAAGTATAGCCGAATACCAAGCCACTTCTATGCATTTAGAACCAATTTCCTGAAGTTGACTACACCATCACGATGAATCGAACATGCTATGTTGAAGAAATCAATTAAAAAAACGGTGGTCTTAAGAGAATACCACGCGGTCTTTTGCTAAGCGACGGAGAACACCATCAACAGCTTTCATTTTCTCTCTCCTCAGACTCTTCCTCAATCTTCAATTTCTCAACAGCGTCTTCAATCTATGCAGATCCTACTTGCTGCAACCCCTATGAACATTCACACAATTCCTGAGCTAAATTCCCGCAACATGCACAGAGCACAAAATTGACCAAACCAAGTGTAACCTTGATTAACTCCTAAACAATAATGACGAATTCCTCAATTGCGAATTTATATAATAAGCCACAAAACCTCTCAATCTGATAACCCATAAAATTTCGTAGAGCAAAGAAAAACCACATTCTCAAGCTTAAACCCTAAACCCTAAATCTTACACCTAATCACAAACGGACACCTAATCACACATTCTAAGCTACACACGCCAAAGGTAAAGAAAAATACTAGAACGAAACCAATGTCACCGTCCAACCATTCCCATTGGAAAAGCCATGCCATACGCGGGCAGATCAACGCAACACCACCCTCATCACCAAACTCTCAACCGAAAAGCCAGTAATTTATCCCATCCGCTGGTTATGTGTGCGGGGGTTGTGTTTAGCGACTAGCGGCTACTTCTCGAGGTCGAACAATATTGATTTTTGTGGAACAATAAGGTGGAGGCACCTATAACCGACCAGTTAAGAGATTTGCCACTAAGATTGGAGGTGTATAAGTTGAGGGAGATTTTTCCTTGAAGGGGAAACAGGATAAGGAGGAATGCAACTTTAAAAGTCATGTTTACTTCAATATTTAATTTACTATGAATTTTGGAAGACATTTTTTTTGTAATACATATACCTGATATGTAGGCCCACCTAAAACCGACCACCATGACAATGCTACTACCAAAATATTCTTTTTGATTCCCTTTGATTCCCTTTCTACCAATCATGCTTGATACTTTCTTCTAGATCTTCCAAGATTTTGAATAGTAAGTGGTTGGAAATGGAGGTCGGAAATAGAGAAGTCTACTGATTAGTTGTGGGTACCTGGTCGGCTATAGTTGCCTCCACCTTAGTCTTGTATGAAACAGGAAAAACTAAAAATTAGAAGAGACCTCTCTAGAAAGCATGTGCTTCAACTCAACTCCATCATGATAATCGGAAATGTTTGATTTGAATGAGGTGGTAGCGACACTCCAGTAACATAATTCTTAAAATCTTCAACTTTTGTAGGCGATTCATTTTTATCCAACTTCAATCTCAAAGTGTATGAAGATTGAAACGACTATCTTCAAATGCAAAAAAATCCTCTAATCCCATTGTTTCATTTGTGCACTTCTTTTCAACTGTCCAAAAAAGATGAATTCAATTTCCTTTGAATCCAAACTCTCTAAGACAATGTGTTGGAATTCTTGAATAATCGCAATTTTTAAAGCTTGTAGCTTGATTTAGATGTATTGTTTGTGTTTTTTAGAACTTGGATGAAAGATGAATTTATGAGTTAAATTAAAAGTTGGTATTGTCACAAATCTCCTAACAGGCTTGCCACCAACTCTCAAACAACTTCACAATAATAAGATGAAGGAGAATATAAAAACTCAATATATTCATTATAGAACTATATAAACTACAAAGATTAATATATATTGTCTAAGGCTCACCACCCAACTACAAAGAAGTGATCATAGAAGAAGTGTCTCACCTTTTCACCTCCAAGCCTTTATATACTAATTCCTTCCAAAAAAACTATTGTCTATTTTAGAGAGTTTATCCTATTCATAGATCTTTCTATATTCTTCTATCTCCTTTACTTCTATATCTAGAGTAAAGATAATTCATTATCATCTAAATACAACATGGTAGTCTAATTGTAGTGCACCTCATCTTGAGTTGTCTAACTTTTGTACATATATTCTCAATCTGAAGTAGTCTGACTACTGCACTAAATATGGAGCTGTTTAAGCATGTGTTAAGTATGTCGAATGGCTCTCACGGCATTGCGGGAGAACTTCTGAGCTCCGTGAATCCCAATTAGGTGCCCTCCCATGCTTTAGAATTTTTTTGGCCATGGCCCTGCACCTCGCCACTGTGGTAGGACCTTGCAACCTCTTTGCTCCTGTTACTGTACCCTCGCCCTTGTGCTTTACCCTCTCCCTTCTGCTCCTACTCATTTCCACAATTGGGACACCACTCACTCCCCCCGTCATTCCATTTCTTTATATCCATTCGCCCCCCACCCCACTAGCGAGCTGCCTTCAATCTGTCTGCACACGTATCTGCCCCCCAGTCTACAGCAACTCCGTTGGCCCTCTTGGCCGCATTACCTTGGCCCTCCAAGGCCGCGCCACTCCGCCCACTTTCAAGCGCGCATTTGCTGCGTCGTCTCCGAATAGTCCCCCCCCCTCCTTCCAAGCTGCGAGTTCTTCCAGAGGAGCCCTCCACGCTCAACTTTGGCAACTACTACCCCGCCACCATGTTCAACCATGTCTCCCATTTCTCCAGCTCCACACATTCCCACTCTCTCGCTCACTGCACTACATTTCAAACACATTATGTCAATAGCTCATTCCCATTTGCCCGCCATAATTACATCGCTCTTACACCCGCACACATTCAACCCTCCGCTCCCCTCTTTACACACACCAACACATCTCTCCCCACACATTTCACGCACATTCCCCCCTCCCTTTCCCACTGCCATCCATCTATCCTCCCCCCCGCACACCCCTGCTGTACACCCCTCAGCCCACACCACCGCCACTCATCCCCCTACAATGACCTCCCCCCAAGCCTTCCATTTCCCACCCCGACACACCCTCGCAATCCAACTTGCACTACCAACATCCCACACCACATACACAACACCGAGCATTCATTTTACTCTAAATTTTATTGATCATAACAAATTGCCTTTTTTCTCTTTGCCACCATTTACAAAAATCCCTATACAACCTCCCACCTCCTATCTGGAACTACAACCTTGTTCTACCTCACCTACCACTAGATTCCTACCCAACCGCATCCTCCATCTTCCTCTCGCCATCTCCTCCACAGCTCACCATGTCTCTCTTGTCCGACCATGCACAGCCTGCCGTCCTTTACTTCCCCTCCCTCCTCTCCATATTTGCACAGACCCCCACGCCTCTGTGTGCACCCCATCCGCCCGCCTCCTCCTCACCTCCTTAGCTCCTCCCCAAACCCCCTCCAAACCCCTCTCCACCTCCCCGACAAAACGCCCCCCCCCCCTCCTACAACTTTGTCCTCTCTACTCCACCTTTCTCCTACCCACACACTGTTTGCACACAACTTCTAGTCCACCGCACACCCCTGTGCCACTCCATCACTCAACCCCGCTTCTCCTCATTCACCCAGTCTACCAACTCCCCCTTCCCATCGTAACCCCCCATCCACATCCACCTCTACAAATCTCACCAGCAATCCTCTGGCCCTGCCCCTTCTTCCCACATCCTCCACGATCCGCCCCCACTTCGCTCCACCCTCACTCCTCCAACCGCTGCCCACTCACCCACACACCCCACTTGTTCGTCACTCCCAGTTCCCCCACTCCCTAACTAATACGCTCAATTCCCACTCCCATTGATCTCTCTACCCGTCCCCCCTCCCCCCTCCCAAAAAAAAATAAAAATAAAAATGCACTTCTCACATTTACCACCTCGCCACCCCTACCACGCCAACCTTGCTCCCACTATACATACCCCATCCTTTCCCACACTTGTCTACTCACGCCATTAGCTCCACAGGTACTTCCCCTCCCAACCTTCCTCTCCTCCCGTACCTTTGCATTTTCATTCCATTAAATCTACTAACCATTCATTTGCTTCAGACCTTACCTTCTCAATTCGCTTCTCAATGGCCCACGTAAAAACCACTGTGAGGAAAGTGAGTACATCCAATAACTCACTCTGCTTTCTTTCTGATCGTATTACCAAAGCTGGTTCATCTAGCATCAAAAAGAAGAAACTTACGGTGAAACTCCACGCACTTGCGCTCCAACACACCTTGGACCCTGACATGCAGAGCACCGGCGCCCACTCAAAACAGCTACTATTCACCGAGACGGTATCTCCACACGCCACCACGGGGGACCAGCTGACCACGGATTGAACTTGCTCCCGCTGCCGCCAGCGACTTATCTCCAACGACCTTGAAAGCGACCGTGACCCTCCCTCTCGCATGTCTAACCTCAACACCGCATCGCCCGTGCTCTCGGCGACTATGCCATATCTGCTCCTCGTTGGTCCTTAGCCTGCCACTTCTGCGACTGCTACGCCCATCCTCAACTTTCCTAGCTTCCTTGGCTCTGCAACAACCTTGCCCCCCTCGACAACTGCTCCTACCTCACCGCTTTAGTTCGGCCACCCCGCCTCCATTCTAAGCCCTGGACACTCCAATTCCAACCCCACCGCAACCCAAACCAACGTTTCTCAAGTACAATCCATCCATTTTTCTGCTTTTACTCACCACCTTTGGCTTACAAACTCCGTCCATGAATCTATCAACATCCAAAGTGGACTTCCTAAATGAAGTACTTATGGCTTTGCTCAACTAGATACCTCTTGTATGATAGAAGCAGAAATTCAAGAGTACCATACTTGTAAGCACTCGTTTCCCCACGTCCCGT
Organism: Ceratodon purpureus; assembly: GCA_014871385.1. NCBI lineage: Eukaryota > Viridiplantae > Streptophyta > Bryopsida > Pseudoditrichales > Ditrichaceae > Ceratodon > Ceratodon purpureus. The sequence goes on from CM026426.1 coordinate 106,644,680, forward strand.
AGCAGCACTTCACAGCTACCCGCCCTGATGGCATCGTAGGACAAAATTACCATCTTACTCAAATTCCTTGCGGTATTGCTGTAGACACCCAAAGAGGCCTCTACCACACTCATCAGATTGTTATTCGCTTTGACTCCGGTTACCACGAGATGAAGAAGCCAGAAGTCGAAGCCGCTGCCCTAGCCATTAGGTGTAATTTGGGGTCTCCAAAAGGCCGTGTAAGCCTGCCCTTTCTAGGTGAACCCCCTGCTTTGGGCACCTCTGCCGCTGGCAGCGGATGCCAGAGTTGCTGCCCGCACAGGACTGCGTGGCGCACTCACAACAAAGGTCCTCGGAATATTAGTTGAGACATGAATGATCGGCTTGGGGTTTGGTCCCAAATGGTCAGATTGTGTCAGCCCGGCACTGTAGCTTGTGCCCTCCACACGCCTCGCGGGGAGGTCATTGGTTCGAGCCCCCGTGGCGGTTGCTGGCACCACGGTGGCACAGGACGTGCCACGTCAAAAAGTACGCGGGCAGCGCCTGTTTTTTTCTCTCACGTGCCGCTTACACGGCCTTTTGGAGACCCCAAATTACACCTAATGGCGCTTCGAGTCCATGGGCGTACCTCTCCCAAACAGATTTCAAGAATTGTCTCTACGTTAGTACACCCCCACACCATAAAACTTGCTAGGTTTTTTAAAAGTAGACATGTTAAATCCTAGCACACATGGTATTGCCCTCCTTAAAGGCAAGCGCATATACACCCTTCTACTCAAAGACTTTAGTTCTGTCATAGGTAAGGTTGTGAAAGGCTTCGACTTCCCCTCCACTGCTTCAAACTACCACCTATCCATCCAAAGTCCTAGCCTCTCCCGCTTCAGCTCTCAGCAACTCTTCGGTGAACTCATCTCGCTCGGTTACCTCGGTGGCACCAACCTCGAATTCATTGGGGTGACTAAGGTAACCAACGAGCTTGAAACCGGAGAAATCATATTAGTCTCGGAGTTGAGTAAGCAATTGCTTTTATCCACCCAAGTCTTCTTTGATAGTCACCGCCTCGTCGTCACCTCCTCCTTCCCGGATCGCTCTACAAAACCACACGCTCTTGATGCCCTCCCCTCCTCCGTCCTTGTCCGCGGGCTATCTGTAGAGTATTCCCAGGTTCAAATCTCTGCTGCACTTCATAAAATGCTAGGTCCTAACAATGTCCTTACAGTGACATATAATCGGGCAATTGGAGATACCTTAGGGTGCCATGACGGCGTTGCTACTATATGTTGCATGAATGTCGTTGTCTACACATATTGGTGTAATAGGCACGGCATTCCCTGTCTTGGCAGACTAATTGACTTCACGCCTCACACCCGGAGCCTAACAAGGCTCACCGTGCGGCCACCACCCGTGCTTATGATCAACGCCCCACTCATGAGGTTATTGATGAGGCTATAACATCTTTCAAGAACAAATCCTCTGCTAACCCTACCCTATCTAAATTGGAGATTACATTACAAGCCGTGGAGGGTCGAATCCGCAATCACATCACCAACATTGGTGGCAAAATTAAGAAATACACCACCACCGCGGTTGACACAGTTGCTGCCCAACAAACCGCCCTTCAGACCAGCCAACACTCCCTCCTACTTCACCAGTTGCAGCTACTTACCTGGGCTTCTTGTGATTACAGCAACCAGATGAAAGGTATCTTCTTGAGCCTCGACCCAGGACCTCTTGAGAGTCTCCTTTCATCCCTCAAACGTCCCTTCCTCACCTCCTCCTCATGATTAGCTCCACCCGGGATCCCATCGCGATCGCAGTAGGGCTGATTGTCCAAGTCCTTGCGCTCCTCCCTAAACTAACCGATCCACGCACCTAGATACCATACCAATTTGCGTTGACGCCATCCACCTCTCCTGCTCCAATAGTGTGTCCACTAGAATGTGTTACGCACAACTCCAATTTCATTATGCTCTCCTCTCTCCTTCCCAATCCTTCCCTCACTTCCCCGCCTTCGAGAGGCCCCCTCCCCCGTTGCATCTTCCTCTAAATTCTAATAGATATGCATTTTTCCCATTTCTTCATGTATATGCTTCTTTTCCTCTGTTCCCTCCTTATTTCTCCTCAAATCACCTCTTTCCTCTCTCACATCCCTCGACACCCTCACAACACTCCCTCCATGCTCTTCCTCTCCCTACAAAGTTTACCCCCATATCCTCCCTTACACACCCCCTCACAGATTTTGCCCACCCAAATTACATACAACACCCCCTAATTCGCCTCTACTTTACCACTCTCCGTCCCCCCACTCTCGTGGCCCACTCCTCCCCTCCCGCCACATCCTTCCTTCCACCAAAATTCCCTTCTCCCCCCAGGGTCACGCCCTGCTCCACTGCCACGCCCCCACCCTCCTCTGCCCTTATTTTGCGCCTCCATTACCCTTATGATCATGCTCTTTCCCAGTACGCCGCTGCCACATCTTCGGCTCCTTCCATTGCTCCCCTCACCTCCTTTCTGCATCCATCACTCCATCCCTTGCACCTCCGTCTGCAACACGCTCAACCTCTCTTTACGGCTCCCGACGTCATTCCCCGCCTCCAACGCCTTCCATTCCCTTTGTCCTTGTTGATTCTCCTCTTCTCCTTCTCCTCACCCCTCCCTCCAACAACCCCACACAACCTCCCCTCCCATCTCACCTTCCTAATTCACTCCCACCCTCCCCCCAAATCTTCATTGCGCCTCAAACCTACCCACCTACACACGAACGCTCCCCTGACACAGACCACAACACTCCCCTCTCTTCCCTTGCCTGCTCTGTGCCTCTACTCCTCTCCCCACTCTTTCCCCCAACTCTCTCCTCCCCCTCCCCCCCCCCCCCTCCCACATGTCCTACTTATCATCTCCACCTCCGGCTACACCCTGCACATCCACCCTTCTCCCTCCTCACCCTCCCTCTCAAGCTCTCACCTCCTCCTCACCCTCCCTCTCTAGCTCTCACCTCCTCCTTCCCTCATCTTTTCTATCCCTCATCACTTGTCACCATCTCCCCCCATATTCTTACATTGCCTTCGGCCTTGGCCTCCCAACCTCACCAATACATACCCCCACTATTTTGCCCTCCTCGTCTCCCTCAACCTCTCCCCTTCCTTCCTCTCCACGTCGTGTCCACCTCCTCCACCCTTCTTCCCTTCTTTTCTTCGTTCCCTCTCACCTATATTCCTCCCCTCCATGGACTCGGCCTACCGGCCTTGTCCAAAGCAGACCACTCTTGCCTCCCTACTACACCCCCCTTGAACCTGGCACCATGACTTTGACAAGCCGTCCTATCATACTCACTACTCCCCACCTCCGCCCCCACCTCCCTACTTTACGCTCCCTCTCCAATCCCCCTACTACTCTTATTTTCCTTCATTCAATTCCTTCCAACTCACCTTTTTCACATACCCCTACATACATCGGCGCAGTCCTAAGCCCCGCACACTCCACTATTATATCACACATCACTTCCAACTTCTCATTCTCACTGGTGACATTGAAACCAACCCGGGCCCATGCCCAACATCTTACGTCCCCACCCCGATATACATGAAAAACGAGCTAGAACATACTTCATCTATAACACCATCAAATTCCAACCCGAATACCAACACATTGTCAGTACCTTCTCCCCCATCTTCAAACCCACTCATCCACTCCACCACCAAACAATTATTACATTCCCACATTTACACCTCTATATTCAAATACAAAATCAATCTCCACCCTCCCATATACTTTATGCTTTAATCATTACTATAAACCTATCTATAACCATCTGCAGTAACACATTTGCTCAACCCCAAATCCATCACTTCAATGACATCTAGACAAACACCCTCCTAATACAACTTGCAAACCTTACTAATCCTCTAGAACAACACATCTTAACCAAGCATCCTTACACCAAATTTCTTGAGAACCATCAAGCTCTTATTCACGGCTCCCGACGTCATTCCCCGCCTCCAACGCCTTCCATTCCCTTTGTCCTTGTTGATTCTCCTCTTCTCCTTCTCCTCACCCCTCCCTCCAACAATCGACAACGACCTCTACGACTACATCCACTAAAATAGAGCTTCAACGACAATTCTCATTTCTTCCAAATAAACTCTTTACCAAATCACTTAGATGCCTTGAACACCTCCTTGAATATGAGCATTCCCCCCCCCCCCCCCCCTCCATCCCGCTCCAACTTCCAAACAGTCTTGCCGCCTGACCAAGCACAAACAAAAATACCTACCATGGAACAAGCATCAATACGTGGAATGCATCATCCTTGACTACGACATTACCTAATTTACAAAGCCTCATATTGAACTTTCAACTAAACACAACCATCATTCATATTCAAGAAACTAAACTTACCACGACAAAATCTACAAAATACATCTAAAACTTGTTTCCCGTCTATAAACTTATTTTTAACAACATCCATGCCCTTACTTGGTGTATCCAACAAAGAATGCCCTACACACCTGGTAGAGGCGGACTCCTTACCTCTAATCTGCAATTGATACGCCTTTCTGGGCAATTTCACCAAAATTCTTACGTAGGCTAACATCTCACCATATCTCCAAATACTCCGCATACACAATCAACCACTACAATCATGGCTTCTTATACACATGTATATGCCTACATACGCACATGATATTTGTCTCATCCCCCACATCCAAACTGCCATCTCAAACCAAATTGCATCACACCCAAATCACATCTACACATTATGTGGAGACTTCAACCGTGACATTGCCCTACATGGAAGACAAAACGCCAACACAGACACGCCATCACACGCAGACGACATTCTATGGAAATACTTTATTGTCTCTCTCAATCTAGAATACATTCCTACCAACACCGCTTTCTCTAGACAAGGTGGCTACAACTCTACCTCTACTAGCCTAATGGACGGTTTCTATATCAATTCCACTCACAATCATAGATACTCTTCCACTACAAATCTACACATGAATCTAAACTCCGATCATTACCCCGTTATCCTCCATGTTTCCCCAAATATCCTACTTACAAGACCTCCACCACCAACTACCACCTTCTAAATTTGAATTCTAAAACCCATCCCCTCTACAAATTTAGAATAATTCAACATCAAATTCTTTAAAGGCAGCTCTCTGAGATTGAACGAACTCACTCAAGTATTAGAAAACAACGACCACCTTACCTCAGAACAATGGGAAATTGCCTGTACAACGCTAGAAAAACTTGTAGACAACATCTCAAGAACCATCGAAAACACTTGTAAAGCACCCCCCCCCCCCCCTACCAACTCTCACCAATCAAACCAAACAACGAGGCGGTTTTATACCACACAAATTAGCTATAGAATGGAAAAAACACCTCGCCACCTATCACTTCATACAGAAAACCATCTTCATCGCAAAGAAAGACCCACACTGGCATACACACCCTATCCTAATTGAAACATGCAACCATTGTAATCTACAAGTCTCCCACCACCCACTAACAGCCACCACTTCCAACAAGTGGATTGATGTAATAGCTGCCATTGCTAAAACTGCCAACAACAAAGCTCAAAAAATCACCACAAAATACATCAAAACTTGTATTCCTAAAGCAATATCAAAATACCGCCAACTATATGAAAAAAGCCCCAAAAAAGTCAATAGAAAAGTCTTCAAGAATTCTGAAATCTCTCCTTTAGACTCCATCACTGACACACATAATAACATCCTCAACAGCTTTGACGATATTGACGAAATAATATACATTTAATAATTCCTTAGCAACTGTCCAACAGTCGTCACATGCACCCATCCAAATACACATCCACCTTGTTGTATATGCCGTGTCCGCCAATACCCATGGCATGACCTAGATGGATTTACAATAAACACACGTGGCCACCCTCAAATCCCCTTATATACATACTTTGACCAAGAAGCCTATTATTTTTGCCTTAAAAATCTCAAGAACAACAAAGCCCCAGGCCCAAACAAAATCCCCAACTCAATCCTGAAAAACATGCCACCACGATTCCACAAACTACTTTTTCTTTTCTAGAAACAGTGTTTCAAACAGAAACAAATTCCACCTTCATGGAGAACTAGCCTCACAGTCTTACTATACAAGAAAGGTGACCTATCACAACTCACAAATCATAGACCAATTGCACTAGCTAACACTATATACAAACTCTATACCAGTACACTCACCTCCATCCTTTCAGCCTATGGCGAACGCCATCAAATTTTACATCATAGCCAAGAAGGATTCAGAGCCAAACAAAGCACCTCTCGGCAACTTCAACTCCTCATTGCTACCTTAGAAGATGCCTCTTTTACACACAAAGATGTATACGTCCAGTACATTGATTTCAAAAATGCTTTTGGCTCAATTCACCATGCTAGACTACTAGCCATAATGAAAGACCTTGGCTACCCAACCGATGCAATAAATCTCATCAAAAATATCTACTCACAATCTACCACCATATTCTCTAGAGAACACTATGGCAAAATCCAACCTATTCCGATTCAGAGAGGCACAATCCACGGCGACACTCTCAGCCCCTACTTATTCACTATATTTCTTGAACCTCTCCTTTGCTGGCTCCAACAAGGTGACAATGGCTACACCTTTGGCTCCAAAGTTACCATATCCTCTGCCGCCTATGCCGATGACTTAGCAGCAATTGCCGACACCTTAAACTCACTACAACTCCAATTAAATAAATTAGACAAGTTCTGTGACTGGGCCGGAATGGACCTTGGCATTTCCAAATGTGCCGTGACCGGCTCTCCAAACAAATCCAAAATGAATCCTATAGCATTCAAAGCCCAGTTCTTGGCCACCAATATAAACTATAGAAATCAGCCCATTCTAGTACTTGATCAACATGAACCATACACATACCTTGGCATAAACCTTGCACCATCACTAAAATAGAAAACACAAATCAACACCACAACTGCCAAAGTCATCAAACAATGCAAAGCCCTAGCAGCTTGCCTTGCCACTAAGAAACAAAAAATCAATATGGTAGATATAGTCATTTGTGCAGGCATTGCCTACAGCTTCTATGTTATACCATACTCCATCCCGGCTATCAAAAGACTTGACAAAAAGATTATCGCCCTCTATAAATCAATCTGCGGAATACCTAAAAGCACATCCAACATTGCCATACAACTCCCTCATGATTTATTTGGCATTGAAGCATACTCACTATAAAATGCCTACTTGCGATGCATTGGAGAACAACTCCAAAATGCCCTTAATGACAAAGGTCGACTTGGGAAAATTTACTATGGACTGGTACGATAAATCCTTGCCAAATTTGGCGGCTCCAAAGAAATACCGCGCATTTACACCACCACCGAGTGTTGGACGAGACTTGTATGCAAGCAAAGAGCAGATAATGAGGTCCTAAATCTAAAAGTAGATTTTTTTTTATTAAAATTAGAAACCAAAATTAGAAAATTTGAATAATTTGAAAATATTCTAGAGATACTTTTTTTTAATGATTTAATTTAGCCCTATAACCGTGGACTAATTTGATATTTTTTTCAACAATCTTGTACTTTCTTCTCCCGTCCCTTGGTAATCATTTTTTGATGCGCACCAATAACTATGCGCCAGCTTCCTCTAACTGATTTCTGCCCAAACTTACTCCTGTCCATCTTCCCTCATTTAAATGCTAATTAATTTCCGGAATGTACTAATTTGATAGCCGGTACATCTTGATCAACTAACTTTAAGAATCCTAGGTTAGTTTCTTCAAATTACTACATTTTGTCCATTCTTCTTCTCCATGTCATTCTTCCTTTCTATTTTATTTATTTTTTAGTTCTTCCATTCTTTTTCCATTCTATCTGTTTTCTTATTTTTATATTTATCTTTAATTTAATTTTCATTTCATCTTTAATTTTTTGGTTTTGTTCTCCCATTCTTCTCCATTCCTTACACTTTCTTTCATGGTTTGATTTATATTTTCAACCTTTTATTTATTTTATTTATTTTTTTTTTCAACTTTTATTTAATGTTTAAACAACCTTTTATCCCTATAGTTCTGTTTTCATTTTTTAAATTTGTTTTTAAAACAATGAAAAAATTGTCAACAATCCCTGTCATTGTCACTTCACATCATCGAGTGTTGTCATGGAGTCCTGCTGCGAGTCCCGAGTCCTGCCGCGAGGGATGAGTCCCGGCGGAGGAAGGAGTCCCGTCGCGAGAGGGAGTCCTAGCTTTAAAAAAACTCTGTATTTTTCCTATTTCAGTGAATTAATTCTACTGTGTAATAGGTTGACCAAATGAAAATAAAATTATTCTTTATTTACATCTTTATTTAAAGTTTAATATCAAAGTTGTTCTCGCTATAATTCACGAACAGTCGTGGCCGGTCACCTGAATCGCTTAGTCGTGAAACCTTCAAAGTCATATCGAAACACTTGGAATATAGAACCTGGCGTTTCACATTTACTATTTTGTGGATTATGTAAAGTGTTGAATAGAGTTGGTCACAAAACACAAGAAAAAGAGCACTTCTCGCGATCTCCCAAGTGGAAATTTAGGAGCGTCTGGTTTTTAAATGAAAAATGACAACTTCTAAAGCGATGGGTTTGGAAGTTGATTTGACAATAAATTAGAGGATAGATAATGCATGCATCCATTTTTTAACATGCATAACAGCCAGTTGTTTTTGAAAATTAAACGTTTTGGAAGATGTCTGGAAGTAGTTCAAAGTTACCTTGAAGATGTCTCAAAGTAGTTCAAAGTTACCTTGAAGATGTTAGGAAGTAGTTCAAAGAGGGCAAGAAAAAGAAGTAGATTGCCCTATGTTTGTGACTTCAATGACCCTATGAAGGAGGCAATGGAAGAGAAAATAAAAGCTCTAGAGAAATGCCTTGAGGATGAGGAGAGGACATGTGCTGCTTTGCATTGGGAAAGAGACGACGCACTGCACCGGAAAGGAGGATTGGAGGATCAAGCAGCAGAGATCTGATTTGATTTGCGCAAATGGCAGAAACATGCCTCGACGACAACGTTGAGATAAAATGATCTCATTTCGCAGATTTCGCTCATCCGGAATTTCCTCTATGGTCAAGAGGGAATGAGAGAAGTAGAAGTTTGGCTAAACTTTAATACATCATGCAAATCCCTTGACCAAAGGTGCAGAAAGCCCATTTGGATCTTGACATAGGAGAAAATAGCATAGCAAATCCTTGTCAACAACGTCTATGAGCATACGAACCTCTCCTACCTCTTTATGTGTAGGATGTAAATCGTTGATGAATATATTGTCCGGGTTTCAAGGGCGCCAAGCACCTTCCTCATGGATATTTAAGTAGTAGCAATAGACAATCTCTTCCTCTTTGTTCATTGTCTTTTTGAAACAAGTCTCAATTGGAGTGGGCTACGGCTATGGAAGATGTCGGGATATTGCTATCTCACTTGGTGACATCGTCGGCCCATTTCATCCATGTGTGGAGGTTGAGGGGGGGAGAGGAGGAGAATGGGTGCAGCCAAGGGCTTACTGAAAAGGATGACATAGATGTAGGATTAGACATGATAGGAGAGCCTTCGGCTGTAAAAGAGCCAAGTGGGATTGTGTTGCTTGAGGAGGAGCCGGACGTGCCCTTGCTACCTCATGCATACTCCAAGGTTGGGAAGATTCCAAGGCTAGGGACTTATTCTAGGGAAGCATTTTGTGGAAAGACTGTAGGTAGACTATTGTTAAATAGTTCCCACCTACAATAATTGCCAAGTGTGGGACAAACAATTAACGTCAATGTAGCTTGTCCTGTAGTACAACCAAAGGTTAATAGTTATGCTGAAAATGCAAGGGGCAAACCTAAACGCATTAACTTCAAAGAATAAAATGGCTATAAACATCTATTGGTTGGCATTAATAAAGTACATCTGTCAGTGGATACAAAGTGCATAGCGCACTTGTCCTAGGCGGAAGCTATTGTTACACAATGTAATAAATGTGAATGACAAAACCTTTATATTGAAAAAGACAATACGAAATTTGTATTGCTGACTCAGTACAAGGAAAAATTCAAACACCAATGACTAAGCAACCCCACTAACCATTGTCCATCGTGAGAATGCGTGTCCAAAAAGTAGTACGCCTCCTATTTATTTGCCAAAAGGTGAGTCAAGATTCCGCTCTCTAAGACTAGCTTGACCTCGTTGAAGCTAAAGGTAGGCGTCTGGATGAAAAGGTCAGTGTATGGATCACGGTTGCAGACCTTCAAAAGGATGTAGTACACATGCTTGCAGTAGGAGAATTGAGTCCGTCTTCGGAACTTAGTCATGGTCATTGTGAATGCAGGGCAAGTGCACCCATGGTAAGAGTTGATGGTGATTTGGTAGTGTATGATGGATGGAGTAACGCCCAAATCTAGCCCGATGATGCAACCATGGCTCGTATGAGGTATCATAGTAACGGAACGGAGGCGAGCTTTGAGGGAGTTGGAGGAGCCCATTGAGAGTTGATGTGCCGGATTTGGATGAGTGGCAGTGTGTTTCACCATCATTAGAAACAAATTCGGCTCATGGGAGGGCCTTATAAGGCGGGTCCAGGCAGCACATATCAGTTGACTTTCAGTGGCGAGTAGTTTGCCAAGAGGGACTCGGGAGTGCGGGCAGCTCCCAATCTGTCAGCATCCGCATGCTCTGATGGTATGATGGATGGGTGAAGGTCAAGCCGTGGGCTTAGGTGGAGTCACCCGTGCCAATGCTGCGAGGAGCCTGGGCAATGGGTCCTGATGGGTTTGGAAACAAACAAAGCAATAAACAAAGAATATAGTGTGCGGAGGTTTAGGGACAGATTGGCGGCAATGTCCAGGTGTTTGAGCCACCTCGTAGCGATTTGGGCGGGAGAGCGTGTGGAGGGGCTACAATGTAGTAGCTCGCGTAGACTCGTTCAGACCGTTATGAACGTCATTCAGTAGAGGGCGCGAGTTTGCTACATGAATTCTGAAGCGAGGTTGTGTGTGAGTAGTAGTTGATCTAGCAGGATGGCCTTGAGAGATGTGACGAATGAAGTGCCCGGTAGTTATGCAGTGCAGATTTTGATGGACAAGAAATATGCTTTGGCTATTCAGAAGCGGAGGATTATTGAAGAGCAAGCGAGTCGTTCTAGTTTCCCTACACACAGAGCAACAGGCCAAACACACATTGATCTGTGGGTTGATGGGAGCTTCTACCCGCTAGATCCTACGACCAATTCTCCGCCGGAATTCAAGACCTCCAAACAATGTTTAGAGTTTTTTGTGCCATGGTGAGAGTGGGATGTTGGGTTATACAAAGTACTTGAAGATTGCTGGTTCGAACTTTGATGGAAGCACATGGTGGAGGCCAATGGCTGAATCATTGCAGAGTATGGTCAGGTCGTTAGAAGAAGAGTGAGAGGCTACGAGAATAAGATACAGCAGCTGCGAATCAATGTAATCAACTCCACGTAGAAGTGAGGACCATGTCCACTCCTGAAGCATGTCACATAGAGAAACGTCAGCAGCTAGAAAGTGATGTTAAACACTGGAGTTTGCATGCTTAGAGTTAAAGGTGTTGCTAACTCAAGTAGAAAGTAATGTGGGGGCAGAGGGCTTACGATGGGAGGTCGCTATTGTGCAAGCGGTGAGCATTGAGCGAAAAGCGATGAGTGGTAACTTTTCGGATATTTTGATGAAAATATGATTCAGAGCGGTAAGATTACGGTATTTTATAGACTAACAAAAATTTAAGTTTTTTTTAAATTTCTAAATATAGTTGCTAATGAGACCTATGACTGTGAACAATTTCAGTGAAATAAGCGGAGAAGTCGGATCTATGGCCGTGGAAATCTTGGAACCTAGTATAGTGGACAGTACAGGTCTACGGCCGTGGAATGTTGTCATAAATTCCCACATTGGTCATTGTATCTATGACTGTGGAGATTTTGTATCTTGGTAGGAGTGATAACTCTGTTTTGTTATTTATAATAATGGATTATAATAATTATGGGTTGCATGGATACAGATAAAGTTATGAAGCTGTAACTAGTGAGATACAAAAAATATTGAAAATCTTCATTCTTACTTTTCCGAGGTTGTCATAACTTGTAGTTTGAGGGAAGCTTGTACGTGAGCGGAGAGCGCAGAGCGGAGAGCGGTGAGCACAGATTTGGAGAGCGGAGAGCACAGAATGGGGGACAGAACCTTAAAATAGCACTTTTTTTTACTAAAAATACAATATAAAATTAGAAGATTCGAATATATTCTTAGTGTATTTTTGAAAATTTACTAATCTTAGTAATTTAATTGACCCTATAACCGTGGACTACTTACAGTATTTTCATTCAATTTGTAGTTCGTTTTCTCTTTTCTTGGTGATTAATTTTTTAACGTGCACCAATTACTATGTTCCAGCTCCTTCTTACTAGTTCAGGCATACAGTAATTCCCCTTATCTCCTTAAATTTATATGCAAATTACTACTTCAAATGTATTGGTATTGAACCTCTGAACAGGGATCAAGTAACATTTAATTTCGTAACATTTTCTTAACATTGCTAGAATTCATCCACCATAGTCTACATGCCTTTCTTTTTTTTTTAATTTTTTTTTAATTTTTTTGATATTTGTCTTGTATTTTTTATAAAATTTTGTTTATTCTATCTATCTTGTTAGAGGGGTCAAATCCGTCCTTTCATTTAATTCTCTCCTTCATTTTATTTTCACAATCATTTTATTTTCACATTCCATTTGTTAATCTCCTTCATATTATTTTCAACCTTCATATTAAATATTGCTATTCTTTACTTTAATCTTTTTAATTTCAATTTATATAAATGTTTTTTTTTTTTTTTTTTTTTTTTTTTTTCCTTCTTTAATTTTAAAAAAAAAATTAAATGCTAAATGACCTCTGCTAAACCTTCATCTTTTTCCATTCGGTTTAGGAGGATGACAACTTTTAAATGAATGAATAGCCGATTTTCAAGGGCGCCAAACATCTTCTTCAGGGATATTTAAAATAAGAGTAGGGAATGTCTCTGCCTCTTTTGTGTTGGTGTTATGTGAAGCTCTTTTCCGTAGTGCGGGACAGCAGCTATGGAAGACGTCAGAGATATTGTTGTTTCACTTGCTGATGATGTTTGTCCATTTCAACCATATGTTGAGGTGGAGGACGAAGAAGAGGTGATGGCCAACAGCCAAGGGCGTCCTTCGACAACGGATGTTGACGTACAACCGGATGTAAGAGCTGACCCTCCACGTTCAGAAAATTCGGATGATATCATAGTGCTAGAGAAGGACGCAGATGTGCCTTTGCAACCACATGCATACTCGAAGGTTGGAAAGATCCCAAGGGGAACCTATTCCAGAGAATCAGTTAATCGGAGGCGGGGAGGTGGGCCATTGCTGAAACGTTCATACCAAGGACACGCTCCAAGTGTGGGAACGAAAGTGAATGCGAATGTAGTTTGTCCTGTAGTACAATCAGCGGCTGGCAGTCCTGCTGATAGTGTAGTGGGCAACCCTAAACGTGTTAGGTTCGAAGATTGAGACATCTAATAACAAGTATATGTTTGTTGTAATAAAAGATACATGTCAGGGGATACGAAGTATATAGTGCACTTGTTCAAGATAGAATGTTTTCAAATAGAGTGCAATCAATGTGAACGACAAAGCCTTTAATATAATGAAAAAGTCAATACACCTTCTGAATAGCTGACTTAGTACATGGTATATTACTAAAATCATTCACTACGTGACAAATGGCCATTGTGGAAACGGCAGTTCTAAAGTAGGAGGGCTACCTACTTCTTCGCCAAGGGGTGACGCAAGATTCCACTCTCTAAGAGTAGCTTGACCTCGTTGAAGCTGAAGGTAGGCGCATGGATGAAAAGCTCGGCTTCGGGATCACGGTTGCAGACCTTCAAGAGTATGTAGTATAGGTGCTTACAATACGTGAACTGAGTCTTGCCACGGAACGTAGTCATCGTCTTCTTGAATGCTGGGCAAGTGCAACCAGTGTAAGAACTGATGGTAATCTGGTATCGTGTGATGTGTGGAGCGACGCCCGAATCCAGCCCAATGATGCAACCGTGGCCCGGCTCAGGTATCATGGTGACGGAACGGAGGCGCGCTTTAAGAGACTCGGAGGAGCCCATGGAGAGTCGCTGCGCTTGATTGGGACAAGTGGCAGTGCGCTTCACCATCTTCCCGTCTCTCTTGCCTGGGTAGCGGTCAGCGTCTACAGGGACTGGCACTGAGCTGAGATTTGCAGGGGGCGGGGCAAAGGAGAAGAGGCGTCTTGGGGAGACCGGCTTCTTCGGCGGAAGTTGAAAGCCTGCTGCTTCGAGGGCAAGAATCTCAGTCAGTTTTAGGTTAGTACCTAGTTTCACTGGCCAGACCTCAGGAATGGAGGGGAATTCCTGGTTCTTTGAGTAGTGTGCTACCCACTTGCGCTTAGAGCCTTTCACGCAGCGCTCAATATCGTCGGAGCAGAAGAAGAACTCAGTCTTCTCGACTAGGTTCCTGCGATAGTTAGTCCAGAGCCCAGTGTAGGTCGGTGCAGCTGTGCAATGGGGCCCCCTGACGATTCTCTCAGTGCACTTCTTCTTCGTTTCAGCTCTTTGGGCCCAGCAGCACTTCGCAGAAAGTTTGTGAAGTCTCGAAATGTGCCACTCCTTCACGTCGACCTTGGTTTCTTCAACCGCGTTGACATGGCGAATGCCGCCCTTGTTCACAGGTGAAGGTAAAGGTGAATCAACTTCCTGGGCAGGAGATTGGGTACCTTCTACCTCGGGGTCGTGTTTGGAGTCGTCTTCCACAATGACAGGCATCTGCATAGGGCGAGCCTTGACGGCACGTCTTGGGCCTCTTGGGCGTGAGAAGTTTGTCTTATCCGGGCGATGAGACTCCTCGTCAGCTCCGATAAAGACGTCGGCTTTTCGCTTCTGTGAACCGAAGACTTCCGCTCCAGGCATGATAGGCTGACGGGTGCAGAACTCATCCGCCCATGGCATATCGAGCATGGGCTTGTCGAGCAGTGTAGGATTTCCCCATTTCTTCGCGTTGCGTTCAGCCATCCGGAGCCGGAGTTCCTTCTTCGATGGTCCTGTTCCGCCAACGTCACCTTTGAGGAACTGGTAGTAGTTGACAACCTGTAGAAATGCCCGAACGAAATCGTCCACGGTAGCAACGTACAGGTCGTTCCCGTTGTTTCCTGAAGCTTGGAGCCACTTGTTGTGAACTGTTTCGGCGAGGTTACAGGTGGGCATCTCTGTGAGTTCTTCTTTTGTGAATTTCTGCAGATTTGACAGTACATGCCGTTAGATTCACCGATTAGAGTTTTGTAGGTTAGGGCTAGGAAACCAGTATCAAAAACATGAAAACAGAGTGCAGAGATAATACCTCGGTCATGAACCCCCCCACTGGCGGAATCGGTGGTGCCAGAATGACAGCCACTGATCGAGTTTGATGAGCCCGCTCTCGCCAACGACCCAAGTGGATGCCCACCATGCTCGCAACGCGTGGTACAGAGTTTCGGCCTCTGCCATGCTCGTCGCATTCTTGTACTGAGTGCACATTTTCTTGTGCTGTTCCCAGAGTTCTTCGGGGAAGTGCTTCTGCGTATACGCCACCTTGTTCTGAGTCCAGTGGAACAAGCACGACCTCTCCCGGTCCTCCATTGGGTCCTCTTTGTTGCCATTGCCGTAAAGGATTCGCACTGCATTCCAATTCGCCTGTGCGTTATCCGCCATGAACCCCTTGAAGTTCGGCGCTGCAACGCCATTGATCTCCATGACCAGGTTCAGGTTTTTCCAGAAGACGAGCTGGGCCTCCGTGTCCTCGGACTGCATGTCGCAAGTGGCGATTGTCATCACGCGGCAGTAGGTGGCGTCGTACACATGGCACGCCATGGTCGACCAGTCTTTGACGCGTTTTACATGGTCGAACATGATCCATGCGTTCTCCAAGTCGCCACCAGCTTGCATTCGGCTGACCAAGTCGACACCACTCCCCGGGCCGACCTCCGACATCTTGAAGAGGAAGACTTTGTCACGCATAGCTCCCTGACCAGGAAATCTATTCTCTTGGACATATGCCCAGAGACTGTTACCACGGAGCTTGGTGATACCGTCCATGATTCCGTACCTTTTGAATTTTTTGAAGGTGGCAACTTTGTTGCGGATGTTTGGTGACGCCATGTCTTTGCAGCGATCCAGAACAGGAACCAGCTCCTCCATCGTCAGCTTCCTCGGTGGTGCATCCTCGGGCTGTAGCAGGTAGCTCCCGATGAGGAGTTTGCTCGCCTCCAGGACAACGGCGCTCTTTGTTGCTTTGTTGTTCATCTCTACCTACTCTTCTATTAAGCTACTAATCTCTGCTTTAGAGTCTCTGTAGTCTCCTACTTTCACTGGATGATCATGTATTCCTATGTGAATACAAGCTCTAGTCTGATTCGGTTTGCCCACAACGTAATAAATCTTAGCCTCGCATGTAGCTACACATGATGGAGGTTCTTTACATACCTTGCACACTAGCGTGGAGTCAGATGGAGGAGGCTGGTCCATGACAAAAGCTTGCAGGGTACAGCCTTCAAACTCAGTCTCGTTAACCTCGAAGATCTTGGGAACACGCTTCAGAAAGTCACACTCCTCGTTGCTGCAGCGCAGCCATCCGACGCAGGTGGAACTTAAAAGAGAGTCCAAACTCGTTTTTGATGTTTGTTGTGATGGTCTTGGTCCACAAGTGTCCGTCGTATCGTTTGTCCATTCCCAGCATTGACTTGGCGGCGAGCTTAGAGGATCCTGCAGCAGCTGGTGGCAACTCAAAAAGAACCGGACCATCAAACTTTGCAGGCAAGTACTCTACTCTCTCGTGTCTAATAGTGGAATAGTCTATCTTCTTCAAAATGTTTTTGGACCCACGCGTCTTAGCAATCTCTTTAAGGAGTGGAACAATGCTAGCTGTGACCTGGGACAATGGAGGAGACACAATGAAAGGAGGAGCATCAGCGTGGACCTTAGGCACCAAGTTGACGGGACTGACTTCGTCATCAGAAGAGAGAGATATGACGGTCGGAGGAGGTTTCTCTACATCTGAAGTCTCGGTACCAGGCTCGACTTTGACCTTGACATCACGAGGTAAGGGAGTCTGAATTGTGCAAGTAGAAGAGCGACGGGGGGTGAGGATCTCAGTGGATGCAGCCATAAGAGAATCAGTAAGACCATAGACTCTATAGGATCCAGGAAAGAGTCTCCACTGCAACATATTGTTCTCATCTGTCACTGATGGTTGCCCGAGAGTGTGGGTAACCTCGGCAGCAACGTCATCGAAGATCTCCTCCTCTATACTGATAGAATCCTCACGGAAATGGAATCTGAGACTCAGACGAAGAGAGGAAACTGTAGCTAGACCATCATCATCTACGCGAAACCTAAGAGGGATTCCCATGCCTTGGGCATACAGACAGACCATCCCCATGTTCCTAGGCAAGTCAATCGTACGAGCGGAAAGAAGGGAGCACTGACTGTACGCGAGAGCAAAGAGAGAGGCATGATGCATCGCTGTTGATCCTTTTATTCAAGGTGGAATGTCCATGTCAACAGTTGGGGAATGATTCTATCTGTTAGGTAACGAATGTAAGATTTTAGAGAGACGGCGCTAACTAATTACAGTGCAACTTTTTGCAGGTCTAAGTATATGAGGTAAGGTATATTTAACTCTACTTTAATATTTGAATCGTAGAGCGGATTCTATGTTTCATGATGTATTATAAGATAAGAGTCAGCCGTCAATTCAAAACTACATTTAAAAAAAAGAATATAAAAAGGAGCATGATTAAAGTGCTTGATTCAAATCTTTCAATTTATAGTGCACTTAGATATATTCCTTATAATTAAAGGTTCATATTTAAAACCTAGCTTCAATTATAGAATTGTTAATGATACTCTTAATATAAAGTGGGCAGACAATGTGTCAGTGGTTGAGATTGTATATTAACTTAGGGTTCTAGGAAAATAGTTGTACGTGAGAGGTATTTAAGCTGGCATGAATTTCTCATGAAAGTCTTTTTGTGAGAGGGTCCTTCCTGTGGTTAGAAACATGAAGCAGAGTGGAGGGCCATCTCCCTCTACTTATGTTACTCCTAAACAGAGAAGGAAACCAGGCCGCACTGATTTTACGAATAGAAGAGCTAGAAAGAGGAGAGCATCACGTAAGAAGGTAGATTTTAATGTTGACCATTTGAGTGCACCCGTGAAAAGGAAAGGAAGAAGTCTGCCGGTAACTTCGAAGTTTTGAAGCCTTCGCAAACTCATTCTAGACTCTATAGTAGAGGAGAAAGACGAATTTTTAGAGAACACGGTCGTCGAGAATCACGAGTAGGAACAGGAGGTATTCTTAAGTACAAGAGCACGTGAGGCCATGACGAAAGAATTAGTCTTTAATTGTAGTCAAAAACTGGAGTCTCCGCAACCATCGATTACATTCAATGAGTTCTCGACAGGCGAGCCTGATTCTCAAGCAGATATGTATTTTAACTCCGATAAGGTTAGTAGTTCTAAATTGTCTAGAACCACGCTATTGTGAATAATATGTTTTTTTGAAGTATCCCTTACTGACAAAGGAGCGATATATAAGATACTATAACCGTGAAACGTTATTCATTGGTTAGTTTGATTGAAGAGAGTGAGATTTGCTTTGACGCACTAATGGAGGTGCCGCGGCTCTTGACCCATGAATTCAAATTCATGCTATTTTTGTATAGAGCTGCAAGAGGATGGAAGGGGTCGAGGATCAGGTCGGAGGTGCACGTGTTGGGGACTGCATCGAACTCGAGCACCTCCGAGTCGAGGCGAGGCGAGCGAGGCAAGGAATCTTGGACGCTGGGGAAGGAGGTAGAGCTATGGCTGCGCGGAGAGATGGAAATGTCGGAGGCCGCGGCCAAGGGGAAGAGGAGCAGGTTGCTCCTGAGGCGCAGGTCAGTGCTGTAGCTGGAGGCCGAGGCGACGAGGAGGCAATGGAAGGCGAGGGAGGCCGAGGCGAGGGAGGCTGAGGCGAGGGAGGCTGAGTCGAGGAGGAGGCAGTGGAGGGCGCGGCGCCTCCCATGGAAGAAGGGGAGCTGCGGCTACATGAACATGCGCCCCAACCCGAGCTCGGGGGCGATGGTGGAGGCGGGAGCGACAGAACTGAGGACAACGACGACGACGACGAAGAGGATGAGGTACAAATCACCACCTCCTGCTAGATCTCTAGAAGAAGTCATGATGGGTTTTTTGAATGTTGCTTTGATGAGGGTAATGATGCCGTACGGCAATGGCTGGAGTCTGGAGGCAGTACATTGTACTTGGATTTGTGTGTTAATGCTTATTAGTCATCTGAGGTAGAGTTTAATGTGGATTTGGTATGTGGGTAATCAAGGATCCCGGTGTATGGGATTTGGGTGTTGCGAGTATTAGGGAATGAGCTTGTGGGTACTGGAGGAGGTGGGTTGTTGTGAAATGTGTTGGGTCCGCGGATTAGGAAGCATTGTGTCCATGCGCTCCAGCTGCAACGCGGCTCGACTAGTACACTCCTACCGACAACCCCTCTGCTCAAATTCTCCAAGGCCGAGGAGGCTCAAGCCTTCGATGATGCTAGGGGTGAAGAACGCAGATTCATGTGGCTGTGAACTGTATGTGTTGCGCATGGCAAAGGCTGGGCTTGTCGCAAGAGCTACTGTTGATAGGGCAGGAGCTCGTGAATGCTCTTTCGGAGCAGACACTGCCTCGGCCAGGAGGCTTCGGCCTCCCATGAGGCCAGGGCATCTTCATTAAAAAAAAATTTATTTGTTTGTTGAGAGCTCGTGAATGCTCTTTCGGAGCAGACACAACCTCGGCCAGGAGGCTTCGGCCCCCAATGAGGCCGGGGCATGCGCATTAATTTTTAATTTATTTGTTTGTTGAGAGCTCCTGAATGCTCTTTCGGAGCAGACACTGCCTCGGCTAGGGGGCTTCGGCCTCCCATGAGGCTGGGGCATGCACATTAATTTTTTTTTATTTGTTTGTTGAGAGCTCGTGAATGCTCTTTCGGAGCAGACACTGCCTCGGCGAGGAGGCTTCGGCCTCCCATGAGGCCGGGGCATGCGCATTAATTTTTTTTTTAATTGTTTGTTGAGAGCAGGTAAATGCTCTTTCGGAGCAGACACTGCCTCGGCCAGGGGGCTTCGGCCTCCCATGAGGCCGGGGCTTCTTCTTTATTTTTTTTTTATTTGTTTGTTGAGAGCTCGTGAATGCTCTTTCGGAGCAAACACTGCACGGCCGAGGGGGCTTCGGCCTCCCATGAGGCCGGGGCATGCACTTTATTTTTTTTTGAATTTTTTTGTTGAAAGCTCATGAATGCTCTTTCCGAGCAGACACTGCCTCGGCCAGGGGCTTCGGCCTCCCATGAGGCCAGGGCATGCACATTAATTTTTTTTTTATTTGTTACTTGAGAGCTTGTGAATGCTCTTTCGGAGCAGACAATGCACGGCCGAGGGGGCTTCGGCCTCCCATGAGGCGGGGGCATTTACTTTATTTTTTTTTGAATTTTTTTGTTGAGAGCTCGTGAATGCTCTTTCGGAGCAGACACTGCCTCGGCCAGGGGGCTTCGGCCTCCCATGAGGCCAGGGCATGCACATTAATTTTTTTTTTATTTGTTACTTGAGAGCTTGTGAATGCTCTTTCGGAGCAGACAATGCACGGCCGAGGGGGCTTCACCCTCTCATGAGGCCGGGGCATGCACATTAATTTTTTTTTTTATTTGTTTGTTGAGAGCTCGTGAATGCTCTTTCGGAGCAGACACTGCCTCGGCCAGGAGGCTTCGGCCTCCCATGAGGCCATGGCTTACACTTTATTTTTTTTTGAATTTTTTTGTTGAGAGCTCATGAATGCTCTTTCGGAGCAGACATTGCCTCGGCCAGGAGGCTTTGGCCTCCCATGAGGCCGGGGCATGCACATTAATTTTTTTTTTATTTGTAAATTGAGAGCTTGTGAATGCTCTTTCGGAGCAAACACTGCACGGCCGAGGGGGCTTCGGCCTTCCATGAGGCCGGGGCATGCACTTTATTTTTTTTTGAATTTTTTTGTTGAGAGCTCGTGAATGCACTTCCGGAGCAAACATTGCCTCGCCCAGGAGGCTTCGGCCTCCCATGAGACCGGGGCATGCACTTTATTTTTTTTGAATTTTTTTTGTTGAGAGCTCGTGAATGCTCTTTCGGAGCAGACATTGCCTCGGCTCGGAGGCTTCGGCCTCCCATGAGGCCGGGGCATGCACATTATTCTTTTTTTTATTTGTTTGTTGAGAGCTTGTGAATGCTCTTTCGGAGCAGACACTGCCTCGGCTAGGAGGCTTCGGCCTCCCATGAGGCCGGGGCTTCTTCTTTATTTTTTTTGGAATTTTGATGTTGAGAGCTCGTGAATGCTCTTTTGGAGCGCACACAACCTCGGCGAGGAGGCTTCGGCCTCCCATGAGGCCGGAGCTTCTCCTTTATTTTTTTTTTATTTGTTTGTTGAGAGCTAGTGAATGCTCTTTCGGAGCAGACACTGCCTCGGCCAGGGGGCTTCGGCCTCCCATGAGGCCGGGGCATGCACATTAATTTTTTTTTTATTTTTTTGTTGAGAGCTCGTGAATGCTCTTTCGGAGCAGACACTGCACGGCCGAGGGGGCTTCGGCCTTCCATGAGGCCGGGGCATGCACTTTATTTTTTTTTGAATTTTTTTGTTGAAAGCTCATGAATGATCTTTCGAAGCACACACTGCCTCGGCCAAGGGGCTTCGGCCTCCCATGAGGCCGGGGCATGCACATTAATTTTTTTTTTATTTGTTTGTTGAGAGCTCGTGAATGCTCTTTCGGAGCAGACACTGCCTCGGCCAGGGGGCTTCGGCCTCCCATGAGACCGGGGCATGCATTTTATTTCTTTTTGAATTTTTTTGTTGAGAGCTCGTGAATGCTCTTTCGGAGCAGACATTGCCTCGGCCAGGAGGCTTTGGCCTCCCATGAGGCCGGGGCATGCACATTAATTTTTTTCTTATTTGTTAATTGAGAGCTTGTGAATGCCCTTTCGGAGCAAACACTGCACGGCCGAGGGGGCTTCGGCCTCCCATGAGGCCGAGGCATGCACTTTATTTTTTTTTGAATTTTTTTGTTGAGAGCACGTGAATGCTCTTTCGGAGCAGACATTGCCTCGGCCAGGAGCCTTCGGCCTCCCATGAGGCCGGGGCATGCACTTTATTTTTTTTGGAATTTTTATGTTGAAAGCTCGTGAATGCTCTTTTGGAGCGCACACTGCGTCGGCGAGCAGGCTTCGGCCTCCCATGAGGCCGGGGCATGCACTTTATTTTTTTTTGAATTTTTTTGTTGAAAGCTCATGAATGCTCTTTTGGAGCAAACACTGCCTCGGCCAGGGGGCTTCGGCCTCCCATGAGGCCGGGGCATGCACATTAATTTTTTTTTTATTTGTTAATTGAGAGCTTGTGAATGCTCTTTCGGAGCAGACAATGCACGGCCGAGGGGGCTTCGGCCTCCCATGAGGCCGGGGCATTCACTTTATTTTTTTTTGAATTTTTTTGTTGAGAGCTCGTGAATGCTCTTTCGGAGCAGACACTGCCTCGGCCAGGGGGCTTCGGCCTCCCATGAGGCCGGGGCACGCATATTGATTTTTTTTTTATTTGTTTGTTGAGAGCTCGTGAATGCTCTTTCAGAGCAGACACTGCACCGCCGAGGGGGCTTCGGCCTCCCATGAAGCCCGGGCATGCACTTTATTTTTTTTAAATTTTTTTTGTTGAGAGCTCGTGAATGCTCTTTCGGAGCAGACATTGCCTCGGCCAGGAGGCTTTGGCCTCCCATGAGGCCGGGGCATTCACATTAATTTTTTGTTTATTTGTTTGTTGAGAGCTCGTGAATGCTCTTTCGGAGCACACACTGCCTCGGCCCCGGGGCTTGGGCCTCCCATGAGGCCGGGGCATGCACTTTATTTTTTTTGGAATTTTTATGTTGAAAGCTCGTGAATGCTCTTTTGGAGCGCGCACTGCCTCGGCGAGGAGGCTTCGGCCTCCCATGAGGCCGGGGCATGCACATTAATTTTTTTTTTATTTGTTAATTGAGAGCTTGTGAATGCTCTTTCGGAGCAAACACTGCACCGCCGAGGGGGCTTCGGCCTCCCATGAGGCCGGGGCATGCACTTTATTTTTTTTTGATTTTTTTTGTTGAGAGCTCGTGAATGCTCTTTCGGAGCAGACACAACCTCGGCCAGGGGGCTTCGGCCTCCCATGAGGCCGGGGCATGCATATTGATTTTTTTTATATTTGTTAATTGAGAGCTCCAAAATGCTCTTTTGGAGCAGACACTGCACAGCCGAGGGGGCTTTGGCCTGTGATGAGGCCGGGGCATGCATATAATTTTTTTCTTAATTTGTTTATTGAGAGCTTGTGAATGCTCTTTTGGAGCAGACACTGCCTCGGCCAGGGGGCTTCGGCCTCCCATAAGGGCGGGGCTTCTTTTTAATTTTTTTTGGAATTTTTTGTTTGAGAGCTCGTGAATGCTCTTTCGGAGGAGACACTGCCTCGGCCAGGGGGCTTCGGCCTCCCATGAGGCCGGGGCTTCTTCTTAATTTTTTTTGGAATTTTTTTGTTGAGAGCTCGTGAATGCTCTTTTGGAGCAGACACTGCACGGCCGAGGGGGCTTCGGCCTCCCAGGAGGCCGGGGCATGCACATTAATTTTTTTTTTATTTGTTATTGAGAGCTTGTGTATGCTCTTTCGGAGCAGACACTGCACGGCCGAGGGGGCTTCGGCCTTCCTTGAGGCCGAGGCATGCACTTTATTTTTTTTTGAATTTTTTTGTTGAGAGCTCGTGAATGCTCTTTCGGAGCAGACACTGCCTCGGCCAGGGGGCTTCGGCCTCCCATGAGGCCGAAGCTTCTTCTCTATTTTCTATTTATTGGTTTGTTAAGAGCTCGTGAATGCTCTTTCGGAGCAGACACTGCCTCGGCCAGGGGGCTTCGGCCTCCCATGAGGCCGGGGCATGCACATTAATTTTTTTTTGATTTGTATGTTGAGAGCTCGTGAATGCTCTTCTGGAGCAGACACTGCACGGCCGAGGGGGCTTCGGCCTTCCTTGAGGCCGGGGCATGCACTTTATTTTTTTTTGAATTTTTTTGTTGAGAGCTCGTGAATGCTCTTTCGGAGCAGACACTCTCGGCCGAGTGGCTTCGGCCTCCTTTGAGGCTGGGGCTTCTTCTTTATTTTCTTTTAATTTGTTAATTGAGAGCTCGTGAATGCTCTTTCAGAGCAGCCACTGCCTCGGCGAGGGGGCTTCGGCCTCCCATGAGGCGGGGGCTTCTTCTTTATTTATTTTTTATTTGTTTGTTGAGAGCTCGTAAATGCTCTTTCGGAGCAGACACTGCCTCGGCCAGGGGGCTTCGGCCTCCCATGAGGCCGGGGCATGCACATTAATTTTATTATTTTTATTTTTTTGTTGAGAGCTCGTGAATGCTCTTTCGGAGCAGACACTGCCTCGGCCAGGGGGCTTCGGCCTCCCATGAGGCCAGGGCATGCACATTAATTTTTTTTTTATTTGTTAATTGAGAGCTCGTGAATGCTCTTTCGGAGCAGACACTGCACGGCCGAGGGGGCTTCGGCCTCCCATGAGGTCGGGGCATGCACATTAATTTTTTGTTTATTTGTTTGTTGAGAGATCTTGAATGCTCTTTCGGAGCAGACACTGCCTCGGCCAGGAGGCTTCGGCCTCCCATGAGGCCGGGGCATGCACATTAATTTTTTTTTTATTTGTTTGTTGAGAGCTTGTGAGTGCTCTTTCTGAGCAGACACTGCCTAGGCCCGGGGGCTTCGGCCTCCCATGAGGCCGGGGAATGCACATTAATTTTTTGTTTATTTGTTAATTGAGAGCTCGTGAATGCTCTTTCGGAGCAGACACTGCACGGCCGAGGGGGCTTCGGCCTCCCATGAGGCCGGGGCATGCACTTTATTTTTTTTTAATTTTTTTGTTGAGAGCTGGTGAATGCTCTTTCGGAGCCGACACTGCCTCGGCCAGGGGGCTTCGGCCTCCCATGAGGCCGGAGCTTCTTCTTTATTTTTTTTTTATTTGTTAATTGAGAGCTCGTGAATGGTCTTTCGGAGCAGACATCGCCTCGGCCAAGGGGCTTCGGCCTCCCATGAGGCTGGGGCTTCTTCTTTATTTTTTTTTAATTTGTTAATTGAGAGCTCGTGAATGCTCTTTCGGAGCAGACACTGCCTCGGCCAGGGGGCTTCGGCCTCCCATGAGGCCGGGGCATGCACATTAATTTTTTGTTTATTTGTTTGTTGAGAGCTCGTGAATGCTCTTTCGGAGCAGACTCTGCCTCGGCCAGGAGGCTTCGGCCTCCCATGAGGCCGGGGCATGCACTTTAGTTTTTTTGGAATTTTTTTGTTGAAAGCTCGTGAATGCTCTTCTGGAGCGCACACTGCCTCGGCGAGGAGGCTTCGGCCTCCCATGAGGCCGGGGCTTCTTCTTTATTTTTTTTTTATTTGTTTGTTGAGAGCTCGTGAATGCTCTTCCGGAGCAGACACTGCACGGCCGAGGGGGCTTCGGCCTCCCAGGAGGCCGGGGCATGCACTTTATTTTTTTTTGAATTTTTTTGTTGAGAGCTCGTGAATGCTCTTTCGGAGCAGACACTGCCTCGGCCAGGGGGCTTCGGCCTCCCATGAGGCCGGGGCATGCACATTAATTTTTTTTTTATTTGTTTGTTGAGAGCTCGTGAATGCTCTTTCGGAGCAGACACTGCCTCGGCCAGGGGGCTTCGGCCTCCCATGAGGCTGGGGCTTCTTCTTTTTTTTTTTTTTATTTGTTTGTTGAGAGCTCGTGAATGCTCTTTCGGAGCAGACACTGCCTCGGCGAGGAGGCTTCGGCCTCCCATGAGGCCGGGGCTTCTTCTTTATTTTTTTTTTATTTGTTTGTTGAGAGCTCGTGAATGCTCTTCCGGAGCAGACACTGCCTCGGCCAGGGGGCTTCGGCCTCCCATGAGGCCGGGGCATGCACAATAATTTTTTTTTTATTTGTTAATTGAGAGCTCGTGAATGCTCTTTCGGAGCAGACACTGCACGGCCGAGGGGGCTTCGGCCTCCCATGAGGCCAGGGCATGCACTTTATTTTTTTTTGAATTTTTTTGTTGAGAGCTCGTGAATGCTCTTTCGGAGCAGACACTGCCTAGGCCCGGGGGCTACGGCCTTCCATGAGGCTGGGGCTTCTTCTTTATTTTTTTTTAATTTGTTAATTGAGAGCTCGTGAATGCTCTTTCCGAGCAGACACTGCCTCGGCCAGGGGGCTTCGGCCTCCCATGAGGCCGGGGCTTCTTCTTTATTTTTTTTTTATTTGTTTGTTTAGAGCTCGTGAATGCTCTTTCGGAGCAGACACTGCCTCGGCCAGGGGGCTTCGGCCTCCCATGAGGCCGGGGCATGCACATTAATTTTTTGTTTATTTGTTTGTTGAGAGCTCGTGAATGCTCTTTCGGAGCAGACTCTGCCTCGGCCAGGAGGCTTCGGCCTCCGATGAGGCCGGGGCATGCACTTTATTTTTTTTGGAATTTTTTTGTTGAGAGCTCGTGAATGCTCTTTCGGAGCTGACATTGCCTCGGCCAGGACGCTTCGGCCTCCCATGAGGCCGGGGCATGCACTTTATTTTTTTTGGAATTTTTATGTTGAAAGCTCGTGAATGCTCTTCTGGAGCGCACACTGCCTCGGCGAGGAGGCTTCGGCCTCCCATGAGGCCGGGGCTTCTTCTTTATTTTTTTTTTATTTGTTTGTTGAGAGCTCGTGAATGCTCTTCCGGAGCAGACCCTTCACGGCCGAGGGACTTCGGCCTCCCATGAGGTCGGGGCATGCACTTATTTTTTTTTTGAATTTTTTTGTTGAGAGCTCGTGAATGCTCTTTCGGAGCAGACACTGCCTCGGCCAGGGGGCTTTGGCCTCCCATGAGGCGGGGGCATGCACATTAATTTT
Organism: Ceratodon purpureus; assembly: GCA_014871385.1. Taxonomy (NCBI): domain Eukaryota; kingdom Viridiplantae; phylum Streptophyta; class Bryopsida; order Pseudoditrichales; family Ditrichaceae; genus Ceratodon; species Ceratodon purpureus. Next base: position 106,671,682 of record CM026426.1, read on the forward strand.
TTTTTTATTTGTTTGTTGAGAGCTAGAAAATGCTCTTTCGGAGCAGACACTGCCTCGGCCAGGAGGCTTCGGCCTCCCATCTGGGAGGAGGCCGGGGCATCTTCATTATTTTTTTTTTATTCGTTTGTTGAGAGCTCGTGAATGCTCTTTCGGCCTACAGCATTTTTGTCCTTATTTTTTAATTTTGACTAAATTTTAGCTTCTTTGAATGAATTCGCATTATGTTTCGGAATTTCTCTTTACTGAGAGAACAGTTTTTAAAGTTTCAAATGATATTAGTTTGATTTACTGAAATGCCCATTATGTTCTCTTTGAATTTCAGAGTACTCCGCAGCGGAATATGGGGACCAAGAGTGAAAGTAAGGGGCCTGAGGAAACTGAGGTTTATTTCTTAAAGTATTCCCCTTTTTATGTTGAAATTTACATATTAAAATTGAGCAGTAGAAAGTTCTTTCAATTGATTTGAAAACTCTAACTTCCTCATATGTCTTGTACTTGCAGGTAGGCTCTGATGCTCCTGATATGTCTGTCAATTCTCCAATCTCTGTGATCAACCTTTCGGACCTGTCAGACCCAGAGGATGAGCGTCTTTGTACCTGTGATTTAGCCATTCCTTTAGATGTAGAGACTGGACCTTTTGAGGTCCAGTCACCCCAGTACATGCCTACTTCGCCTGTTTATGAGCCCACCTCTCCTGTGTACATGCCGACGTCGCCACGTCTTGGTACTCCGCCGTCTTCGCCAAATCCTCCTGCTTCACCTTTGGTGTTGAGGAGGCCCGCCCATGTTGTCTTTGCCCTTCCTGCTATACTGCCCAGCGCTTGCCGTCAAACCAGACGATTTTGGAGGAGGCGCCATCATTGGAATAGTAGAGAGGCTAGGGAGTACTATGGAAGGGGTCCTCGTAGAGTTGCAAGGCATTGATACATGGTGCCTTAGATGAAATTCTCTAATGGCATTGTTCTTATTCTCTTTTATTTATGAGAAAATCTCTAAGTATCTAGTAAATTCTGTTATTTATAATCTGTAATGTTCACATTGATTGTTGATTTTTATGGCTTATTGCAGATAACTCAGGTAACTCAAACAGAGGATGTGTTGCCAACATCGTCAAAGCCCTCGGATTTGAAAGACGCTGTACATGGGGAATTGCTTCATCGAACTCAACATAAAGTTGACTCTAACAATGTCATTAATGCAGCCCGTTTTCAGCCTTTGAGGAAGTCTCGTCTGCTTGTCCCACTGTGTAGAATGATTGCAATGGCAAAAGTCAGGCCGGTTGGCGAAATGGGCGTGCAGCATCTGGAGAGGGAGTTCGTGAAGGGTTACAGAGATGGGGACCGCGTAATGTACATTTCCATGTACAACACTGAGGAGATTTCAATGGATGTCACGGACGAAGTGAAGGCAAAGTGGAGCCCATGCTGGCGCAAGGCAAACGAAGCCTTCAAAGCCGACCTCCAAGCAGACGATGACCTCAATCAATTCAGTGGCAAAATGTTTTTTGTTTGGGAAGGTAATCATCGTCTATCAGCTTGGTTGCGACACATCAACAAGCACCATGCCGACGACCCCGCATGGCACATCTCTGTGCATTGCATCATATTGGACCCACGCGGGCAAGTGGGCAATCTTCTACATGCCATGCACGATATCAACTGGTGAGAATCTTTATACTCCAGTGTCTTAAATTTGATTTCGATGCTCCCTTCCTTTATCATATGTTTTCTGATTATGTACTTTTCGACACAGGTCAACTGAGAATGACCATGTCAAGAGTAATCTTCCAGCGAAGCTATTCCGCATCCGCTCTTTCGGTGTCATGAAGTTAGAAGAATTCAAAGATCTTCTCAGTCAGGAAGAGTATGAAATTTGTATGCAGAACAACCGCGTCAAGGACCGATGGTTTACCTTGACTACGAAGGTTTTCATTGCATTTTTATACCGCGTAAGTTCTTATTCAATGAAGCCCCTAGTACCATCGCCAACTAGTAGCATCGCCCCTAGTACCATCGCCCCTAGTTCCTTTCTCTATCTGATGCATTGTAAGGAAAGGGTACACTAATATGAACATATTGTGTTCCCGTGTACAGAGAGAGATTGCAGTCGCCTCAGATCAAGCGGCAAGAGCGTACAAGGATAACACCCCAATAGAGGATCAATCTGAATCTGGAGTTTGGGATGCGATGACTACTGCAGCCAACAACTTCGTCAACGCAGTAAAAAAAAAGTACTTCACCAAATACTTGGCTATTGCAAATCCGAAGAATGGTGACGACTTCCTTGCTGAGGTTAGACCTTCACCTCTAATACTTGAGTTATTTGCATCCTACTTCATTCCCACCACCAGAGTTCAAGGAAGCCGACCTCGACCGCTGGCTAAACAGGGCTTCATTCTGGGCTGGGGTACGGTATCCACATTCAAACTTACTAATTCCTGTTGTCTTCCTAACACTTTCATTACCGTTGTCTAATACAGCTGACTGTCTTCTGTAGTTGGAAGAAGCGGTCATCCAAGAGTTCGAAGGAATCTGTAAGGCTGAGGAGGTGGACATCAATTGGAATGCATACCCTGATGTTCAGCGACCAGGGGATTACGTTGAGGGTTGGCGTATTCTCCTTTGGGACAGAGCATTTCCGGCATTCCTTGGATCCAAGGCTAAGAAGACTTTTGATAAGAAGACGATTTTCACAAAATTCCTTGGAACGGCCAATGTTGTCAAGCGAGTCACCTACAGGTAAGATTCTTTCCTCAAACATATGTGCATTTTGAATCCTGTCGTTCCTCTCTGCCACGTACTAAGTCATTAAAAAATTGGCTCTTACCAGGTACTTCAAGAGGGAGCTTCTTCTAAAGGGCGCCATCACTGTCCAACAACTCCCGAAGTACTTTACTTCATGGGTCGATACAGGCTCGGACCGGTGTATGTACACTGATCAGCAGTTGAAGAGGTACAAAGCTCCCCACTTGGAAGCAGGATGTTGGTATCAGGATTGCCTCCGTGGTTTCACAGTTGATTTCTGAGACCGATGTGAAGTCATTACTTGATATCCGAGCGCCGGTGGTCGAAAACTCCAACGACGGTTCTGAAGAAGACGAAGCACATCAGAGTCAATCATCTGCACCTCCACCGAAGAGAGGGAGAGCTCGGCGACTATAAACTCTGGGTTCAAAGTCTCAGACCTCACAAGATACTGGGGCTGAGTCTTCCTCACCAGGGAAGGAGACACCCAACGCTTCTCCAGTTATAGACGTCCCAATGCCAACGTCGACCACAGCGAATGCGCCTTCATCCATTGGTGCTTCTGAGATCTCACGAAGTCTCATTGAGAAGAGGAAGGCCAAACTATATCCTCAACCAACTTCTTCCGCTGGAGCTTCGATTTCCACACATGTTTCCGTCTTCAATTCATCTGTGGATTCCATGTTACGGCGAAATAAGAGAGAGGAGAGAAAAGGTGGCGACCCGGATTGGATCAAGACTCAAGACTTCATTCGCAAGGTATGTTCCTATATTTTTACATTTCATGGATTCAGCCACCTCTACTCGCTTTGTAGTTTCTAACTGTGCTTTTTTCATTCCTCAAGTTTGGAGCAGGCCGCGAAAACGAAGTTCCGGACCGGTGCAAACAAGAGGACCATCTGGGAGTCGACTTGATCATTGCCGACATCCCTGAGAATCTTCTCGTCCCATCCGTTTCCGTTCCCCCCACGAGTATTCCGCCTTGGAACTCTCGCGAGAAGGATTATGTGTACGACATCTTCCATTTTGCAGATAAATACCTGCAGAAAGATGGTGCCATCTGCCTCATCTACAACATTGATCAGAAGCTGGCTAAGGATATCGACGAAGAAGCTGCTGGTGGTGACTACGTGCTCTTCAAGGACTGGTGGGGCGTCAATGTCCTCGGCCTCACTTCTCCTGCGAACCCCGAGAACTTGGTACTTTTCGTAAACATACCCTTCTCTTTACTTACTGATAACCCTTCCGCTTCATTTTACTCACTAGTTTTGCTTCACTGCAGACTATGCGGTTCTGGATTCGCGTCTACGTTCGTAGTGGCAGTACTTTCTCCTTCCAGACAAAGAAATCCGAGCTGATACATGGACTCCTCAACATTACCGAGAGTGATGCCATTTTCAACTTCACCGATGTGGAATCTCAGCTCATGAATGGGGAGGTGCCGTGGAGAGGCCCAAAGGAGAAATCCCCTGAGATGATGCAGAGCATCATTGAGGAGCTGTCCAAGCCCGGCGACATAGTCCTTGATTGGAATGCTGGGACAGGTAACTCTTCTTACATATCTCTGCTTCATTTTTCCTCTCATTTTTTCCACAGTTTCTCATTTCTTTGTTTCTCTCCGACTTTCAGGGGCCTCCATCAAGGCCGCCCAGGCTGTTGGTCGTCACATTCTTGCTTTTGAGGAGGACGAAGCCATATTCAACGCCCTTCTCAAACCGAGCATGGCTGGACCATCTGCCATGGGCCCTCCTAAACATCCAAGGCCGGCAGCAGCAGGCGAAGCGCCTCCAAAGAGAGCAAGACCTGATAAGTGGTGTAAGTCTTCTATTATTTGTTCAAATTATCCAATCATTACTTCTCTTTCCAGCTCTACGTACTCGATCTAACCACAATCGGTTCTCTATTGCAGAGTAGTTTCGGCAACACCGCCACGTGGGCCAAGAGCAGTGTCCACTCCATCGTGGCGTCTTCATTCCAGCCCGATTCAGCCTTTCATACTTCCGGACTACGCAGAGGACTTAGCACAGGCGTTTCAATCTGGAGCCCTGACATATGTTCCTAGTCGGCCAAGTACTTTTGATCCCAGGGCCCTTCTATTCGTTGATGACGAGGCGGTAGAAGGAGATTCAGAGTCATCTAGTTCTGAGAGTGGAAGTAGCGATGGTAGCATGTTCTGAGTTTGAAGGAGGCTTCGGTCTTTCATTGTTTTCATTGGATTTGATTTGATTTAATTGGAGTTCATTGCGTAATCCTTCGTCTACTCTACTACCCTGAACCTAAACTTGTTACAATTCTCATTTCCAAATCGTCTCCACGTATGTAGAGGATGAAATGTCACAACTGTAATGCTTGAAATATAATATGAAGAATGACATGTTACAAAAGAAATGCTCAAAATTTAAATTGCGCTGTAACTTATATTTTAACCATTCAAAATCCCACATTTCCTTAGCCATGTTACCTATTCTTGACTTGGTGTACATCTTGGTATCTGCTACTCCATTATTGTACACGAACTCTGAAATATTCTACAAACTTTTAAGACCATTTATTTTAGTTGGTTTCGAGTTGTCTTATTCCTAGAATCGTCTATATTATCTAAAACCATCATGCTGGAATACTCGTATCTAGATCCAATAAATGACCAAATCTAAAGGAATGTATTCGAACACCCCGCTAGAGTTCACAGTACTAATCCTTCGGAGGATATACAGTCCAACTCTTGTCCATATCAAACCAGCAAGTTTCGCCATCCGATATGATCACTTCGGGCAGCTGAACAACTGGATTCTCATCGACGTTTGATAGCAAGGAATACGGGATTAGGGACAACTCCATAATACGGAGAAGCTCATTCGTACAAAGCACTGTCCAACGCCATTCACCTTCACCAACATGCATTAGGAGAAAAATCAGGTCACAAAAAGGCCGTGTAAGCGGCACGTGAGAGAAAAAAACGGGCGCTGCCCGCGTACTTTTTGACGTGGCACCAAACATGCCACCGTGGTGCCAGCAACCGCCACGGGGGCTCGAACCAATGACCTCCGAGCGAGGCGTGTGGAGGGCACATCTACAGTGCCGGGCTGACAGCGGACTGGCGGAGCAAGGACCAGATCCCGAGCCGACTGCTCATGTCAGCAAACTTTCTGCCAGCACTTTGAACGAGGAAATTATGAGTCCGCCCACCTACCTCCCCCACCGACGATGAGTGAGTGCCGAAGTTTTTGAACTTCGTAGGGAGAGTGAGTGCAGCCAGCAGGTGTTCGGCGCTACGGGAGAAGGCACGCACTTGGGAGATTGGTTGCAGCCAGCGGGAGTTGGGGCTGAGAGGATTCCAGCTGAATTGGGAAAGTGGGTGTGGGTTAGTGCGAAGGGAGAGACACATGATTGTGGAAATTCGGTGCCGGCAGCAAGAGTTAGCACTTGCTGGGAGTTGACTAGGTGATTTGGGGTTGTGGGTAATGTTCATGTAGCGAATTGTGCTTGAGTAGTTACTTGCTGAATCAAGGTGGAAGTGCGGCTTTCTTCGCTGTCAACTCGATGTGCCGTTTGCTGCCAGCGAGCTACAGAACTAGGTAATTTTTTTTTCAATATGATCAATTCCATGTCTTGACATGATCCAAGCTTTCCTGCCTCCTGGGGGCAACGTTGTGATTAGGCATGAATTCCTCAAACTTCATCTCTGATTACAAACTCAGGATTTTCCTCTCCTCAAGTGCTTAAACTATGCAAATTTGATTTTCTCTGTGCTGGCAGCATGTTCCCTCGCCTTGGTTGGTACGAAAGGGAGGTGTTATAGTTCATTTCTGTGTCTCCCAATACCTTGGGGTTTAGGGAAGCATGGCCAGACGGCCAAAATCGATAGTTCAGAGCGTAATTTTGCACAACGATCAAGATGTCCACGGCAATTGGATCCCAATGAGGCTGGACCGGGATTCGTGGGTTCTGCTGCAACCAAAGTCGGAAGGGCCTTGGGGTAGAGAGGCAAGGCGGCATGGTGGAGATAATTTTCGAGGGGCCTTCAAGGCTCAAATCGTGGATTTCTCATGGACACCTGGTGTGCGTGGAGCAAGCAACCTGGATAAGGTGCTTGTTCGGCATGCGTATCAGCCTCGCCAATTAAGCTTGGATCCCGCTGTGGCAGCAAGTAGGCAATGCACGGCAAACTACCTATACTCCTCGCACTTTGATGATTGGGTGCACCCCACGTCTATCATCAGTCCCATTCTTGTGCTCCATGCAGAGATTGGGGAGGCGACGCGGAATGGTCGAAGCCATATAGACTTGTTGGACACGCGTACATTCTTCCTTGGTGGCGTATATTTTCCCCCGGTAGAGCCTACGTTGTACGGGAGGATAGAACCAATCCCGCTCCCTGGTTTCAACGACGTGGAGTGGCCTTTGCCAGACATGCACACCTCCGAAGCCTTCAGGACGAAGCTGACAGCAGATTTTTCGAATGCGATGAAAGCGTCCACTGGCAGTAGTTTCGCCCATGAGCAATGGTTTATGCCTGTCCATGTTATGGTGGACTTGTTTGCGATCGCATGTGACAGCATTCGGCGCACTCCTACACTCTTCGTTCTACACTCTCCGTCGGAGGCACTCCTAAGTAGTCTGATGAATCCAGGATGGGCTGAGAAGTTTCACATTGGCCAAGATGTTATCAAGTGCGATGTGAATAGGTCCAGCGTTGTCTTCAGGTACCATGTGGGCAGGCAATTATTATACACCAGGTTCCAGTATACAAGGTTTCGGGGTGCTGCCAACAACAGATGGGATGCGATTGACCATCTACCAGAGGTGGAGATGGTAGAAGTCTGCTGTACATTTAGAGGGAGACCAATGCCAGCATTTGAAGTGGGCAAGGACTGGCCTGTATCCCACTTGCGCCATGAAATTGCAATGACGCTCGGAGACGATGATCCCAAAGAGTACAACATGGTTCTGGTGGAAGCAGACGGTTCACGTGAGAAAAAGGTACATGTAAGCAGCATCACCCCATTGGTTTTAGATATGGAAGGTGCTGCTGCTTGGTATCAGCATAATTGTACTAACGCATTATGTTGGAGGCATTGATGTAGATCAACATACGTAATGAGAGGCGTGTACTTCTTGGTGAGGTGGCGGTTCCCAAAACCATCAAGATAGTAGAGGTGTAGGACAACAACGATTTCACCACGGCATTAAGGTGATCTATTAGTGTCTTCACAAGTCTGCCTACAGTATTTGAGATGACTCCATGTTTCACTAGACCAATGCCAGAATGACTATTACACTTGTAAGGGACTATGCTTTGTGCTTGACAGATCATGTATGGTACATATATGGTCAATCATGTAACCTTCCCCCTTGATGAATGAAAGTCTTCTTCTAGAACATGTTGCTGTCAGCACACATTAGGGTTCACGACCAAGGCGACTTCCATACCATCACGACCAATGTGGCAGCCACATGTACAAGATAGAAATAAAAAAGGATAACATTCATCATAATTATCGAAAAAAAATGAGGTTCGGTTTTTTTAAAGTCTGACCCCACCCCCCCCCCCTCCCAATCGGAACTACTTACACACTGCGGCCAGCAACTACTTGCTGGCACCGCAGCTGTGAAAATAGAGTCGAAAATCAGGGCAGCAAATGTAAATGCAACGTGGCACAAACTAATAGCCACTAATACTAATCCGCTATGGCACTATGAACCAAAAAAAAAACCACAGACTCTAAGCCTCTACTGAGGTCGCGATGGCATCAACTAGCTTCTCCAGGGCAGATCCAGCCGGGTCTTGAGATGTCCCCCCGGACTTGGTGGTACTGGAGCTGAGTCCACCACCATGAGTGGCTGTGTCCTCGGCCTCCTGGCGTGGAGGGGCTTGTGTCCCCCGCTGGAAGCTGAGGTCATCTGACTTCTGGGTGCTCGCAACACCATCGCCATCCCCTCCATCTGCTGGCAGCACGGCCGTGGATACCAGGGGCTGAGCGGAGATCTTGGCGATGACATACGGACCCGAAGCCTCGGACTCCTCCAGAAAGCGAGTCTTCTTCTTGACTTGGTTTTCCTCCCCCAAAGGAGGAGAAGAGCGCTCAGCGGCCCTCTTGCTGCCAGCAACGGGGCTCTGGAGGTCTGGTGCTCCCACCTCGGACTTGAGAACCTCAAGGAGGTGCTGCAGCTCCGCTTGAGCCGACTCATGCAGTGGAAATCCCCATTGCCCAAGCCATCTTCCACTCAAGGAGCGGCAGCAACGGCTACACTTGGCGTCAAGGGAGAAGACAACCTCAAACATGCAATGTGGGTGTGCTGAGCAGCCGCAGTTCAAGGGTACACAAGCAGCGTCAACAAAGTACCGCGCACAGAAGGGGCAAGGGTCGGAAACCTGAATGGGGAGGGCTCGAAACTCGGATGGCAGGTGTGGGAGCACACTCTTCGGGCGAATGAATGCCGCTGCCAGCTCCAGGGTCATGATCTCCACGCTAAGAGCACCAATCTCGGCCTTGCACCTCTCTATGTCCCCCATCAAAGCATCCATCTGCTTCTCCTTGTTGTCAATGCGAAGCTGGGCTTCTTCGGCAGCCTTGCTCGCATTGGCCATCTGATCACCACCTAGACGGGCCAGAGCATCCAATCGCTTCTTCTCTGCCGTGTTGCCAGCGGCCGCGGCTATCTTGCTGGCAGCACGGTGGGCAGCAATCTCCTCATAGAACCGGCCCTCCTCATCCTCCTTCTCCTGCATAGAGGTCCTCTCGTTCTTGATATCTCCTTCAAACAACTCCCTCTGAGCCTCCTCCTTCGTGAGGTCGGCCTGAAATCTCGCCTTCTTGGCCCTGGCCTGGTCCAGCTTCGCCTTCGGATCCGTGCTGGGTCGGTCTTCATCCTTGCTGCCAGCAAGTGAAGACTTGGGCAAGCTCTCCTCCTCAGTGATCAAGGGCGCCTTCGACTTGAGGTGGCTTCGAGTGCGACCCCGAGCTCCCAATGCTGCAGGCGCTCCCTTGCTACTGCTCCCCGTAACAAGGACCCCGTGGCTAGGTCCAATGCCGACTCCCTCAATGGCCATGACCGTGTTGCCAGCAGAGGGTCTGTCGGGGATGTGGCCAGCGAGCACGTCGATGAGGGCCTCGATCTGCTCTCTGAAGGCTGGGGGTGTGAGCTTGAGAGGGTTGCGGGCATCTTTCTTATCACGTGCCTTCTGCAAGGTCGTGGCTTTCTCTGCCCAGTTGACGTCTTCGCCCAGCTCGAAGGTCACATGACAGCCTCGAAGGAAGGAGGTACCAAATGTCCCGTTGTCAGGGCCTTCACCTCCATACACCTTCGCATGCTGGAGTGTGTAAGCCTCGACAGCCTGCTTGTCGGTGCAGTCAGCAATGTGGTGGCGCCCTCCATGTCGTTCCGGCCACCTCTTAATGAACAAGGATTTCTTGCATACCTTGTCACTGCTGAGCTCGGTGAAGGAGATCCCTTTCTTGCACAGCCCAAGCGCACGGTTGAAGAAATCGACGTCGTAGTTTGCGCTCTTCCTACCAAGAAGAAAGGGCGCCATCACCACGGCCTTGTCCGCCACATCCTGCGGTAGAGCCTTCAGGTCGAAAGGGAGGTCCCACTGCGTGAGAACACCGTCGTCCTTGCTGCCAGCAACCATGGTTGCGACAAAGCACGCACTTGTTAGTGACACAATGTACCCTAGTATGTAAGCTCACTAACTCTTAAGTACATTATGTAGGAAATAGACTCCGCAAATGCATACTCTCTTTGCGGACAGCAAACACTGTAGCTAAAAAAATTGAGCATTGGCTTCTTCAGTACAGTTCAGCGAATTCTTTGCTCTGACTACCTCCTAGAACAGTGCACTCACACGTGCTACAGAGTGTGTCTCCTTAGCATAGACTAAGTTCAAGTTGAAAATCCGAGCCCAACTAAATGAGTGAATTGGAAATTCAGAGTTCAAGATGGGAGCTTACCTAAGTTGCGGCGCGGCCTCCAAGTTCCGGCCTTGGCCTCCACCGGCGTCCCTCCTGCACCTCGCTTCCGCCCCAGCTCTCGCGCCCCACGTCGTTGCCGCACTCTGCTTTCGCGCAGATGTTGCTGCTGCACCCCAGCTCTCGCGCCCACCTTCCGATGCCAACCGTCCCGCGCCTACCTCGCGCGCCTCAGCCAGCTCCCGCAACCTCCACGGTGCTTCACCGCCGACCCTTCGCTGCTGCACCGTCGTGCACCCCAGCTCCCGCGTCAAGACTGCGCCCTCCTCCGGCAGCAGCTCAGTTGCGAGCTCGTTCCTCAGGTCGGAGGTGCGGGACTCCCTCTGCTGTCAGCAACGTTGTAAAGAGGGGGGGAGGAGAGCGCTCCTGCCCCTCTTGACACCGCGGGGGTTTGCAAGCCCGCGGTCATGGGTGCTTGACCGGGGCATTAATGTACTCCCCCTCTCAGCCTGTCCCATCACATTAAGGAGCTAAAAAAAATATCATCAATTCCGGAAATAAGAGAAGTGGTTGGGAAATTTTTAATAAATTATTATAATTTTTAATAAATCTCGAAGATCATAAAAACAAAAAAACAAAAAAACAATGGGAGGAAAAACATAAAGAGTGGAGGAAAAATATAAAGTATGGGAAAAATTAAAAAAACAATGGGAGGAAAAACATAAAAAAATGAGTAAAAACCCAAAAACAAATGATGAGAGATAAGAGAATTCTCTGAAGTTGGAAAGAAAACAAAATCAAAATAAAAACCAAATGAAAATAAACACGAAACGAAAATAAAAAGACAATAAAACCTTACTCGGCAATTTTCAAAATACTTGACTATTGGGATAAAATAAGAGAAGTCGAGAAACTAACTAAATCTAAAAATGAAAAGGAAAATAAATAAACCTAAAAACGTAAATTAGTAAGTTAATAACCCAAAAAAGAAAAGGTTTAAAATAATAATATGTGGGAGGAAAAATCTAAACAGAAGAAAACCTTAGATAATGAAGGATTAGGGAGATGTCCAAAATCTATATGGAAAAAGAATTAAATGAAGATAAAAGTAATGGTGGAAAAAAATGAGAAGGGAGAAAAAAGAAAAAAGAAAACATGTATCTCCAGAAAATGGGTAGAGAAAAAAAAAAAAAAAAAAAAAAGGAGGAAAAAATCCGAAATGGGGGATAAATATAAAGAATGGGGGGGAAAGAGAATAAAATTAAATTAAAAAACAATGGGAGGAAAAACATAAAGAATGGAGGAAAAAAATAAAGAATGGAGGAAAAAAATAAAGAATGGGGAAAAAAAAAAAGGAAAGGGAGAAAAAGAAAAAAGAAAAATGTATCTCCAAAAAACGGGTAGAGAGAAAAAGAAAAAAAAAAAAGGAGGAAAAAAAAAAAAAAAAAAAAAAAAAAAAAAGAGTAAAAACCCAGAAAACAAATGATGAGAGATAAGAGAATTCTCTGAAGTTGGAAGGAAAACAAAATCTAAACAAAAACCAAAATGGGAAAAAATAGAATAAAAAATAAATAAAGATAAAAGCTCCAAAATAAAAAATAATGAACGGTAAGAGAATTATCTGAAATTGGATGGAAAAAAATAAAAGAAAGACAATATAAAAACCAAATGAAAATAAAACCTTATTTGAGCTTTGAAATTAAAAAGATAAAATAAAAAAAAATAAAAAAACATACAACACGATAAAAATCTAAACAGAAAATAAAAACCAAAATGAAAATAAAACCTCACTCGGAAATTTTAAAAATACTTGACTATTGGAAAAAAATAAGAGATGTCGGGGAACTAACTAAATTTAAAAATGAAAAGGGAAATAAATATAAATAAAAAAACAAATTAGTAAGTTAGTAACCAGAACAAGAAAGGGTCTTAAATAATAATTTGTGGGACTTAAATGACATGGAGACATAATCTAAACCAAATGAAATTTAACCCTTATTTAGCAATTTCAAAAATACTTAAATGCAGGGGAATAAAAAAATAAAAGATAAAAGAATTATCTTACTCTTATTTGTCTGAGTATGGACGATGTTTCTTTGACTATGTATTCGCACATCTACTAAATTTTGAGAGTGAATTGACTAAATTTTTGAATTTTTTAATATTATTTTTAATGAAAGTGTACATTTGAAGACAATTCAAGCGTTCATGTAACTACTCGCTTCACTATCCTCTCTATAGAATACAGTATCTTTGAAAGGCATTACTTCTTTGTAACATTACCCTTCTACAAAACATTGTATACCAAAAAAAACTCCATGACTCTGAGCTCCCTAGTCGCTGTCAGCATGTGCAATGTCGACATCGGGGGCAATATCCTCCCCGGCACCCCTGTTGCCAGCATCCGCGATGTCCTCATCGTTGTTAGCAGCGTCCCTCTGTTCATCTTCCTCGCCCCCACTGCCAACCATGTCCCCGTTGGCATTCCATTCCTTCTCTTCTTCCATCATCCAATCTCCTTCGTCCTCCACGACTTCTTCAAGAACATATGCTCGTCCAACACGCCTCCTCCTTGACCTCCACTCCTGGCAGGCAATGGCAGCGTTTGATTGTTGCCACCGCTCGCGTCTCCTGGCCGCCTCAATGGCCCGTGCTCCGTCATCCGGGTCAGGTACAGCTCCCTGGATTTCCATTTTTTTCCTATATCGATGTTGTATGTTTCGGTACCAATGCTGGATCTGCTCGAGAATCGCACTAGTACGGGCTTTCCCACCACCATGGGCTGTATGTGCCTAATGTGCTGCCTTCGCTTGGTGGTGAGATTTCTCCATGCCTTGGCAGCTCCAGACTCCAAGGCTCTTATAGTGTTCCACAAACCAAGTGGAGTGCCGTACAATTACGTGCTGTCAACAAGAAGAAGGAAGTTAAAAGCCGGATACTTAGGTCAAGTAGACAACAGTATGGTTAAAAGCCGGATACTTAAGTCACTGAAGAAACACCAAAAGTGGACAACAGACAGAGCCGTGAGCATACCATATAATGGGTAACATGCTCCTCTCCAAAGGCCTTTAAGTATGCCTTTCCCCACTTGTGTATCTTCCGCTTGAATTGCATCCGTTGCTCTGCTGTCAACACCAATACTGTCAAATTTGGTACGACATCTTCAAAGGCTTGCCACATCTGGTACTTTGCAATGCGGTCAGCCCCATTTCCGGCATTATTATTCTCACCTTGACATATATCCTTCCAGGCCTTATCATTGCCAGACCAAACGCTTGGCCTAAAAAGCCTGCTGGCAACGGTACCACTCAAAGAGGGTTTTTGCGGCACGTTTCCGGTGTTGCCACTGAGCTTGGGGTCCCTCTTAATCTCCACGTTTCTACCATGAGCCCCAATCGCGGACAACGACTTCTCCATTTGTTCAATTGCAGTAGCCCTCAGTCTCTGATTCTGTATGTTCCAAACATACATGATATGCATGTGCACTATCTTCTCCGTCAATCGAACCAAGGCATGCAATGTACAAATGTGTACTCTGGACAAAGGAATCGGTAGGATAGGCCTCCACCTAGTAGATGTTGCCATGTCACAAGGTTCCTCAGGTACGCTGCTGGAAAATAGCCCCCCCACCCAGTTTGCTTTACCACGGCTCTTGATGGCAGCGTTTGCCTGGCTTCCTGTCCCCGCAGTGGGCTTTATCCTCTTCTGGTCGCAATATATGCGATTCATTGCACACGACGGCCCTGACTGGAGCCCGTACATACACTTGATCGTCTTCATGTCCGCAGCAAGATGCCATTCCACCTGGAATTCTCCAACTTCGGGGACCGTGAGTTTCTCGCCACTTGACTGCGCTGCTATCACAGCCGGGATGTTCGACTTTTCAAATATCCACGAGAGAACATCGTAGGACTCCTTCTCGACCTGAAACGTGGCAACTGGCCAAATCTCCTGCTCTGATTGTACTGAGAAGTACCTCTCGTGGTCCACCTGAATGTTAGTGTCCAGAGCCCGATTCATCAACGCGATGCTAACACGTTCAAATTTCTTCCCGTTAATAATCTCTGCCTCATCCAGCTTGAGGACAAATATCAACGGAGCCCCTTCCAACTCTGCAAGAATATCCTCACGTAAGAATGTTTCTGTAATGCAATCGAATTAGCTTCCATTGTTAATTACATACAATGCAGTTGCTGGCACCAAACGGACATTCACCATTGCTGTCAACAAGAGAAGAAGAGGATGCATACCTGACTCCGTGATGCCATAAAAGATCACCATGCTCTGCTGGACCACCTCAAGGTCCGTGAATAGCGAGTTTTTTTCATCTAAGACCACCTCCTTTCGCTGCTCCTCAGATTTCTTGGTTTTCTTTGACACTGCTGGCAGCTCCATCCTTCCCTCAGCGTGGTAGTACTGGCCAATGAATTGTGGCAAGTTCGGATTTAGCTCTTGCCGAAGCCTTTTGACGTGGTAGGGACTAGGTAGTATGTTGGATTTGGCATCCTTGCCCAAATCCCGAACTGGAGCCTTCACGGCTTGGTAAATTGCACCATAACCTTTCAAGGACACCCCTGCTTGGTCGCAGGCAGCAAGAATATTACTCGGCCCTACCCTTTTTCCAATTGCCTTCATGACGTTAGTAGCAATCTTTCTCTTAACATGCTCCATAGATGGCTGAGTTGCGAGGGTGAGACCTTCATGCCTAGTCAGTATCTTTGCTAACGCTACAGCAGTTACTGTTTGGGAGGCTTTATCCCCATGAAGTCGCTGCTTCTCATGGTTGACCCGGTTGTTGTCGTTGACAGCATCCACGAGATGAGGTTGCAAATGCGTCCTAACGAGCTTCACTCTGCGTTTTTCCCACCCTGAACCATGATTCAATTCATGAATCCCCCTGAGCGGTCGAGCCCTACGTCGCATCCCCATAGGCGTGTCCTTCAAAGGGCTAGGCCCCTCCGGTAGGCGCTCACTTGCTTGCTGCAAGCGACGCACCTCGGTCTCCAAGCCCTGCACCGTCACCCTATGATTTCTCTCCATGCTGCTCATCTCGGTTCGAATAGTCTCCAATTCAACCCGCAATTGCATGCATGTATCCTCAATGTCCCTGTTATGGTCGAGCCTCTCTCGGCTGCCAGCAAGGTCCTCTCTCACCTTGCCGAGTTCTTCTTCTAAATGTCGGCACTGCATCTCCATCTCACTCCTTGTAGGTCCTCCTCCATCAACGAGACCCAATCTGCGTGCATATCCATACAGACCTTGCTCTCCATGACATATGAATTCCAGGCAATCTCGAAGAGTTCTGAATGGAGGTGGCCTCCCTGTTCCTGGATCAACCGGGTAAATGCTGCCATCGACCCACAAGTCAATGTTTGTATCCCCGGCTGCCCTCCGTCCTCGAAATGTTGATGGGCAGGGTTGCTCGGATCTCAATGAACCTCTCCTAATAAGTGGTGCATAGCGTGCATCAAGCTCAGCACTAACACGGTAGCTTGAAGGCTCCACCCCTCGTGCTGCCATCGAGAGACCAGAATTCCGAAGTAGTGATTCAAGCTCTCAAGGCCCCGGATCGACCTGGAAGTATGCAGAGAATCGTTTTTAAGATTGCCATGTACCCAAAACCGCAGAGTTCACAACAACCAAACCCTATAGCATAGCCACTCAAGGAAATTGCAGGATCAAATGAATAGCATGCAATGTACAAATGCACGACCCGAACTTGTCATAGAGAAATTGACACTTACACAACCTCTTCAGTCCACGGCATGAGGTGTTGCAAGAACACCCTTCGAATGCTTGCTGCTCCAATTTGTAACTGCTGCCAACGCGTATCTGCACAATCATGCTCACTGGTTTAGTTCTCACAATTTCCCTTCACTCTCGAATTTCACCTGCGAATTGGGTCGTTGGTCCTGCAACACCAAAATTCTACGCACCCAACTTCGAATCACCCCATTCCCAGGTGGGGAGACCAACCTACTGTCGACGGAGCTCCATGGCTTCTTCCCGTTGTGGCAGCAAACTTCGAATCTTGACACGGTTGACACCAATCTCCCGTCATCTCTCCTTCGAATCGGGCTTTAACTTCAATAAATGGGAGAAGGCGTGGTTCACCAAACAAGGCAGCCACCTCGGCGCCACTAGGCACACTGACCCGCCCCGCAACCCCTTCCCGAGACCATTAAGTCGCCCTATTAACTCTGCGGGCAGCGATCCTGGCACCCGCTGCCAGCGACAGTGCCGCATTTGGGCAGGGAGTTCACCTAGAAAGGGCAGGCTTACACGGCCTTATTTTGAGCTCATTTTTCTCCTAATGGAGGCTTCCGATATGCCTAAACGGTGGCAAGTCCATGCCTCGTTCCCTGGCGCGCTCCACCTCCAGCAGCCAGGGCCGCAGCTCCTCATAACTCGCCGGTGCCTTTGGGGGCAAACCTACAGCCGCTCTCGTCCTCCTCGATCTCGCATTACACACCTTCGGCATCGCGCAACACGCAATTGTTGTACTCTTAAAACGTTACACGCAAGTTTGCAGAATGACATCCCCGAACTCCTACGCTACCTTCGCATACAGCACAGCATGCCAAGGACTTTGTCACTATCCTAATACGCCACCTAGAAACAAGCTCAAGAAACCAAGAGTGACCTCCTTCTCTGGAACCCAGCTTACCAAGTGCTGTTTCATGATGATAATCTCCTACTTGTATCACTCAAATGAAGATGCTTAGCTGCCTAGGAAGAGAGAGTAATCTTCGATGAAGACAAGGACTCTTACAAGGTATATCTTGGTTTCAGCAGTTAAGATACTATACCTGACTTTTGAAATATTCCAGGAAGTTTTCAAACCATGCCTCCTTTATGTTCTGTGAAATTTGTTTATTTCCTTGTACATCTACATAATCCTATGAAAGAATTATTTGTTTGGTCTAAAACGTAACGCCTCATCATTGTATCTTGCCTAAACCCAAGACAAATCTAAGAAAATATATGCATTACGTCATCATGACATCAGCCCTAATTTGTATCTTAGAGAACAAACGTAATAAACTTTTACCAGAGATAACCCTGATCTCCACGGTAATATACTCTTTTCCTAAAAAAAGTGTCAAAATCAAGCCTTAATTTAGTAATTTTCCACGGTTATAGGGTCTACTTTGCTTTTGAAAATTTTGCTAATTGTCAATTCTGTGCTCTCCATTCTGTGCTCTCCGCTCTCCGCTCTACGCTCTCCGCTCACATACGAACTTTCCCCCGCCCACGGATGTCCCCGGGGTCGGCCGCGGCCAACCACGCGGTTAGGGGGTCCGTCCGCGTGGTCGGCCGTCCCGACCGCGGGGGGGCGATTCACCGACGCACCCGCAGAGAGCGGTCGCGGCCGCACGATTGGTCACGACCGTGTTCTTCAACAGCCGCGACCGGTCGTGCGATGAACCACTTACGGCCGTTGGATTCTCCATCGGCCGAGATCCAACGGCCGTAGGGGGGCCGCGTTTTGACCTAAGCGGCCGTCTAGGGGTTTGGGCCAGCACAAAAAGCTGGCCCTGCATCCTTTTTTTTCACTTGGATGCTCGTGCTACATGTGCTGGATTTACTTCAGCTCAATTGCGTTCCTCCAAGCTTTTTCTACTTCCCCACGGGTTATCGTGGGATTGTGTTCAGGGTTATCAGCACCGTTTGTTGGTTATTATGAAACCAACAAACTAATGCTTCATACCTACAGTTTCTAGGTAGGAGTTCGGGGCTTTGTTTTGGTCCTTAGGCACTAGATATACACATGATTAAATCAACTTTTATACAGTGGGGAGAAGTTACAGCCGTTGTTACAAGGTTGGTTCAATACACAGTATTTACAGGTACTCGCTTACCCAACTTTTGCCATGCCTCGTAACGACCAGGGAGGATCCTCGACTTTAAAAAAGAAACACACCTTGGATCCATACGCTACGAATGATCCTGATTGCGTAGCAGAGTTTGGATGGGAGGAGGAACCATCACCATGGCAGATGGTTACTTGCAAGGAATATGTGAAGATGAAGCACCTTATGAAGTTGATCCCGTACGTCTACGTACCGAGGCAGCGGAGAAACAGGCAACACGGGGTGAAATCAGGATCGACAATTGTGAAAGTAATTATTTGACTATTAGATATAACGAGATATTTCGAGCAGCACAAATCCAGAACTCCCGACCTCATATTATGTTGTATTCGAATATGGCAATGGTGTGGGCGGAGATAGTCTTACACAAGAGGGTCGACCGGCGCACAATCTCGGGCCTGAGGACAGATAGAATGAACAGAGAAAGCATGGATCTTGACACAGCCTAGGTTGGACATAGCAATTGTCCTCCACTACATATTTCAAACCGTCGGAGTCCACCAGCACAAGATGTTGGAATACAAACTCTAGCCATCGAATATAATGATGAAGAACAGGAGAGACGTCGTTTAAGCGATGATAATGATGACAACTATCGAGGGCGTCGCTCAAACAAAAATCCCAGGAACCGCAGAGGGCATTGTGGCAGAGAGTTATCGCGTACCAACCATCAGGAGTATTGACAATGCTCTGCCCACGGAGGACACCGTTCGCGTGATCGTCAAGACGTGGGACCCCACGAACGAGGCCATGGCTACGGGGAACCCGAAGGAGTGCCCATAACCTCTGTCGTGTTGGATGTGTATGGCACCTTTGGGGGACGACCTTGGCCGGATTATGCAACGGGATCAGGATATTATACAGACGGCTGGTCGGAAATACCGAGTCCTCCAAGGAGTGCTAGTCCGCGCCATCGAACACTTGCGAGAGAGGTACCTCACGGTTATTCCCTAGATTGCGAAGGAGTTGCGCAGAGACTGGGACGTGATCATTACGGAACTCCCCCTCCATACCGCGGATTTGGTGGTCATGCTACCCCATTTGCCCTTTTTGCAGAAGATAATTAAAGATCATCTTCGTAGACTTCGCCTGGAATATTTCCTCCACCTCTAGGTTATCACAACGACGATACTGACCACAATAGCGGGGAAAACCGCAACATTCTTCATCCCGATGACGGAGTACCACCTCCTCCTTTTGGATACCCTCCCCGTCGAGTTGTAAGAGATAGCTATTTTGAGGAAGAATTAGAGTTGGAGCGGACAAGGCAAAATTATGTACTACAAATGGAGAATCATGCGTTTCACCTTAGACGGGATAATCGAAGATTGATGGAGGAGAGAGAGAGACTTTTGAGAGCCTCGACAAATTCTACAGGGCACGGGCCACAAGAAACCTACGATCGAGGAGGTCCAAGCGTACTCCCCAATGATGGGAACTATTATCATCCATATGACTACAATGGATTAGGGAAGAGGGGAGACTATTAGAATGGGGTGCATGGTAGTACTTTCTACACCATCGGAGCGTATCGAGTCTTTAATATGGACATCGCATATTACAAATGTACAGCGTAAAGTAAAAGATGCAAGCATAGTGTGTACGTAGTTTGTAGTTTTGTAGGTGGAGGTTTAAGATGTACGGACTTAAGAAAATTGGCACGTGCCACATATTGCAAATGGAATAGATAGAATTAGTGGAATAGAGTGTAGTTGTGTTGTCTTCTATATTGTAGTTGTCTTGACATTTTATATGAATTTGTCTTTTTAATCTTCTCTTGACGGTCTTCCAAATGTACGTTGTTATCAATATCACTATTTTGTAAATGACAACTTACCATTGACATGGGTTACGACTAGTTGAGTATTCTAAATCTCAAGACACGTTTGCACAATAATTTTCAAATAAATTTTTTCAAAATTAATAAGAATATCATGAATGATCCTTATCGAGGGATGCATATTTATATAAGAAGCTATTTGTTTGTACCGGGGATTATGAGCAATCATGTTATGCGGCCCTTACGGTTTAGTCTTCACGAAAAGAAGTTTAGTACACGCTTGCCAATATTTCTAAGACTAAAACGTACAAAGCATATTGGTTACAATTCACATATCACATCATTTTCATAATTACAATTGAGACTATCGAGTTTTAGCTGGATGTGTGGAGCAAATCCTTTTTCCAGAGAGTACGAGAGACGGAAATAGACCAATCTCAGTACACAAGACCAGATTTGAACCAAATGCAAATAAACTTTATAAACAAAATATTGACCAATGTACAAAAATTGAGATTCCAACATCTCATCATAATTTAGAATCTAAATATAACTATTCACTACTGAGAGCTATGCCCGCCGTCCGGTAAGAAAAAAACATTATGAAATTATAGAAATTCGGAAAGGTAGATATGCCTCTCCATATCAGTACTCCATGCGGTAGTGCTCGTAGGGAGTGGGCCAGTTGTGTGTATCTCTGAAACGGTTAATAAGATGTCCGAGTCCACCCACCGTTCCTCTGTTGTTTTGGCAAAATCTATCAAGATAACTTTTGAATACTATATTGAGGTCTCTGATCCTCTCGAAATGGTGTGTTTCTACTGGCTCCGCTTCGTGGTATGCTGTGCACATGTTGATGCCGTTTATCTTTGCCGCAATCTTTGCGGTTGCGAAATCCTCCGATGCAGCCGTCAAATATGGAATGATTCTAATATCTTGGCTTTTCTTGTGGACGTATACCATGCAAGGATCCACCCAGTATCGCCTCCTCATAGTCTCCTCCATCTGATGGACACTCTCAAAAATCCAAGGCGACCTTCAGTTCTCCTCTATCTTCGTCATCAAGCCCCAGTCACAAACCCCGATGTAGATCTAGGACTCATCTTCGGGAAAATGAAGTAGGATGTTGTCCGGTGACAAGTCATTGTAGAGGTAACTGTATTTGTGCACAGCATCTATGATGTTACACAATGCCCAAGCAAGCTCTGTACGCTTACTTCGGAAAAGTCGGAGACGCCTTCCTTGAATCAGACTGTCCTTTGGATTCCTATTGAAGGTGTAGTGGATGTGGAGGTTATCCCGGACCTCATTGTCCATCTGTAGCATGTCTCGGAGGGTCCCTCTGTTCCACCAATACATGTATCCAACATGTTACCTCTGATGAATGTCCATAAAGCGGATGACACCCTCATGGGGAATCCTTATCGCAAGAGATTCGTTGTTGTGGTCCACACGTGCCAAATCCGGCCTCATAGACCAATTGAGCGGCCGTTTCTCAGCAAACTGCCAAAATGGTGGGATTTCCGGGTTTCCCTCGATACGAACCCTACGTATGGTAACATAACCACCTCTTTGAACTTCCTTGTCCAAGTAATAGAAAATTGCGTAGTCTGACAAGATAGTCAAATGCCGTCTACATAAGTCAGCCGTCGTCTCTATCCCAATCAGAGAATTCCACCATTTAACAGACATCTGTCGATGCTTTCTTGAGCTCAGGGGCGCCATTAGTCTCTGGAAGCAATCTGCCTTTGAAATAACATCCTTGAAGGCCTTGACTCCCCCCTTTTGCTCCCTTGCATACTTAGACGCAACATCACGAGCATTCCATAACGCGTAATAATAGAAAATTTAAATAACTAATATTTCATGTTATTCTTGAATTTATTTACCATGTTTCATTCAATTGGGACATACAATAACATTACACAAAAAATATAGAAAAAAAAAAAATACATCATGGAATGGGAAGGATAAAAGAAATAAATACATGATAGACTAAGAATGGAAGAAAAAGAAATCGAGAAGATAGAATGGAATAATAATGAACTTAAAAAGAGCAAGATGATAGAATTGAAGACAATTGGAAAAATAAATAAAAACAAAAGATGGAATGGGCGACTAATGGAAGAATAATAAAATAAATTAATACATCATAGACTAGGAATGGAAGAATTAAAAAAACAAGAAGATAGATTGGAAGAAGAATAGAAAAATCAACAAATAAAAAGACAGAATGGGAGAAAAATGAAAAAAAGTCATGGATAAAAAGCTATCAAGTGTGATTAACGACATAGACAACAATGGATTGGCGCATACAAATTTTTTGAATTAATCAACGCGAAGGCAATGGAAATGAATACAAAGTGCTCTAGTTTAAACAAAATTAAACTAACTCCAAAATCTCTTATTAATCTAATTATCTATGCCTTTTGCTACTATTTTAATTCCAATATCACATTACAAATTTTTTTACATCAATCATCGATCTCCATCACATTGCGTACTGAGGAGCTGAGCACCTTTGTGTAGCATCGATTATTTGTGCATGAAAATGCAATCAACAACTTCTTACTCCAAGTCCGACGCGAGCTATTGGGCGCGTGCAGACAGGCGCGCGCAAAGGAGGAGTTAGCACCAAATTAAAATGAACTTCTTAGTGGAAGTCCGGAGCGAGCTCTCGAGGGCGTGCGGACGGGCGAGTGCAAAGGAAGAAGTAGCACCAAAATGAAATGAACAACAACTTGGTAGAAGTCTGGCGCGAGCTATCAGGCATATGCAGACAAGCGCGCACAATTTTTTTATTTTTATTTTTGGATTTTTTTTTTGTGCGCCCGCGCGCCCATTGACATGCGCCCGTTTGTGCGCGCAATGGTGGAACTAGCACCAAAATGAAATGAACAAGAACTTGGTGGAAGTCCGGCGCGAGCTATCGAGCAAGTGCGGACAGGCGCGCACTCGCGTACAAACCAAAGATATATAATAAATATAAAAAAATATATAAAAATAAAATAAAAATAAAATAAAATGTTTGATTTTTTTTTTTGTGCGCGCCCATTCGCATGCGCCCGAGCGCTCGTGTCGAAAATTTAGCGCTAGGTAAATTTGTTTTATCCTTACCATGAGTCAATTGATCAACGCCCTTATCGAATGGACTAAGGGGTGTGTCATGTCACGATGACGGACTAATGGCCTAACGTACGGTCTGTTTGTTATCACAACCCTGACTGCCGTCAACGGTAGTACCATTGAGAGGGTACTTGCGCTGCCGAGGGAATAACGCTGCACCAAAGCAGTTGTGAAATCATAATCACCATAATTACGGAGAGAGAAATTAGGCTTTACGAGGTGTTACCTTCCTTCAACGCAGCATCCTATTTGGTTGGCTGTTCATCATCCTCCAGGGTTGGTCGCTCCTCCTCATCAACGTCGTTGTTTGTCACTAGCTCGTCGGGGTTGACGCCAGGTCGTTGCTCCAAAACGAGGTCAATAACGACCGCGACGGTCATCTCGTCTTTGTTAGACTCTGACGCCACCGATGGTGTATTGCTATCTGACAATTGTATTAGCCACGCGCCCTAAATTTCAACTACCACATGCATAGAGAAACAACAATAGAGAACAATTTGCGACAGGGTAAAGGAGTAGCACCTGAATAGAGAAAATCAAATCGTGACAAAAGAGGACAGTGCGCTAGGAAGATATGGTCCAAGACGAGAAATTGAGCAATAGGAGAAATAATTAAGCAAGACAAGCTAAATCTTAAAAAGCCAAATTGAAGGAGCTATGTAGACAGGAAGACAATTGGCGGAGAACACGAAGTGTTGGTGAGACAGCGCCAGGGGGAAAAGAAAATAGTGAGAAGGTGATACATTAGGAGGGCATGAGAAATTGACTCGTATCTGCTCAAGATAGCGCGATATGATGAGAGGAGACATGTAGGTCGACAAAATGATTATGAAAATAATTGCTAAGCCTGAGGTACTTAAACAGTTAATTCTGATCAATATAATTTCCAATAACCAATAATTTTAGATTACTAGAATGACAATCTATAGACTAACATACCCATCCTATGAAAGGTCATTTTTAAAAAAAAAAAGTTAAGATGAACTCCACAAACACTGCACCATCTCATACACCATCGATACAATCAAGACATCAATAGAGTAAGGACTAACATGTGGGGCTTTCTTGGCTTTGTTCTTGGGCAAGTCCGGTGTACCTATTCTTGATTGCTCTCTTACTGCTTCGTGCTAGTCCTTAACCTCTTCTTTGCACTAGAGTCAACCTCTAAATCTTTAAATTTTAAGACACAAGTAATCCCACTCTTTTCAAAACGCTCAGTTGCATTCTTGGTTTTGGCCATTCTACTTCTTTCTAAAACCTTCCTAGAACTAAACTGAAAACTATTCTTCCTTCTCTTCTGCCTAGTCAGGTCTTGCATGTCACACTACAGCCATCTATTTGAGCGACACAACACCAAAAGAAAGTGTCGAACTAAAACCATGCTCATATAGTTGTGTCCAAACAACTCAATATTTCCAGCAGCAGGAGATGGGTCCAATATTACTAACCAATAATTTAAGAAAATGCGAGACGCAATCTTTAAAGCATAGTTAAAGAACCATTCAATCATTTTCAGAGACTTTATTAATACACATACATTTGACGGCAAACTCCAATCTGGTTTGGATCCAAGACAAGATGAATTTGAGCCATAACTCACCATAAAAGCAAAATAGGTACTAAATCTAAACAAAATAGGGAGTAGAAGACAATAACAACCTGCCTAAATACATCTATCCTTCCTCCTTACATTCTTTGTTCAAATATTATGATCTTATTTAGAAACCTAATAGAAATGTATATCTAACAATTATGAAATGATGTTAAATAAAATATGGAATGACAACGATGCCGACCACGTTAGTAACCAACTAGTGGCTTCTTAAATGTTCATTCTATAATTTGATTTTCCTTTACATCCAAGAGTAGTTAGGTTTTTGTGGCTCAAGGTTAATGGATGGATTCTGGATCTCGGATAATTAGAGCAAGGACAATGCACTAATCCTCTCAATTTGTATTCTCTGATTCTTGTAGCATCATATGAAGCTCACTACAGAATAGAATGGCGCAACTCCCAGCAAACAGACTGTTAGGTATGGCTGTGCTTTGAGCTCACGAAGTTGGTATTCCACTTATAGTACGTGTGGATGATAATGGGTTGGTAACTATACTGGTAACGCCTTAGCTTTAGATTCCACTTCAGAGAGGACATTGTTAGTATTGAGGAAGGTATATATGACTTTGAGACCAATGAGATTACACATACACTTAATCAAGTTTTTGAGAAGGACGATGACAATAGTGTGTTTTGGAACCTCTATTCTGATAGATACAAAGTTTACGGTCTCACACATTCACGGATGCAGGCGTCCACAGAGATTCTAACTCCTCGCCGTTTCTCTACTTGTACTATTGAGACTCCACTGCCTCGTGATGTGAAGGTTAAAGTAAAGTCTAGCATGGATACTCTAGTTACAGGGCCAGTCATCTCCCTCTCTTCAGACAAGGAGACTAGTCCTCTGAAAGCATCACCTTATGTTCCAAAACAGTCTGTAGAATCTAGGCCGCTAGCTACATTTCCAGTCAAATGTCCCAGTGCCTCCCAATCTTCAAAGGAAGCCCCTGTTAATGTTCCCCCCCCCCTCCGCAAACTTGCCGAGAGACCTCGGAAGAAAAACATTCTAAAAAAGTTAGATTACTCATTTGTTAGACACGAGAGAGTAGAGTAATTGCCTGCAGTGTTCAATGGTGCTATCATTCTTGAGTTGCCCCCTGCTGGTGAAGGAGCCTCCAGATTGCAGACGAAGTCAATGCAAGGGATGGACAAGCGTTACAATGGCCACGTTTGGACTAAGACCATCACCACCAACATCAGAAACGACTTTGGCCTCTCTTTTCAATATTCAAGCTGCGTTGGGTGGTTGCGTTGCAACAACAAGGAGTCCAAATTCCTAAATCGGCGACCTTGCATTTTTTAAGTGAACAAGACTGAGTTTGAAAGGTGTACCCTCCAAGCTTTCGTGGTAGATCAGCCAACCCTAGTTGATTTGATACTTGTCTGCCAGGTATGTAAAGAACCTCCAACATATATTACTACATGTGGAGCTAAGATTTATCACGTGGCTGGCAAAGGCAACCAGACCAAAGCGTGTATCCACCTAGGAACTCATAATCATCCAGTGAAGGTTGGGGACTATAGAGACACTAAGGTGGAGATTAATAGCTTAATAGGAGAGCAAGTTGAGAAGACTCCTCAAACTACAAAGAGTGCAGTTGTGTTGGAGACGAGTAAAGTTTTGATTGGCAGCTATCTCCTACAGCCTGAGGACGCACCCCCGAAGAAGCTGAGCATAGAGGAGCTTGTTCCCGTACTAGACTGGCGCAAGGACATAACTTCATTAAACATCCGCTACAAAGTCATGACCTTTTGGCAGTTGAGAGAGTATGGTGTCATGGACGTTATTACCAAAATTTGAGAAATCAGTTTATGGGCCTTCGTCTAGGAGAACAAATTTCCAGGTCAAGGGGCTAATTGTGACAAGGTATACCTCTCTTAGATGTCTAAAGTCCGGCCAAGTAGTGAGGTTGACTTAGTCAGAAGAATGTAGCTCCACGGAGATCTCCAGAATGCATGGTCGATGTTCAACCAAGTCAAACATGTTAGATAGTAGACCACGATTGTTTGCAATGTATACAACTTAACCTACTGTTGCGTCATGACAAATGCCAGCTATGATATGCAGCCTGAGGATTGTGAGGCCCAAATTGTATTCAGGAAAAACTTAGACCTAGTCTTGGAAAATAATGGCGTAACAGCGCGAAACTTCAAAGGTTTCATGGCCGACAGCGCTCAGGCTGATTGGAATGCGATTTGGATCATCTACAGGAATGGGAAGAAGGAGGATTGCATGGAGAACAAGGAGAGGACCCGCCAGTTTCACTAGACTCAATCGATGGTCAAGTACACGGAGAAGCACATCCCCGAAGAGATTTGGGAACAACACAAGTAGATGTGTCACCTGTATAAGACAGCGAGGGCTAGGGAAGAAGCGGATACTTTGTACCATAGATTGCGAGCTTGGTGGGTTTTTGCCGGAGTAGTGTCTGAGAAGGCCCTAGGTATGCTAGAGCTCTAGCTTACATTCTGGCACTTCCGCAATCGACATTGGGGAGAATTCATGACTAGGGTATGTTATTTCTTCCCTATTCTATTTTTTTTTCCTTCTTAAATACGCCCCTCTCATTAGAGTTAATTCATCAAATCTAAATACTTCGCATGTTTCCCTTGTAATATCTACAAAGGAAGAACTTCCAGAAGTGTTTTCATGTAACATAGCCGAAACAATTTACAACAAGTAGCTTCAAGCTTCAAGGAAACAAAAGCGGCAATTCTTATATTGCTATCGTGGACGACTTCATTCGTGGCTTTCTATAGGTTGTCAACTTTTACCAGTTTCTGAAAGGTGACGTGGGCGGTACGGGACCATCTAAGAAGGGACTAAAGCTACGGATGGCTAAATGCAAGGCAAAGCTAACATGAAATCCTATAGTGCTTGAAGATCCCATGTTAAAGATGCTCGGAGCAGAAGAGTTTTGCATGCATTAGCCTTGCATGGCAGGAGAAGAAGTGTTTGGGTCAGTCAAGCAAAAGGCCGACCTACCCCTTTGAGCTAAAGACAAGGTGAACTTCTCTCATCGTGAACTTCAAGTTGAGCACGTGCCACTAGGGCTCGCATCGTTCAAGTGCCCATTATTGTGGAAGATGATATTGAAGATGATACTGAGGTACAGGAAGTTGAACCCCCGGCAGTAGATTCTCAGAGTACCCCAACGTCACCACTGAACGAGGAGGGTGTTCGCCATGTCAACGCGGTTGAAGAAACCAAGGTTAACGTCAAGGAGTGACACATTTTGAGACTACCCAAGACTTCCGCCAAGTGTTGTTGGGCCCAAAGAGCTGTCTCAAAAAAGAAGTGTACTGAGAGAATCATAAGGGGAGGTAATTCGACTCCAACACCAACTTACACCGGAGTCTCGACAAATCTCAAACACAGAGGTCAAGCTTGGAACAAATTTCAAATACAATGAAATCCTTGCACTCAAAGAAGCAGGGTTCCAACTCCTGCAAAAGAAGCCTATCTCCTCCAGACGCCTCGTCTCCTCACCCCGCCCCCTGCAAATCTCAGTTCTGTACATGTTCCTCCGATTAGGAGTGTGCAAGATTTCAGGGGGTACCTGCAGGTGCACCTCCTCACCATCTTCCCATATTTCTGAATCTTCCTCATCATCATCGTTATAGTCATCATAATAATAGTCTTCTTCTTGTGAGTAAAAAAAAAACGTCATCTGCAGGTCCAATATTCATTTCTGAATCTACTTGTACGTCCTCTAGATGTTCTGGCTGCAGCAGTCTATCTCTATCAATGTGAGCACATAGATCGTCATCTATGTTTTCACCAGGAGTACATGTGTCTGTCCATACAGGATTCTTTCGCGGCCTGCCACGGGGGCGAGGAGGCTCACTGCCCTGCACAGGACACTACAAATGTCAATACGAGTGTATTGACTTTATTACATCATTGAGTTGATACTACAAACTCGCCTCCAAGTTCAGGATGTCGTTTTGTTGCAGAGCTTCCCCTGTCAGTGCCTCTAGTAAATCACCGCAACACCTTGAACTCTACTCGTATTTGTGCTAGCACCGTGAGTCTAGGCAATCTGAATTGCAAGGCCAAAAAACTGACGCTTTCGATCTTAGTGCCCTTGAGGCTTCATTTGTTGTGACTAAGTTACGAGCTGCTATACACTAGATAAAAACAGGGATTTTGGTGACGCGTTTTGACGCGTTTTTTAAGAGCGTTTAACGCGTTTTGACGCGATTTTTTTTTTCGACGCAAAAATATACCACTACGTCTGGAGAGTCAAATCGATCTTGACGTGTCGCGTCATGGAGCGTCATCAGCCTCTTTCCTTTGACGCTCATTGACGCGACACTGCTTTGTGAATTTACCTGCGGTCAGTAACTTGGAGAGTAACTTTTTTGCCACGTGGGCATTTTCCGGTTTCGCAGGAGACACAGTGGATACCACGTCATGGATGAAAAATTTGCTGAAGTGGCACAAAATTTTGACATGGCGATCAGATTTTCAACGGCTCATATGCTGACACGTGGCATGATTGTGGACTGGGCGTATATGTGCGATGCGTTTGTTAAAAGTGACGTAATTTTCTGTTACTTTTGACGGAGTGGGGTTTTTTGGGAGTACGTCACGGACGTCAGTTTTGACGCTTTTTTGAGGTTCTTTGACAGATTAGTAACGCAAATTACAGATGTTTTGACGTGGGTGCATGTTTGCAAGGCGTATGTCGTGACGCATCCAATACGAATTTCATGTCATATGAAACGCAATGCAATGTTCAAGTTGACGTGCAGAAACATGTTCGACACATATTTTGGGCGTTTCAGATGACCTCTCCAGACATACGGTGTCAAACAGAAATAACACGTCATGACGCTCAGGAGATCGTAGTTAGACGTCAAAAGAAACACATCATTCTACTTAGGACTACGTGGGGCAGCGTCACTCCTGACACAGGTGGACACTCCTAAGGATTGACCGTCATGTCAAGATTGACGCAGAATAACAGGGGACATAACGATGGCAAGGGACGTGGCGGAAACTAGCGGTAAAACGCGCAATTCTAATAACATTGCTGTAAAGAAGAGTTTGTGCACTGTTAACATAAAAAAGAAGCCTTCTGCATTGAAATATAACCTCGTACATACATGAGTAGTCATTGAACAATTTCTACTACCTGTAGCTATTGAAAAGCGTACACCCAACTGAAAAACGGTTGATGACTACTGCTGCGTACGTAGGTTGGGGATGCACGGAGATGTTGCGACTCGTGAGGGCGTCCACTCATGCCGGATTCTTCTTCACCTTCACAACACACATGCAACCAACTGTGAGTTTACACCAACACAAAGCCGACGACAGAGTAGGTAGGATTTCAGCAGTGGTTTAGAGTGACGTACATTAATTACCTTTTTGGTGCTCTTAACGGGCTGCTCTTTCGGTTCCGTTAGTTTTGCCGAACCCCCCGCTTCGTCCTGGACACACAACTGACTCATCATCACGAGGATAGAGGTAATCAAGAGCTTGTATCAACGCCTTCAAGTGTCCACTATTCTTGGCCTTCCTCGACCGTGCAGGAACTTTTTTTCTGACCTGCGCAATGGAATGAAAAGAAGAATAGGAGACGCTAGTGAGAGTCGTCTTGCGGAGAATAACTTACCTGGCAGGCTTGATGGACGAGGGGGGTGGAGAACGTACCTCTACGGCCTGCTCGGGGAAGGCAACCCGTTTCCGCACCTTGAATGCATAGTCCTGTTTTTTCTTCGCCTTCTCCTGCCCCTTCACATCTGACTTAGGCTTCTTCTCCTCAGGAACAGACTTCAGCTTCCTGCTCCCTGCTCGTGTAACGTAATGTAGCACTTCCTCCGTGGGCTCTGATTCACCTCTAGGCGGTGCTGGCGGCCTTCTATGCTGGATGTCCGCACGACGTAAGTCACTCGCGGGCCAGTGAATGATGTAGCCAATGGCCTGGTTCATCACCATTACCTCCTCCTCCTTGATTGGGTACTTCACGTCGTGGTCGTCTTTTAGACTTGCGCCCACCTACACTGAGAACTCGTGCTCCTCGATCGTCTTGCAGTGGATCCTTTCACCGGGCATTCCGTGTAGTGTTCCGTGTCCAACAATCTCAGAGTCAGGTGCAGAATGAGGACCACTGAACAACTCCATTGGTACGCCTTTCACTAATCCACTGTGCCATACCACGTTAGTTGTAAGTCATAGTTGTCGTTCTGAAACGTCACTCATGACATGTACAGTGTCAACCAAGACGCTAGGTTGTGTCATCAATGATGCAAATTGATGTCATTGGAAACATTATATTGTGACAACAGTGACGCAATTACAATTGGAAATTTCAGCACGCTCCACTGAGAGCATTGTGGGAGTGTAAGTAAGGACGTACCTGCTCTGCCGGTACCTTCTCGGGAGACATGGTGGCGTCTTTGGTTGAGAAACCCTACTCGTCTACCACATGGGTCGAGGAGACCTTCCTGTCGCGTTCTTCGATTGGTCCGTCAGTACCTTCACTCTCTTCGTCGGGTGCGGAGCCCACTGCTATGATAGTGTCGGTGTCCTCGCTGTCGGCATCTTCATTGGGGGCCTCGTCTAGGGCAATAAAACGCGACTGCTCTGATTCCCCTGCTTCCGAGATGCGTGCATAGTCATCCTCTTCACGCTGTGAGTCGTTATCTCTTCCCGATAGGCGACTCTGTCAGGCGTCCTCCTTCATCGTTCGTTCTTCTGGGGCCTTCTCTACCGGGGACGCAGAGTCCACTGTGCCCGCCATCTCCGTTGCTTCAGTGCTGTCAATCTCCTCTTTGTCCTCTTTGCTAGCCTTGTCAGGTGGTGTCGTTGCTGCTTGGTGACTTGACGGAGCTCTGTCAGTGGTCCGCGTAGGCTGCACTCTCCCCACAGACTTCACGCTCCGCTTCTGCTTCGGGGCCGTCGGCTGTGGCTGAAGTGCAACCCTGGCCATCATCTCCTTTAATTCCTTAAGCAAGTCCTCCACCTTCTTCAACCTCTTATCCTGGGACACATACATGGATTCAAGTTCCTCCATCCTACTGACTTCACAAGTTTCTACCCTCACCGGCCTTGCGCGCTTGCGGTCTTTTGCCTCTTTGCGCTTCATTGCCTTCACCTCCATGTTGACTTCTACTTCTGTAGGTTGGCGACCCCATTTGATAGCCTGCATGATGAGTTCCACGATGAAACTGTTAATAGCTAGAATATCACAAAGGCGCTAGACTATCCATGTGCGTGGGAAAGCAAATGGAGAATTGGAACATACCTAGATTGTCATGTGCGAAGAGTCGGTTTAGGCGGGCATGTGTCAAAAGAAAACGCATGGACAGATAAGAGGAATTAGAAGGCAACGTCATCACAAACGTGACAGTACGACACGAAAGACGCAATGCCACGTAAGGTTTAGGGTCTGGATGCCATTAGAAACGCGGAATGATGATAGGAAAAACGCAAAAAGGCGTCACTGGAGACGCGGGATACAGACTGAACTGAGCGTACTCTCGTGTACTTCAGATGTTACTTCCCAGACTGAGTACATTTAGACTCAGCCAAAAAGTACGCAAGACAGACAACGTAGCAGACTTGTAAACACAACAAACATTGTAGCGCTACACTGGTTAATCAGTGGATGACCAGATGAGACTATTGAGAGAAATAAATCCCACAATGAAACTAAAAGAGAATCCAGTAGATAAACACAAATCAGTAGTCTCAAAGACTCCTAACATTCCGCTCCTAGGTTGTGAGAGAATTCAGTTAATGTGGAAGTGTCGCTTTTGGAGGAACTTACTAGTGATCCAATCGCTGTCGCATGCTGAGCCCATGAGGAGCCGCTCTTCCCAGGCCTTACCAGGCTAATGCTTGACATGAATTCTGACTTCTCTTGAAACGCAGGGTCGTCCCTTAATTCCACCAACTTGTCCAAGTAGACTTTGCCTACGTCAGCTGGCCTCAGATGTCCCTGCTTGATGAGCTTCATGATTCTGTACCTGACCCGCGACACGCACCTAGACATCTTGGAGTTGAACCACTTCTCACTCAATTCCTCAGAAGCCCCATAAAACTCGAAAGTCAACTCCACTCGCGAAATGAGCAACTTCTTGGCTTGCCTATGTTGTCCGCGCCAACCGGGCTTCGCGGTTGGATCCAAGGCTCTCGCGAACTTCAGCAGTTCCCGTGCCACCATCGGAGAGTGATGCCCCACTGGCACGCCTTGTCTGTTCAACTTGATTCAAATGGGCTCCCTCGGATCCCCCTCATCGTCGTCCTTGAAAATGTCAACGTCGTGATCCGTGTCCATGTCGTTGTCATCGAATTCCTCCTCCATATCTTCATCCTCCTCGGGAGAATCGTCGTCTTCGGGCTGCTGGCGATGGGAGGCAGACCCTTCGGTGATATGGCCAGTCCTCCCCGTTGCTCGTTTAGGGCGAGAGGCAGATGAGCCCCACCCTGCAGATGATAGGTCCGTGTCATTTCGATGGTGCCAATTTGGTGGAGTTAAGTCGTCACTCACCTCCGTCGAATGTCTCTTTGGTGCAGCCGTGTTCTGTGAACGCCCTCCAATTTTTCTGTTACGGCTTGGCCCTGGAGACATGGCCCCAGTAGATTTTGTACGAGTTTGCTTGCCGGGGGGGCTTCCTCCAGTGCTCTTCGACATCCACCCTGTGGCGACATGCCTCAGCTGTGCGATCTTACTCTTGCGGGTCGCACGGTGTTTCCTCCCCTCTAACTCCTCGCCCTCCATTGACTACACAGCGTGGGAGTTCTCCACACGAAGAGCAGCACGTATAGCCCTCAGGGAGAAGCAGTTTCCCTTACTGATGCCCTTCTAGATCGCTGCCTCCAATGCGTAAAGAGCTCCTTGGTCTCCTTCCGTTTCTGCCATGATAGAAAACGCAGGATGACTTCACGACCTTGAACAGAAACACGTCATGAAAAACAAGGAAAGACGTCATAGGAAACGCAGACACATGTCATAGGAAACGCAGACAGATGTCATAGGAAATGCAGACAGATGTCATAAGAAACGCAGAAAGACGTCATAGGAGACACAGAAAGACGTCATAGAAACGCAGAAAGACGTCATAGGAAACACTAGGTCGACATGTCAAAGCAACACACGGTGCCGTCATTACAGACGCAAGATCATGTCAAAGAAGACGCACGTACAACACTAGTGACTCATATCAATCTACTCCCCCTCATAAAGGCGTCCAAATAAGAAACATAAGAAGAATAAAACTAGAAAATTAAGACTACCGAAACCGCAAGACATGTCCCGAGACTCTGGAACGAAGCATTTCTGCGACTGGATTATCTACGACCTCCAATAAACGCACCTAAGGGTCGCTGCGTACCTTCAAAGACCAGAAGTTCACATAGTGCCAACCAAGTAGAAACAAGACAAGAGGAAAACCGAACTGAAGACCCCGGAACCGACACTTACCTACACCACCAAACGAGAAGAATCGACTTGTTACAGATCAAACCCGTTGCTGAGGCTCACCCAATACAATTCACACATCAAAGCAATTAGCAACCACAAGATCAGAAAGCGTAACCTCCAGAGCATAAAGAACCCTAACTCAGATGTGCAGAATCGATGAAAGTTTTTTAGCAAGATATCAAACCAGAACGTGCTTCATTACAAACAAATTCTATGGCATTATGCAGAATAGCAGACCTGATCGCTGTTCGAGTGAAGACAAATCAAATTCGAGAGAATGCAGAATATCACAATGCGCTCATTTTATTAGAACTATGATTGGATTACATAGATTTAGAAATAATGTATTTGTCTAATAACGTAATACGGTCTGAACATTCTAAACCTGATTACATCTATGTGGCGTATTCTGCAATTAAACTTCTCTGACACGGAAACCGTCCACCTAATTGTTGGCGGTGGCAATGCCGGCTATGGCCAATTACTGCGAACCCTAATCTGCGTCTGTTCCTACTCTCGGTTTTCTCTAGTCCCATTTCTATTCCATTCAATCTAGCCACGGATACATTCTCTCGAACACATGGGTCTAGGGCAAGAAAACTTACAGCGTAAGAGCGGCTGCAATCTTTGATGTGCGTCTCGTTCGCGAGGTAGGAATCCGTAGGAGGCTGTAGAACTCGCAAGCTGCGCCTCGGCTGGAAGTCCAACTCCTCGGAACCTGGGCGCCCTCCTTGCAGATCCAATGCAACGCTGGGAGCAGCAGAGGACTTAACTGAAGAACTCGCACGCAAGGGGAATAAAGCAGCTGCAAATTCTGGATCAAACCCTGCTTCCCTCAGTCGATTCCTAATCTCCCGCTTGTTCGCTTCTACAATTGCATCGCGAAGTAGCTCGTACGCTGGAGTGATGGTAGCCGCGTCCATGTCTGACCATGATGAAAGCATTAGGTGCAAATTCAGGTCACAAAAAGGCCGTGTAAGCAGCACGTGAGAGAAAAAAACGGGCGCTGCCCGCGTACTTTTTGACATGGCATGTGAGGTGCCACCGTGGTGCCAGCAACCGCCACGGGGGCTCGAACCAATGACCTCTCCGCGAGGCGTGTGGAGGGCACAAGCTACAGTGCCGGGCTGACACAATCTGACCATTTGGGACCAAACCCCAAGCCGATCATTCATGTCTCAACTAATATTCCGAGGACCTTTGTTGTGAGTGCGCCACGCAGTCCTGTGCGGGCAGCAACTCTGGCATCCGCTGCCAGCGGCAGAGGTGCCCAAAGCAGGGGGTTCACCTAGAAAGGGCAGGCTTACACGGCCTTATTTTGAGCTCATTTTGCACCTAATGGATAATCACCATGCCCTAATTCGCTCCGAGTAGGTGACCCAAGAAAGACTGCGCCAATTAATTCACCCAGCGGTTATCAGATACGGGTACTCTAAAACCGCAGAATGCTTCATAAGTGCGATATTAATGCAGAACAGTGTCGGTGAATGTCATGCGTAACGACGGTAAGCGTCATTGGAAACGCGTTGATCCGTCAAGTAATACTTCTGAGTCCGTTATTCTAAACGTGCTTAAACGCTATAACACCATATTCGTTATTTTGGGAGATATTCTTGATTTTGGGAAATCAGCGTGTAGAGAAATGGCGACATTCGTCCCCTCCCATTTACTTCAATCTTGCGGAAATCAATATTGAATCATTAAAAACACCTTAAAGGAACAATGAGGCCCATGTCATTTAGGTCGAGTGGATCTAAATGCACGAACATAGAGGTGAAAACTTAGTAATGTTCATTGATTCATTAAAAACATGTTTAAAGAGAGATGATGATTAAGTCATTTAGGTCGATCACACCTAAACGCAATATAAACAAGGAAAAAGAATATACCACGTCCCCTGTATTTTTAGTAGTAACAATCCGTTACCTTTTCTAAACCAAGGTTTCAATAAAAGGCAATGTCCACTCACATAAATTACATTCGGAAATTTGAATAACACAAAAAGTGTGCAAGACAATGAGGCAAAAATACACTACTAGAAAATTGTGACCAAATCAACATAAAATCAACTCATTTCTGTTGATTGGGGCACTGCATTGACCGTATTCACTGATTTTTGAACTTTTTGTAAAAATCAATAGTTTGCTAAAAATATTTTGTTGATTTGAGTAGTGTAATGACCGAATCAACAAAATTTCATCAAATATGGAATCTTTTGGAATCTTTCGGGAATCTCTTGAAAATTTTCTGGAATCTTTTGAGAATCTTTTGAGAATCTTTTTGGAATATTTTGGAATTTTCTGGAATCTTCTGGAATCTTCTGGAATCTTTTGGAATCTTTTGTAATTTAGGGGTATAGATACGGTCCATATTATATTGTTAAATATCAAGAATTTTGCTGAAATTTTTTGTATTTAATTAAAAAATTGGAGAGTTTGGTATTACATCCAACTTAGGAACTTGTTTGGATTTAGGACTGAAATATTTAGGACTGAAATTTGACCAAATCAACAAAAAATATCAACAAAATTCTGTTACCTACTGTCCAAGTCAACGCGACCTATTCAACTGAAAAAATCAACACTTCTTTGTTGATTTGGACGCTGAATTTTCTACTAGTGATAGCAGAGTAGAAAATTTGACAAACAGATCAATCGTTTTATTCAAAACATAATTACATTGAAATAACACAGAATACTCGTCTATATTGTCTGCGCCATTGCTATCCAGTACATAGTATCCTCTATATGGTTATGGAGTCCCTCCGTAAGCCTCAATTCTTGACTTGACAAATTCCCGTTGGCGCTGACGTGTCCACGACATTCCCTCAACCTGCATCATTGGACTATCAAGAAGACGTTGCAACTTCTGCCTACGCCTGTCACCGATGCTTGACTCTGGCAGAGAGTGGCCACGGGTACTGGATGGTTTAGAGTGGGAGTCGGCGGACTTCCTTGCCCCGGATCCAGTAGTTGTTGATCGTAGCCTCGGCATCTGCAAAGGGGATAAATTAGCATTGAGAAAAGATTTCGGTTTAGGTCGAATCGACCTAAACTGCTGAGTGCAAGTGTAAAGGTCGAACGGACCTTGAACGAGGAGGCCAACATAAGCTAGAACTAGACCTAGATGAGAGTATAAGAAGATCAATCATTTTAGGTGGCCTCGAGCTAAAATAAGGACATCAGAATGAAACATCATGAAAGAAACATACGGGATGAAACATCAGAAAGGAATGAAAAGCGAATACTGAGGAATGAAAACCAACCTTTGCCGGTAGTGGTGACGGCATGTCTTCCACATTGTTATAAAGAGCACGCTTCGTAGGGGTAGAACTCTGTCGTTTCGGAGACAAAACCTGCAGTACGGTCCGTGGCCACATAGGAGAAGGGGAGGGGAAAGTTCGTACGTGAGCGGAGAGCGTAGAGCGGAGAGCGGTGAGCGCAGAATGGAGAGCACAGAATCGAGAATTTGGAAAATTTTCAAAAGCAAAGTAGACCCTATAACCGTGGAAAATTACTAAATTAAGGCGTAATTTTGACACTTTTTTTAGAAAAAGAGTATATAACCGTGGAAATTAGGGTTATCTCTGGTGAGAATTTATTACGTTTGTTCTCAAAGATACAAATTAGGGCTGATGTCATGATGACGTCATGCATACATTCCTTTAGATTTATCATGGGTTTGGGCAAGATACAATGATCAGAAGATGAGTTTTAGATCAAAGATAGATAGGTTGGTGTGGTGGAATTGACGACAGTGGGGAGATGGGACTTGTGAGGGTCGGAGCATTGGTTGCGGGAAGGGGGAGTGATGGGGGAAGTGACATGTTGGGGGTTGAGGGGAGTGAAGGAGGGGGCGCGGGCACGAGTGTGGGGGGGAGGCGTAACATATGGCAAGCGGGGCAGAGGAGGGAGGGGGAGTCTTTGTTGATGGTGGGGAGGGTGAGGGCAGCCGGGGGGGGGTGGAATTGTGAAGAGTTAGAGCGATGGATTTTGAGAAGGGGATTGTGCTGGCGTGGGTGGGGCAGGTGTATCTGCGACGGGGGCTGCAGAAGGAGTGGGAGGATAAAGCTACTTTGCCGGGTCTGCCACGTCTGAGCCGTGCGGTGGCGGACTCGGAGGTGTTTATTTGGTCTGATCAGTGTCGGCAGGAGGTTGTGGCATTCGGGGTAGCGGCGGGGTACAAGTTCGAGGAGTATGTGTCAGAGCAGTTTGGGGTGTCGGATCAGGGGGGTGATATTGCTGGTGCTAATGGGGTAGGGGAGGATGGGGGCGGAGTGGCGAGAGGGGAGGTGGCAGCGCGACCAGGCCTAGGAGCGAATGCGGCAGTGCAGGCAATGGGCGCGGCAAAGGATCGGGAGGTGTGGCGAGCACGGGCGATGGAGTTGATGGATCCAATGCCGCCCAGCGTGGCAGACATTCTTCGGCAGTTGGCGGCAGCGGGAGGTGGGGTGTACGAGGAGCGGGAGGAATTTTCGACGAAGAGCAGTTCCGAGGAAGTGGACGAGAATGAGGATGGCTCCGTAGAGGTGGCTCCGAAGATCAGTGAGAACAAGGTGCAAGGGGGCCAGAATGCAGAGGTGGAGGGTGGGACGCAGGTGGTGAGTAGCGTGCCAAGCCGCAGCCGAGAGTGAGGAGAGCAGAATGAGTGGAGAAAGTCTGTCGGGGAGGGGGTGATAGGGGTGGTGAGACTGGAAATGGGAAAATTGAAGTTTGTAAGGGGAGGGATAGCCTGAGGAAGTGCGAGAGGGAGCACGTCCTGTGCATTTGTACAGACAAGGTTTAAAGATGGGAACGGAATTGTGGATAATGGTTGGAATGGAATATTTAGAATGTGTTTTGAGAAAGCTGCTTGTGATGCTCGAGTTTTGTGCACAGATGGTTGGTTGTTGTGGTCTGTGAAATGCATGGGTGGGGTGGGGGATGATGTGTGTGGCTACGATGGTGAATGTGTGTATGTGGGGTTCGGTGGCTGGGGTGAATGTGGGAATAGGGAGAGGAGGTAGTTGGGGTGGGGAATGTGTGTGGCAGGGGTATGTGTTATGAGGAGCGCAGCGTGAGGCCTGTTCAGTGGACCTTAGCTCAGGGTCATCTAATTCCTACTGTGTGAGGAGATGCAAGTGGGAAGAGCAGAATTGGCGTTGAAGAATTGGACGGAGGGAGGGTGACGGGAGCACGGTCTGGATAGTAGGAGTGTAGAGTGTAGCTGGGGGGAGGGAAATTGCTGGAAGTGGTTGGGATGGGAGTGGAGGAATGGGTAAGGAGAGGGGATAAATTGAATGCAGTATGTAATGAACTCCACTGAAATCAAATCAAATCAAATGGATACAATGATAGAGCGAGGCCTCTTTCAAACTTCGAAGATGCTACAGTCGCTACTTCCACTCTCAGAACCCGATGACTCAGACTCTCCTTCTACAGCCTCTTCATCGACAAATAGAAGGGCCCTGGGATCAAAATTAGTGGGCCGACTTGGAACATATCTAAGTGCACCACATTGAAGCGCTTGTGCTAAGCCCTCTGCATAGTCCGGAAGAATAAAAGGCTGAACCGGGCTGGAATTAAGACGCCACGATGGAGTGAACACGGCTCTATGCCCACTTGGCGGTGTTGTCACAACTACTCTGCAATAGAAAGCCAGAAGTGGTTAGAACGAATAGGTAAATTTTAGTACAGAAATAATACTAGATGCATTGCACGAAACCTACAAATTCTAGAGTAAGACTTACAATACTTAGTGGGTCTTTGTTTCTTTGCTGGTGCTTCCTCTGCTGCTGCCGGTCTAGGATGCTTAGGGGGGCCCATGGGAGATTTTGCTGCCATATACGGTTTGAGAAGGGCGTCGAATATGGCTTCGTCATCCTCAAAAGCTATAACATGACGACCAATAGCCTGGCAAGCCTTGATAGAGGCCCCTGCAACTCAAAGCAAGGTGAAGACGTGAGAAACTGAGAAAGGAATCAGAGAAATAATTCTGTAGAAACATGTAAGAACGGTTACCTGTTCCTGCCTTCCAGTCCAGGACTATGTCGCCGGGCTTCGAGAGCTCTCCAATTATGTTCTGCATCATCCCAGGGGATTTTTCCCTTGGCCCTCTCCATGGAACATCCCCATTCATTTGCTGAGAATCAACGTCGATAAAGTTGAAAATCGCATCACTCTCGGTAATGTTGAGGTCGCCATGTATGACATGGGATTTCTTCGTCTGAAAGGAGAACTTAGATGGCGGCTCGCCACCACGAACGAAGACACGGATCCAGAACCGATTAGTCTGCAATCAACCAAATTATGTCAGAATGAATAAACGGAAGGGATAGTACTAAGTAAACTGAAGGAAAGGAAAGGATGAAATTACCAGGTTTCCGGGGTTCGTAGGAGAAGTGAGGCTGAGCTCATTGAAGCCCCACCAGTCTTTGTAAAGGACGAACTTAGTGGCGCTAGC
The DNA here is from genome assembly GCA_014871385.1 of Ceratodon purpureus. Classification (NCBI taxonomy): domain Eukaryota; kingdom Viridiplantae; phylum Streptophyta; class Bryopsida; order Pseudoditrichales; family Ditrichaceae; genus Ceratodon; species Ceratodon purpureus. The sequence goes on from CM026426.1 coordinate 106,712,609, forward strand.
TTCTTCAAGAATCTCCGTTGCCAACGCTTGATCATTGTTGTAGATGATGCACAGAGCGCCATCATTTTGCAAGTAAAGACTTGCGAAATAGAAAATGTCGTACACATAATCCTTTTCACGGGAGTTCCAAGGAGGAATCACTGTAGGGGGATCGGAAATGAGAGGGACAGGAAGATTCTCAGGGATGTCTACAATGATCAAGTCGACTCCAAGATGATTCTCAACCTCGCACCGCTCAGGAACTTGGTTATGCCGCCCACGTCCAAACTGGAGAAACAACATCTAAACCCTAAACCCTAAACCCTAAACCCTAAACTGGAAAAGTGGAGAAGTCTGACTTCTTATCAAAAGGCTTTTCTGCGCGGGTACTAATGAATGCGGGGAAGGCCTTTTCCCAAAGGACAATACGCCAGCTCTCCACATATGCGTCTGGCCGCAACAGTCCCGGTAAGGACTTCCACTTGATGACAAGGTTCTCGGTCTTACAGATGTCATCAAACTCCCGAGTAACAGCATCCTCCAACTGCCACAGAAAGGTAATGTCGTTGAGGTAAACATGGACATTAAACAAAAAAGAAGAGGTTTTAGAGATTGTTAAGAAGTTTGAAGAGTTCTACCGCAGCCCAGAATGTGGCCTTGTTCAACCAGGGCTCCAACTCGGTCTCCTTAAAGTCTTGGGGCAGAAATCTGTAAGATTGTCGTGCACTTGGTGAAGAGTTCCACCACTTTAGCCAACGGGCTTTGAATCTGGCATCAACATTTGCGGGAACAATCCTCTGAAGCTTATCCACTGTCATCTCGGGCTTGGAAAAATCACTGTAATGCCGATTGATCTGGGAAGAGAACAATACATGATAGGGAAGATTAGATTTGAAAATAATTATAGGAAAGTAAAGTAGAACTGTCAAGGGTCGAAACTCACCTCCGCCAGGAAGTCATCACCGTTTTTGGGATTGGCAATGGTCAGGTACTTGGTGAAGTCCTTCTTCTTAATGTAGTTGATCATGTCGGACGAAGCAGCCGACATAGCATCCCAAACCCCTGCGGCAGTTTGCTCTGTAATGGGTGTCTTCTCCTTGTAGGTCCTGGCTGCTTCGTCTGAAGCAGCCACGATTTCTCTCTGGAAAATAAACATTATCAACTTCTTAGTGTACAGAGCACGGCAATTGATGACATTTAGAATCGTAAGGGGGGGTGGGGAAGAAGTGCTTACACGATAAAGAAATGCGATGAAGATTTTGGTTGGCAAAGTAAACCATCCTGGAATCGATGGTTTGTGATTCAAACATAATTGATACTCTGCTGGTGAGAGCAGATCCTTGAATTCCTCCAATTTCATCACACCAAAAGAGCGAATACGAAAGAGTTTTGCAGGAAGATTACTCTTCACATGATCATTTTCTGTAGACCTGCTCGAAGATATGGTAGTTAGTTAAAGCCCTGAAGTACAACCAGCTTTCAAGAAGTGGGGACAAAAAGTAGGGAAAAAATTCTTACCAGTTGATGTCGTGCATGACATGAAGAAGGTTTCCCACATGACCGCGGGGGTCAAGAACAATGCAATGCACGGAGATGTGCCAAGCTGGATCATCATAGTGATGGTTGTTGATATGTCTGTACCAAGCGGCAAGGCGATGGTTTCCTTCCCAGACATAGAACATCTTCCCAGAGAACTCCTTCCAGTCCGGGTCGGCCAAGAGCTCATCTTCGAAAGCATCATTGACTTTTTGCCAACAAGGGCTCCAGTCAGCCTTGATCTCCGGAGTGACTTCGGCTGTCTTCTCTTCGTGGTTGTACATGGAAATGTACATGACCCGGTCCCCATCTCTATATCCATTGACAAACTCGCGCTCCAAATGTTGAACTCCCATTTCGCCTACCGGTCGCACTCTTGCCATTGACTGCATCCTGCAGAGGGGTACAAGCATACGGGACTTCGCCTTTGGGAGTATTCGGAGATCGTTGATAACGGTTGTGGAGTCCAATTTGAAATGTTTCCTGTGTTCCAATTCACTGTCCACTGCATTCGTCAAATCAGTGGGACAAGATGGCGCTGGCAACTGATCCTGTGTTTGAGTTACCTGTCAAAGGTCATACGTACTTAGAGTTGATTCGAAGTCAATGAACTTAATCAAATCAAAAACAATAAAGTAGAATAAAAGAATTACTTCTCAGACTGGTACATCTTTTTAAGAACACAATCAGCTGGAGCAGAAATAAGTAGAGCTAAGGCCACTATGTGCGTCGTGCACGACTATAATACTCCCTAGCCTGTCTACAGTTCCAGTGACGGCGCCTCTTCCAAAATCGCCTGGTTTGCTGGACAGGGCATGGCAATATCGCTGGCAGGGCGAAGACAACATGAGCAGGCCTCCTGACTCTAATAGGCGAGGATGGAGAAGGTGGAGACATAGGCGGGGTCCCAAGTCTTGGAGAGGTAGGCATGTAGCCCGGGGATGTAGGCTCATAGACAGGAGACGTAGGCATGTACTGAGGAGAGTGGACCTCGAGAGGTCCACTACCTAAACCTACGGGGTTGCCCAGATCACACCTACATAAATGGGGCTGATCAAATGAATCCGAGAGGTCGGAGACATTGATCACTGAGATCGGCGAACTGATGGACAAGGGTGCATCTGAGAATACCTAGAGAAAAAGAACAAAAACATTGTCATATTCCCAACTAAGCATTCAAAAGAAAATTAGAGATGACTATGGAAGTTCAATAAATCAGGCTATGTACAAATCCCGAAACAAATGAAAACAGATTACCTCAGTTTCTGCTGGTGTTGGGCCATCAAAGTCACTTGCGGTGAATTGTTCAGTGAGCTCCTACAACACAAAGGGTATGCATCTTATGAGATTTATATACAGAGCATAAAAAAGATAGAATATAACAAAGTATTGCAAATTATACAAATCAATTTCCCAATATTTAGATTAAGTTTTAATTTCCCAACTCTCTCCCCCCCCACATTCTCCCCCTCCTCGTGGGATGGTTTCGGATCCGAATGCGCCCTTGCGAGGGCTCCTCCCCCCGGGGCCGCATCATTCAATGGAGCCTCCACTGCTGCAAGCAATGCCGCAAGGGCCGCGGCCATGGCAGTAGCTCCAATGCTCAACCCACCAACTCCCTCCCCCCCCACATTCTCCCCCTCCTCGTGGGGGGGTTCGGATCCGAATGCGCCCTTGCGAGGGCTCCTCCCCCCGGGGCCGCATCATTCAATGGAGCCTCCACTGCTGCAAGCAATGCCGCAAGGGCCGCGGCCATGGCAGTAGCTCCAATGCTCAACCCACCAACTCTCTCCCCCCCCACATTCTCCCCCTCCTCGTGGGGGGGTTTCGGATCCGAATGCGCCCTTGCGAGGGCTCCTCCCCCCGGGGCCGCATCACCCAATGAAGCCTCCACTGCTGCAAGCAATGCCGCAAGGGCCGCGGCCATGGCAGTAGCTCCAATGCTCAACCCACCAAAACTCTCCCCCCCCACATTCTCCCCCTCCTCGTGGGGGGGTTTCGGATCCGAATGCGCCCTTGCGCGGGCTCCTCCCCCCGGGGCCGCATCATTCAATGGAGCCTCCACTGCTGCAAGCAATGCCGCAAGGGCCGCGGCCATGGCAGTAGCTCCAATGCTCAACCCACCAACTCTCTCCCCCCCCACATTCTCCCCCCCCTCGTGGGGGGGTTTCGGATCCGAATGCGCCCTTGCGAGGGCTCCTCCCCCCGGGGCCGCATCAATTAATGGAGCCTCCACTGCTGCAAGCAATGCCGCAAGGGCCGCGGCCATGGCAGTAGCTCCAATGCTCAACCCACCAACCTTGCTCCCGCCCCACATTCTCCCCCTCCTCGTGGGGGGGTTTCGGATCCGAATGCGCCCTTGCGAGGGCTCCTCCCCCCGGGGCCGCATCATTCAATGGAGCCTCCACTGCTGCAAGCAATGCCGCAAGGGCCGCGGCCATGGCAGTAGCTCCAATGCTCAATTCACCAAAACTCTCCCCCCCCACATTCTCCCCCTCCTCGTGGGGGGGTTTCGGATCCGAATGCGCCCTTGCGAGGGCTCCTCCCCCCGGGGCCGCATCATTCAATGGAGCCTCCACTGCTGCAAGCAATGCCGCAAGGGCCGCGGCCATGGCAGTAGCTCCAATGCTCAACCCACCAACTCTCTCCCCCCCCACATTCTCCCCCTCCTCGTGGGGGGGTTTCGGATCCGAATGCGCCCTTGCGAGGGTTCCTCCCCCCGGGGCCGCATCACCCAATGGAGCCTCCACTGCTGCAAGCAATGCCGCAAGGGCCGCGGCCATGGCAGTAGCTCCAATGCTCAACCCACCAACTCCCTCCCCCCCCACATTCTCCCCCTCCTCGTGGGGGGGTTTCGGATCCGAATGCGCCCTTGCGAGGGCTCCTCCCCCCGGGGCCGCATCATTCAATGGAGCCTCCACTGCTGCAAGCAATGCCGCAAGGGCCGCGGCCATGGCAGTAGCTCCAATGCTCAAACGACCAACTCTCTCCCCCCCCACATTCTCCCCCTCCTCGTGGGGGGGTTTCGGATCCGAATGCGCCCTTGCGAGGGCTCCTCCCCCCGGGGCCGCATCACCCAATGGAGCCTCCACTGCTGCAAGCAATGGCGCAAGGGCCGCGGCCATGGCAGTAGCTCCAATGCTCAACCCACCAAAACTCTCCCCCCCCACATTGTCCCCCTCCTCGTGGGGGGGTTTCGGATCCGAATGCGCCCTTGCGAGGGCTCCTCCCCCCGGGGCCGCATCACCCAATGGAGCCTCCACTGCTGCAAGCAATGCCGCAAGGGCCGCGGCCATAGTAGTAGCTCCAATGCTCAACCCACCAACTCTCTCCCCCCCCACATTCTCCCCCTCCTCGTGGGGGGGTTTCGGATCCGAATGCGCCCTTGCGAGGGCTCCTCCCCCCGGGGCCGCATCACCCAATGGAGCCTCCACTGCTGCAAGCAATGCCGCAAGGGCCGCGGCCATGGCAGTAGCTCCAATGCTCAACCCACCAACTCCCTCCCCCCCCACATTCTCCCCCTCCTCGTGGGGGGGTTTCGGATCCGAATGCGCCCTTGCGAGGGCTCCTCCCCCCGGGGCCGCATCATTCAATGGAGCCTCCACTGCTGCAAGCAATGCCGCAAGGGCCGCGGCCATGGCAATAGCTCCAATGCTCAACCCACCAAAACTCTCCCCCCCCACATTGTCCCCCTCCTCGTGGGGGGGTTTCGGATCCGAATGCGCCCTTGCGAGGGCTCCTCCCCCCGGGGCCGCATCACCCAATGGAGCCTCCACTGCTGCAAGCAATGCCGCAAGGGCCGCGGCCATAGTAGTAGCTCCAATGCTCAACCCACCAACTCTCTCCCCCCCCACATTCTCCCCCTCCTCGTGGGGGGGTTTCGGATCCGAATGCGCCCTTGCGAGGGCTCCTCCCCCCGGGGCCGCATCATTCAATGGAGCCTCCACTGCTGCAAGCAATGCCGCAAGGGCCGCGGCCATGGCAGTAGCTCCAATGCTCAACCCACCAAAACTCTCCCCCCCCACATTGTCCCCCTCCTCGTGGGGGGGTTTCGGATCCGAATGCGCCCTTGCGAGGGCTCCTCCCCCCGGGGCCGCATCACCCAATGGAGCCTCCACTGCTGCAAGCAATGCCGCAAGGGCCGCAGCCATAGTAGTAGCTCCAATGCTCAACCCACCAACTCTCTCCCCCCCCACATTGTCCCCCTCCTCGTGGGGGGGTTTCGGATCCGAATGTGCCCTTGCGAGGGCTCCTCCCCCCGGGGCCGCATCATTCAATGGAGCCTCCACTGCTGCAAGCAATGCCGCAAGGGCCGCGGCCATGGCAGTAGCTCCAATGCTCAACCCACCAACTCTCTCCCCCCCCCACATTCTCCCCCTCCTCGTGGGGGGGTTTCGGATCCGAATGCGCCCTTGCGAGGGCTCCTCCCCCCGGGGCCGCATCATTCAATGGAGCCTCCACTGCAGCAAGCAATGCCGCAAGGGCCGCGGCCATGGTAGTAGCTCCAATGCTCAACCCACCAACTCTCTCCCCCCCCACATTCTCCCCCTCCTCGTGGGGGGGTTTCGGATCCGAATGCGCCCTTGCGAGGGCTCCTCCCCCCGGGGCCGCATCATTCAATGGAGCCTCCACTGCTGCAAGCAATGCCGCAAGGGCCGCGGCCATGGCAGTAGCTCCAATGCTCAACCCACCAACTCTCTCCCCCCCCACATTCTCCCCCTCCTCGTGGGGGGGTTTCGGATCCGAATGCGCCCTTGCGAGGGCTCCTCCCCCCGGGGCCGCATCATTCAATGGAGCCTCCACTGCTGCAAGCAATGCCGCAAGGGCCGCGGCCATGGCAGTAGCTCCAATGCTCAACCCACCAACTCTCTCCCCCCCCACATTCTCCCCCTCCTCGTGGGGGGGTTTCGGATCCGAATGCGCCCTTACGAGGGCTCCTCCCCCCGGGGCCGCATCAATTAATGGAGCCTCCACTGCTGCAAGCAATGCCGCAAGGGCCGCGGCCATGGCAGTAGCTCCAATGCTCAACCCACCAACCTTGCTCCCGCCCCACATTCTCCCCCTCCTCGTGGGGGGGTTTCGGATCCGAATGCGCCCTTGCGAGGGCTCCTCCCCCCGGGGCCGCATCATTCAATGGAGCCTCCACTGCTGCAAGCAATGCCGCAAGGGCCGCGGCCATGGCAGTAGCTCCAATGCTCAACCCACCAAAACTCTCCCCCCCCACATTCTCCCCCTCCTCGTGGGGGGGTTTTGGATCCGAATGCGCCCTTGCGAGGGCTCCTCCCCCCGGGGCCGCATCACCCAATGGAGCCTCCACTGCTGCAAGCAATGGCGCAAGGGCCGCGGCCATGGCAGTAGCTCCAATGCTCAACCCACCAACTCTCTCCCCCCCCACATTCTCCCCCTCCTCGTGGGGGGGTTTCGGATCCGAATGCGCCCTTGCGAGGGCTCCTCCCCCCGGGGCCGCATCATTCAATGGAGCCTCCACTGCTGCAAGCAATGCCGCAAGGGCCGCGGCCATGGCAGTAGCTCCAATGCTCAACCCACCAACTCTCTCCCCCCCCACATTCTCCCCCTCCTCGTGGGGGGGTTTCGGATCCGAATGCGCCCTTGCGAGGGCTCCTCCCCCCGGGGCCGCATCATTCAATGGAGCCTCCACTGCTGCAAGCAATGCCGCAAAGGCCGCGGCCATGGCAGTAGCTCCAATGCTCAACCCACCAACTCTCTCCCCCCCCACATTGTCCCCCTCCTCGTGGGGGGGTTTCGGATCCGAATGTGCCCTTGCGAGGGCTCCTCCCCCCGGGGCCGCATCATTCAATGGAGCCTCCACTGCTGCAAGCAATGCCGCAAGGGCCGCGGCCATGGCAGTAGCTCCAATGCTCAACCCACCAACTCTCTCCCCCCCCACATTCTCCCCCTCCTCGTGGGGGGGTTTCGGATCCGAATGCGCCCTTGCGAGGGCTCCTCCCCCCGGGGCCGCATCATTCAATGGAGCCTCCACTGCAGCAAGCAATGCCGCAAGGGCCGCGGCCATAGTAGTAGCTCCAATGCTCAACCCACCAACTCTCTCCCCCCCCACATTCTCCCCCTCCTCGTGGGGGGGTTTCAGATCCGAATGCGCCCTTGCGAGGGCTCCTCCCCCCGGGGCCGCATCATTCAATGGAGCCTCCACTGCTGCAAGCAATGCCGCAAGGGCCGCGGCCATGGCAGTAGCTCCAATGCTCAACCCACCAACTCTCTCCCCCCCCACATTCTCCCCCTCCTCGTGGGGGGGTTTCGGATCCGAATGCGCCCTTGCGAGGGCTCCTCCCCCCGGGGCCGCATCATTCAATGGAGCCTCCACTGCTGCAAGCAATGCCGCAAGGGCCGCGGCCATGGCAGTAGCTCCAATGCTCAACCCACCAACTCTCTCCCCCCCCACATTGTCCCCCTCCTCGTGGGGGGGTTTCGGATCCGAATGCGCCCTTGCGAGGGCTCCTCCCCCCGGGGCCGCATCAATTAATGGAGCCTCCACTGCTGCAAGCAATGCCGCAAGGGCCGCGGCCATGGCAGTAGCTCCAATGCTCAACCCACCAACCTTGCTCCCGCCCCACATTCTCCCTCTCCTCGTGGGGGGGTTTCGGATCCGAATGCGCCCTTGCGAGGGCTCCTCCCCCCGGGGCCGCATCATTCAATGGAGCCTCCACTGCTGCAAGCAATGCCGCAAGGGCCGCGGCCATGGCAGTAGCTCCAATGCTCAACCCACCAACTCTCTCCCCCCCCACATTCTCCCCCTCCTCGTGGGGGGGTTTCGGATCCGAATGCGCCCTTGCGAGGGCTCCTCCCCCCGGGGCCGCATCATTCAATGGAGCCTCCACTGCTGCAAGCAATGCCGCAAGGGCCGCGGCCATGGCAGTAGCTCCAATGCTCAACCCACCAACTCTCTCCCCCCCCACATTCTCCCCCTCCTCGTGGGGGGGTTTCGGATCCGAATGCGCCCTTGCGAGGGCTCCTCCCCCCGGGGCCGCATCATTCAATGGAGCCTCCACTGCTGCAAGCAATGCCGCAAGGGCCGCGGCCATGGCAGTAGCTCCAATGCTCAACCCACCAACTCTCTCCCCCCCCACATTCTCCCCCTCCTCGTGGGGGGGTTTCGGATCCGAATGCGCCCTTGCGAGGGCTCCTCCCCCCGGGGCCGCATCATTCAATGGAGCCTCCACTGCTGCAAGCAATGCCGCAAGGGCCGCGGCCATGGCAGTAGCTCCAATGCTCAACCCACCAACTCTCTCCCCCCCCACATTCTCCCCCTCCTCGTGGGGGGGTTTCGGATCCGAATGCGCCCTTGCGAGGGCTCCTCCCCCCGGGGCCGCATCACCCAATGGAGCCTCCACTGCTGCAAGCAATGCCGCAAGGGCCGCGGCCATGGCAGTAGCTCCAATGCTCAACCCACCAAAACTCTTTCCCCCCACATTCTCCCTCTCCTCGTGGGGGGGTTTCGGATCCGAATGCGCCCTTGCGAGGGCTCCTCCCCCCGGGGCCGCATCACCCAATGGAGCCTCCACTGCTGCAAGCAATGCCGCAAGGGCCGCGGCCATGGCAGTAGCTCCAATGCTCAACCCACCAACTCTCTCCCCCCCCACATTCTCCCCCTCCTCGTGGGGGGGTTTCGGATCCGAATGCGCCCTTGCGAGGGCTCCTCCCCCCGGGGCCGCATCACCCAATGGAGCCTCCACTGCTGCAAGCAATGCCGCAAGGGCCGCGGCCATGGCAGTAGCTCCAATGCTCAACCCACCAACTCTCTCCCCCCCCACATTCTCCCCCTCCTCGTGGGGGGGTTTCGGATCCGAATGCGCCCTTGCGAGGGCTCCTCCCCCCGGGGCCGCATCATTCAATGGAGCCTCCACTGCTGCAAGCAATGCCGCAAGGGCCGCGGCCATGGCAGTAGCTCCAATGCTCAACCCACCAACTCCCTCCCCCCCCACATTCTCCCCCTCCTCGTGGGGGGGTTTCGGATCCGAATGCGCCCTTGCGAGGGCTCCTCCCCCCGGGGCCGCATCATTCAATGGAGCCTCCACTGCTGCAAGCAATGCCGCAAGGGCCGCGGCCACGGCAGTAGCTCCAATGCTCAATTTACCAAATCTATCTACCCAAGTTCCAATGAACCCCAACAACATTTGAAGTATGCTCACCTGATCAGTAGCCGGGCCGCGGTCCGTGCCACCTCCCTCACTCGCCATCTCTTGTTCTTCACGCTCCTCTCCTCGCCCCTCCATCTCCTTCTCGATCTCCTCTCTGGCCGCGGGTGTGTGAAGCAATGGGGCTTGCAAAGGGCCTTTCTCCCTCCCACCTCGACCCTTACCCCTCCCAGGACCCCTCACCTCACCCCTTCGACCTCTCCCTCGGGCCGACCCCTCATCCATGTCCTCTTCTCCTGGACCTACCGCAATGTCGAGCGAATCACTATCCTCCCCACTAGTTTCAGTAGGACTTCCAGGGTGCCCTCGCCCTGCTCGTATAGCAGCAACTGCTTCCTCACCTTCGTCCGCCTCCATAATTTGGCGTCTCGCTCTCCTAGCGACTTTTCTCAACGTCTCATGATCTGACTCTTCGCCCGTATACACTTCTGGCGTCTTCTCCTCTAAAACATCTTGCTCAATCCTAATGCAGTCGCCAGTCTGCGCAAATGTTTACGACTAAGACGAGAATTACTACTCCACTATTATTTTATACAACCGTTCAGTTTAATGCAGCTTCACTATTGTAAACAGTAAAACAACGAACCCGCAGCAAAGACATTAATTCTCACCAAATATAACTCTACCAATATACATAATTTACATTTAGCATTTTCAAATTTGTGGATTATGAAACTTACTCCATCCGTATGAGCATGGTCACTTGACTGAGAATCCGTCCCTCTTGTTGAACACTCCTTGAATCCGAAAGAAGGTTGCAGTGTCTCCAAAGTCGGACTACAATTCAACCCTAGCTCTTCCGTCATCTCCAGATGTTTCTTTCCGCTACTTATTACTTCATGCTCCTCATGCTCAACTGCGGTATCCTCTAAAACCTCATCTTCCGCCTCTACAATGGACTCTAGAATGAGTTTACGGATGCTACAAAATTTAATTGCCACAGGCAGCCCAGCTCCTCGAACCTTTAGAGGTGCACTCAAGAGGTTGCCTTACGACTTTGACTTCCTACGTAATTCTCTCCTCTTCCTCGATCTCCTGTTAGTAAAATCTGTACCACCTGGTTTTCTTCTACGCCTAGGAGTGACATAAGTGGAGTGAGCTGACCCTCCACTCTCCTTCATATGTCTAACTAACGAGAGAAGTCTCCTCACAATATAGCTCTCCTCCTAACTTCCCTCTAACTTATGTATGCCAACCCTGCAACCCCCCTGACTCAGCCCTAAATACTTCCCATACTCTAAACCTACTTGAATTAATGAAAACTATAAATAAATTGCAATTTGAATTAAAGCTGATGAGATCAATCTATATTGGAAGAGAATAAACAAAGCCCACATAATATTAGAAGATTAGAATTAAGCACAGAAATACTTGTATCAAATATGGATGCAAGTGACGGCTCACTCTAATCTCACTCACAGTCTGTCTGTCCAGTAATTTATTATGAAAAATGAGGAACTCTAACACTGAATAAAATATAGAATTTGAATAAATCATATGCTTGCATTAGTCTTATAAATATATAACTAATGCATGAATTTGATTAATTCAAATTCTATATATTTATTGTTTTAAATGGAGAAGGAATAGACGGCTCTTTTTAATCCAATCACACCCCATAAGAAAAAGAATCTGCTCCACCATTCAAATACGCGAAGCAATATTCTAAAAATCTTACTACATATTTATGGGCCTGCAAAAAGCAACATCATAATTAGTTAGCGCCGTCTCTCTTTAATCATACATTCGTTACGTAGTAGAATGAATCATTACCTAGTCGTCCACATGGACATTCCAATTTGAATAAAATGATCAACAGCGATGCATCATTCCTCTCACTTCGCTCTCGCGATACTGCTTTGCTAGTACACTCACTCTTCTTCCTTCTTCCTCTAGTATATTTGAGTTGCCTGCGAATATGGGGATGGTCTGTCTGTACGCCCAAGGCATGGGCATCCCTCTTAGGTTTCGCGTAGATGACGACGGTCTAGCTACGGTGTCCTCTCTTCGCCTCAGTCTCAGATTCCATTTTCGTGAGGATTCCATCAGTATAGAGGAGGAGATCTTTGATGACGTTACTGCCGAGGTTACCCACACCCTCGGGCAACCTTCAGTGAGAGATGAGAACAACATGTTGCAGTGGAGACTCCTCCCTGGATCCTATAGAGTCTATGGTCTTACTGATTCTCTTATGGCTGCATCCACTGAGATCCTCACCCCCCGTCGCTCTTCTACTTGCACAATTCAGACTCCCTTACCTCGTGATGTCAAAGTCAAAGTCGAGCCTGGTACCGAGACTTCAGATGTAGAGAAACCTCCTCCGACCGTCATATCTCTCTCTTCTGATGACGAAGTCAGTCCCGTCAAGTTGGTGCCTAAGGTCCACGCAGATGCTCCTCCTTCCAATGTGTCTCCTCCATTGTCCCAGGTCACAGTTAGCATTGTTCCGCTCCTTAAAGAGATTGCTAAGACGCGTGGGTCCAAAAACATTTTGAAGAAGATAGACTATTCCACTATTAGACACGAGAGAGTAGAGTACTTGCCTGCGAAGTTTGATGGTCCGGTTCTTTTTGAGTTGCCCCCAGCTGCTGCAGGTTCCTCTAAGCTCGCCGCCAAGTCTATGCAGGGAATGGACAAACGATACGACGGACACTTTTGGACCAAGACCATCACAACAAACATCAAAAACGACTTCGGACTCTCTTTTCGAAGTTCCACCTGCGTCGGATGGCTCCGGTGCAGATACCAGGAGTGTGACTTCCTCAAGCGTGTTCCCAAGATCTTCGAGGTCAACGAGACTGAGTTCGAAGGCTGTACCCTGCAAGCTTTTGTCATGGACCAGCCTCCTCCATCTGACTCCACGCTAGTGTGCAAGGTATGTAAAGAACCTCCATCATGTGTAGCTACATGCGAGGCTAAGATTTATTACGTTGTGGGCAAACCGAATCAGACTAGAGCTTGTATTCACATAGGAATACATGATCATCCAGTGAAAGTAGGAGACTACAGAGACTCTAAAGCAGAGATTAGTAGCTTAATAGAAGAGCAGGTAGAGATGAACAACAAAGCAACAAAGAGCGCCGTTGTCCTGGAGGCGAGCAAACTCCTCATCGGGAGCTACCTCCTACAGCCCGAGGATGCACCACCGAGGAAGCTGACGATGGAGGAGCTGGTTCCTGTTCTGGATCGATGCAAAGACATGGCGTCACCAAACATCCGCAACAAAGTCGCCACCTTCAAAAAATTCAACAAGTACGGAATCATGGACGGTATCACCAAGCTCCGTGGAAAGAGTCTCTGGGCGTATGTCCAGGAGAATAGGTTTCCTGGTCAGGGAGCTATGCGTGACAAAGTCTTCGTCTTCAAGATGTCAGAGGTCGGGCCGGGAAGTGGTGTCGACTGGGTCAGCCGTATGCAAGCTGGTGGCGACTTGGAGAACGCATGGATCATGTTCGACCATGTCAAACGCGTCAAAGACTGGTCGACGATGGCGTGCCATGTGTACGACGCCACCTACTGCCGCGTGATGACAATCGCCACTTGCGACATGCAGTCCGAGGACACGGACGCCCAGCTCGTCTTCTGGAAAAACCTGAACCTGGTCATGGAGATCAATGGCGTTGCAGCGCCGAACTTCAAGGGGTTCATGGCGGATAACGCACAGGCGAATTGGAATGCAGTGCGAATCCTTTACGGCAATGGCAACAAAGAAGACCCAATGGAGGACCGGGAGAGGTCGTGCTTGTTCCACTGGACTCAAAACATGGTGGCGTATACGCAGAAGCACTTCCCCGAAGAACTCTGGGAACAGCACAAGAAGATGTGCACTCAGTACAAGAATGCGACCAGCATGGCAGAGGCGGAAACTCTGTACCACGCGTTGCGAGCATGGTGGGCATCCACCGGGGTCGTTGGCGAGAGCGGGCTCATCAAACTCGATCAGTGGCTGTCATTCTGGCACCACCGCTTCCGCCAGTGGGGGGGATTCATGACCGAGGTATTATCTCTGCACTCTGTTTTCATGTTTTTGATACTGGTTTCCTAGCCCTAATCTAGAAACCTGTAATCCGTGAATCTAACGGCACCTACTGTCAAATCTGCAGAAATTCACGAAAGAAGAACTCACAGAGATGCCCACCTGTAACCTCGCCGAAACAGTTCACAACAAGTGGCTCCAAGCTTCAGGAAACAATGGGAACGACCTCTACGTTGCTACCGTGGACGATTTTGTTCGGGCTTTTCTACAGGTTGTCAACTACTACCAGTTCCTCAAAGGTGACGTCGGCGGAACAGGACCATCCAAGAAGGAACTCAGGCTCCGGATGGCTGAACGCAACGCGAAGAAATGGGGAAATCCTACAGTGCTCGACAAGCCCATGCTCGATATGCCAGGCGCGGATGAGTTCTGCACTCGTCAGCCTATCATGCCTGGAGCGGAAGTCTTCGGTTCACAGAAGCGAAAAGCCGACGTCCTTATCGGAGCTGACGAGGAGTCTCATCGCCCGGACAAGACAAACTTCTCACGCCCAAGAGGCCCAAGACGTGCCGTCAGGGCTCGCCCTATGCAGATGCCCGTCATTGAGGAAGACGACTCCGAACACGACACCGAGGTACAATGTACGCAACCTCCTGCCCAGGAAGTTCATTCCCCTTTACCTTCACCTGTGAACAAGGGCGGCATTCGCCATGTCAACGCGGTTGAAGAAACCAAGGTGGACGTAAAGGAGTGGCACATTTCCAGACTTCACAAACTTTCTGCAAAGTGCTGCTGGGCCCAAAGAGCTGAAACGAAGAAGAAGTGCACTGAGAGAATCGTCAGAGGGCCCCATTGCACAGCTGCACCGACCTACACTGGGCTGTGGACTAACTATCGCAGGAACACTGTTGAGAAGACAGAGTTCTTCTTCTGCTCCGACGATATTGAGCGCTGCGTGAAAGGCTCTAAGCGCAAGTGGGTAGCGCACTACTCAAAGGACCAGGAATTCCCCTCCATTCCAGAGGTCTGGCCAGTGAAACTAGGTACTAATCTAAAACTTACTGAGATTCTTGCCCTCGAAGCAGCGGGCTTTCAACTTCCGCCTAAAAAGCCGGTCTCCCCAAGACGCCTCTTCTCCTCTGCCCCGCCCCCTGCAAATCTCAGCTCGGTGCCAGTCCCTGCAGACGCTGACCGCTACCCAGGCAAGAGAGACGGCAAGATGGTGAAGCGCACTGCCACTCGTCCCAATCCGGCGCAGCGACTATCCATGGGCTCCTCCGAGTCTCTCAAAGCGCGCCTCCGTTCCGTCACCATGATACCTGAGCCGGGCCACGGTTGCATCATTGGGCTGGATTCGGGCGTCGCTCCTCACATCACACGTTACCAGATTACCATCTGTTCTTACCTTGGTTGCACTTGCCCAGCATTCAAGAAGACGATGACTACGTTCAAAGGCAGGACTCAGTTCACGTATTGTAAGCACCTATACTACATACTCTTGAAGGTCTGCAACCGTGATCCCGAAGCCGAGCTTTTCATCCATGCGCCTACCTTTAGCTTCAACGAGGTCAAGCTTCTCCTAGAGAGTGGAATCTTGCGTCACCCCTTGGCGAAGAAGTAGGTAGCCCTTCTACTTTAGAACTGCCATTTCCACAATGGCCATTTGTCACGTAGTGAATGATTTTAGTAATATACCATGTACTAAGTCAGCTATTCAGAAGCTGTATTGACTTTTTCATTATATTAAAGGCTTTGTCGTTCACATTGATTGCATTCTATTTCAATACATTCTATCTTGAAGAAGAGCACTATATACCTCGTATCCTCTGACATGTACCCTTTATTACAGCAAACATATACTTGTTATTAGATGTCCTAATCTTCGAACCTAACACGTTTAGGGTTGCCCACTACACTATCAGCAGGGCTCCGAACCTCTGACTGTACTACAGGACAAACTACATTCGCATTCACTTTCGTTCCCACGCTTGGAGCGTGTCCTTGGTATGATCGTTTCAGCAATGGCCCACCTCCCCGCCTCCGATTCACTGATTCCCTGGAATAGGTTCCCCTTGGGATCTTTCCAACCTTGGAGTATGCATGAGGTTGCAAAGGCACATCTGCGTCCTCCTCCAGCACTCTGATATCATCCGAATTTTCTGAACGTGGAGGGTCAGCTCTAACATCCGGTTGCACGTCAACATCCGTTGTTAAAGGACGCCCCTGGCTGCTGGCCATCACCTCTTCTTCGTCCTCCACCTCAACATATGGTTGAAATGGACAAACATCGTCAGCAAGTGAAACAACAATATCTCTGACGTCTTCCATAACTGCTGTCCCGCAGTACGGAAAAGAGCTTTACAAAACACCAACAGAAAAGAGGAAGAGACATTCCATAATCCTAACTTAAATATCCGTGAAGGAGATGCTTGGCGCCCTTGAAAATCGGCTATTCATTCATTTGAAAGTTGCATCTTCCTCAACTGAATGGAAAAGGATGAGGGTTGAGCAGAAGTCATTTAGCTTTTAAAATTTAAAAATAATAAAAAAAATTAAAAAAATATTATAAAAGCAAAAAGGAAAAAAAGCAAAAATAAATATTAAGGTTGAAAATAATATGAAGGCGACTAAGAAAATGAAAGAGAAAATAAAATGAAAGACAAAATAAAATGAATGACAAAATAAAATGAATGAGAAAATAAAATGAATGAGAAAATAAAATGAATGAGACAATAAAATGAAAGAGAGAATAAAATGAAAGACAAATTAAAATGAAAGAGAAAATAAAATGAAAAGGAAAATAAAATGAAAGAGAAATTATAATGAAGGAGACAAGAAAATGAAAGAGAGAATAAAATGAAAGAGAAAATAAAATGAAAGAGAAAAAAAAATGAAAGAGCGAATAAAATGAAAGAGAAAATATAAGGAACTAGAAAATAAAATGAAAGAAAAAATAAAATGAAAGAGAGAATAAAATGAAAGAGAAAAGAAAATGAAAGAGAATTAAAGGAAAAGAAAGATAGATAGAGTAATGGAAGTTAAAATGAAGAATAAAAGAAATAAACCATGTAGACCATGGCGGATGATTTCTAACAATGTTAAGAAATTGTTACGATATTAAATGTTACTTTATCCCTCTTAAGAGCTTTAATACCAATACATTTTATGCGGTAATTTGCATATAAATTTGAGGAGATAAAGGGAATTAATGTATGCCTAAACTAGTTAGAAGGAGCTGGAGCATAGTAATTGGTGCACGTTAAAAAATTAATCATCAAAAAAAAGAGAAAACGAACTACAAATTCAATGAAAACACTGTAATTATTCCACGGTTATAGGGTCAATAAAATTACTAAAATTAGTATTTTTCCAAAAATATACTGAGAATATTCGAATCTTCTAATTTTATATTTTATTTTTAGTAAAAAAAGTGCTATTTTTAGGTTCTGTCCCCCACTCTGTGCTCTCCGCTCTCCAAATCTGCGCTCACCGCTCTCCGCTCTACGCTCTCCGCTCACGTACAAGCTACGTCCGAGAAGGGGATTTCAGGGTCTTGGGAACGGAAAGGTTAACCGGGCTGTCGACAGCCATAGTTGAATAGTCCATCGTGGACTGCGCTGTTGCAACGGATTGCAACAGAAGCCCTCTGCTACGTAGAGAGGGCCCGCAGCCATAAGCATAATTCAAAGAATCCACAGAGGCTCGAAATGCATTATCTTGCAATACATAAAGCGAATAGAAACATACATCCACCAATAATTCAGCAATGGTTTAGGGTTCGTCGCAAGGGGCAGAATAGATCAAGAAAGAAATATAAACTTCGTATTACAAAAGGAGTAGTCTGGATACAAAGATTACGCAAGTGGTAAAGATGTACAACATACTAATAGCTGCGCGGCAGTTATGAAATGTCTATTAACAAAGTAGAGAACCGAAACCATGCCAAATTATGGTCTACGACTAATTGCCTCATTAATCTTAGCGTATTGTTCACAAGTAGAACGGTCATCATAATACATTTTCTTCCCGATTGGACGCTCGGCCCTGAATCTAGCGATTGTCCCCACAAAGTGGTGTAGGTCTACAAGATATGGCAAAAGTTTCGACAACAAGAAACGATCATCTGCGGCATCGGGATTCTAATTGTTCCAAGTGGAGAGTAAAAGGACATTGTAAGAATTATTCTGACAGTGCTTGATCGGGCTGTCGTCGATAAAAATTGTGTTGGCTTCGGAATATAGGCCACCAAATTTACGAAAGAGACCATCAGACATCGGCTTAAGGAAGATGTCCTTCTGAGTCCCGGGTTCCTTCATATATACCGGACGACCTCGAAAATCTACGCCTATAGGAACTCTCTGACAGTCCTCTTGACCTAGAATTTTGAGCGGATAGACAGGACGAATCGGACCGAACAGATAGTCGCAGATCATTTTTGTCGTCGAAGTCTTCATCGAACTCCAGACGGTTATGGTTGCGAATGCTGACAACCGACGAAGGAAATCAGCGCAATTGGGCCTGACACAAACAAGCTTGGGGCCCACGACTGCTGGCTTGGACGCTGGGTGGATGCTAAGGTCATGGCTAACGAATGATTTTCCAGGCCAATTAGGAGTACTGGAGCAGAGTATTCCATTGAGGTCAAGGACAACGTTCAACCAACCACTCTGAGGTCGCGTCGGGACAGGTCTCAATTCTTCACTAGAACTTACGTCACATCCAGATGCCTCGCGCACCTGGAGAGGAAATACCGATGACAGATGGACATTACTATATTATACTAGGACGGGGTTATACGAATGATACAATGAGGACAGTCGCAAGGCAAGTCATTCTCCAAGGAAACAGTGCAACGAGATATAATGATGGATGAAATACCTGAGCATCCTCGGCTTGGCCTTCTACAACATCCCGATCCTCCATAGGACCCATCGACCTTAATGAATTCTGAGGTTGATCGCTAGGAATGACCTCTACGCACGTTGGCAAGGTCAGAGCACACTGGGCCGTGACATCTAAATCCATATTTGTGCGTACAGGCTCATCCGCAGTTTGGGCCATGACAACATCATCCACGATCCGAAGATCTTCCACTTCCTCATTCACTTCGTGACCTGGGCATTGCAAGAGAACTATTGAATCATCAGAGAGTGATCAATGAAGCTGACATAGAAGGGATTGGTAAAAAGTTGAACGATTTAGCTCGAGTCGAGCTAAACAGCCCATTTGTATTAATTACAATCGTTTTGGTACAAAATGCACATTTCAGTGAACTACTCTGGTATTAACACCTCATCTACAAAATTCCGAGTTCAAAAAATCTAAGTTTGGGAGGGACCTGAAGATGTCTCGGGAGCATCTCCCTGAGTCTGATTGTGGGAGGGAGAACGGGGTGGACTGGGACTAGGGTCACGCATGACCTGGTCGGTGCAATGATGGCTTGGCTCAGGCAGTGATGCGGGACTCAGATCCGGCTCTGGCAATTTTGCACCACCGGTAGGGGATCCCAAAATCTCAAGTACTCGCGAAGAAGGCAGGGCACTACCTATCGGCTGGACGTTGGGCAGAACTGGACCCGCATACGGGAAAAGAGTGGCATTACTCATGCCTTGCAGAACACCCTGCAGTGCCGCCTGCACGGTCTTCTCTATATCCATTTTCTGCTCTGCCATCTGATCTTGTAATGCTTGATTCCTATCCTTGGTCGCCTGCAATTCTGCGAGAATAGCTTGAATATCCGGATCGGGAGCGGCTCTCCCCAACGTGGAGGCTTGCCGAGCTTGAGGATTGACCCTCTTTTCCTTCTGAGCCGGCTTTCCAGTACTTTGCGCACCGCCAGTCTTTCTCCCACTTCCGGATCCCAGCTCCGGTGCAGAATCCGGTCTCTCATCGTCCGTACGTGTAATGTCGACGTCTGGAAACTCGAGTCTTCTCCCCACGCCACCCTCATATGCGGTCTGACTTACCGGATCAGAAGGCGGAGCATCGCTCTCATTGCTAATGTCCGCAGCACTGGAGGAGGGGGTCTATTCCTCGGTGGGGGCATCCTCCTCCAGATCAACATCGTCACCCTCCTCCACAGCTCTGCCTTTCCCTTTCCGCACGGCTCTGCCGTATTCCGGAAACCGTTCCTTATCGACAAAATATGCGTCGACACTAAAATTGGTTGGGTCCAGAGTTAATCCAAGTGCCTGAGCTTCGACCATATGAGAAGAGTCGCTATCATCCGCGACCACGAAAGACGAGATCGAGAGCATCTGAAGAAAACAAAGACAAGGTAAACACGGTTTAGCTCGACTCGAGCTAAAGTGTGGAAGTGTGTGCATACATGGTGCATAAGATCAAAACAGTGGAACCATTTAACTCGACTCGAGCTAAAGTGTGGAAACTTACCGCGGCGGCCATGAGAGACTTCGTTCCCGCATAGAGCTAATAAACCGCCACCCCAGTACTGCAGAAAGTGTCGAGGACCTGCAGGTAGAACTCCATCCTTAACTCGGATGGATACATTGCGTACCTCCTTTCGTTGAACTTCCTGTTGTCCTTGTACAGTGGGTGGTCCGGAGTTGTGTACTTGCTCAGAGGTTCAGGCGTTGACCCGACGTTCTCAAGTACATTATCATCAATGAGAAACATGAGTTTGACGGGTTCCATCGCGATTCTGCTCTTCGGGGGGTGTCCGCCAAGTCGCTCGTTAGGAGCGGGTAAATACTCAGAGGGGAATCTTCTACGACCACTCAAGGTGTTTCGCTCCACCCAAGTGAGCACCTGGGCGAAGTCCTCATCGTCTCCGCAAATGAGAAGCCAGTGGCGAACATCGTGAAACTGGGGCTGCCCCAACTCATCGATCATTTTGAAGAACTCCATGAAGAAAGGGTTCTCCAAAGTGTAGTTATGCCTTGTCTTGTAGGTTGGGAGGAACCGGAAGTTGATGATTGCGAATGTGAGTGCGCCGCCCGCCAACCTCCATATATCGGAGGGCCAAGATCCAAAGGCGAGTCGAGGCTCCCTGATGAATGGGAGGAACCACATCTCAGCTGAAGGACACTGAAATGCATGTCGAACCTTCAGGAAGGTTTTGAAGAACTCAACCGCATATGGAGAGAGATCCTTGGCCGACTTGTTGCGGAACTGTGTAGCTCTGGAGTTAGTCCAGTACGAGTCTGGAATATCCCAATCAAGCAGAACGTGCTTCGACTCCTTGGAGACATAGTAAGTCTTCTTGAAATGCTTCCAAGCGGGTACATCAAAGCCGTCTCTTTTGAATAAATGGAGCGTTGGATTAATGTTGTTGAACTCCGCTTGAGCTACAGCCTTACGTTTTCTCCGCTCCGCCCACTCCTTGACCGAGTAGCAGTCCTCCAATACACTCGTATTCTGCGTGATGGTAACCTTCGGATTTGTGTACTTCCGACTTGGCCCAGACTTATGCAGGATGAGCTTACACAGCTTGCGGTGATCTGCCTCTGTCAAGTTCCCGAGCCATTTGAAGAACTCCCTCGGAAGCGTCCCATCCTTGTCCGGAACGAACCCCTTCTTCTCATAGAATTTCTTATGAGGAGCTTCGGTGTCGGGATCAATGAGTCCACCACATGCCGCAGACGCGATCACCTCCTTCCACAGGTCCCATGTTTTATCACTGGATGTGATGATAAACAGCTCGTTTGTTAGGGAGATAGTGTTCTTCCCTCCCTTCTTTGCCACCATGGCTTGATGCTTCGCCACATCGATCATAGCAAAGCGCTCCCTGATTGCATTCACGAAGTTCTGCATACGCACAGGAAGAAACCTTAGATGATGCTGTCACAGAACTACTCTTTAGCTCGAGTGGAGCTAAATTGCTCGAGATACACCAGAATATTGAAAACAAAGAAGATTATCAATATTTAGCTCGAGTCGAGCTAAACTGCTAATGCTAATGAATCAGTGAACTTACATCGTATGTCTTCGACGCTGGATTACTTTTTGGACCTGTACTCCTGCGCTCAGCAGCACCAGCGGCAGCATGTTTCTTTTGGGGCTTACCATACTTCACCCACACTTTTCTTGAGGCAAGTATATTGCTCGCCTAAGTTGGCTTGAAGGGTGCGAGATGGTTCACCCGATTATAGAATGCTGATATCTTTCGCAGCTTGTCTATATCATGCGTCCAAACGATGTACGCATCCCACCTCCTGAAGTCCCTCAACAACTCCTCACTAGCGTTATCCTCGATGAGAGATTTGGACGCCGCCACGCTGTGTTGCCCGTTGATGATGTGGAATGTACAGCCTTCCAGATCCTCTTCTTGTTGAGGTCGTGCCTTCGTGTCTGGCATCAGACACAGGGTTTGCTTCTGACCCCTATCAGGCATGTTGACCAAGTAATTCTTCATCTCCTCCATGCCCCGCTTCTCATATGCGCGGATAGTCCATGCGGTTGGTGCGGGCTTGCACCGCGTCACGTCCACACTGAACTTCTTTGGTTGCCCATTCGTTTTAAAGACGAACTCGTCCTCACAATCAGAAAAGAAATTCTGGTAAATGCGATTGGCGTTATCGAAGTCCAGGACCTCTCCTACCTTGTTCACCTTTGGGAGTTCCCCGAGAACAGAGTTCAAACTTGTTGCCAAGTCCTCCGCAAATAAGAGCAAGTTCTTCTTGGGCTCTGGCTTCTCAGTTTTCTTCTCAAGGCCTTTCTTCTTCAATGGTGAGAGGGGTGTGGGAGTTGCAGAAGCGCCTCGGCTTTGGGATGGAACTATTGCTCTCCCCCTACTGCGTCCTGTCTGTTGGCTCCCCATTTGACTCCCGGTTGCTGTCACTCCAGAAACGTCAACATGAGATTTTTCGAGGTTCTGCTTCACCTTTGCCTCCGTTGCTCGGAGAGCAAGGGTGCAGACAACATTCCTCAGTTTCCACGCTAGGGATTTCGCCGCGAGAGTTCGTCCATCCTTTGTTGCCCATTTCTTGTCCAGTATTTCTTGTCTCATCGTGGAGACTATCTCCTCGAAAGGTGAATTGGACAGACTTTCCATTAAGGAAATGGGGTCGAAGAGGTTCTCCACAACGTCTACTACTATGGAGAAGAGGTATGGATTAGCCCCGATAGATGAGCAGAGGATCTTTATTTGGTCTTTTCCCTTATTGTCAAACTCGGTGACCTTTGTATCCATGTCGATGACTTCGGGATCATCGACTTCTCCCTTGAAAATGGTTGCGAACGTTAGATATGATGTGTATGCAACCCATCGCAGAGTCCAATTTTTGACCTTCGAGGGGTCTTTGAAGGACCATGCCTCAAATGTGCTTGAGTCATCCCCGTCATCGTCATCTGAATCGGAGATAGGAACAGGCTTGAAGAAATGTCGTAGCGCCTCAATTACCCTTGCTTTCGCCTCAGTGCAAGGAGGACACATTTACCATTAGACAAATTCGAAGCCATTTAGCTCGATTCGAGCTAAATGTTGATTCTATTAATCAAGTAACCGATGGCATCCCAGCAGTTTAGCTCGAGTTGAGCTAAACTGCTTGGGCTTTCAGCATGGGAGCCTTGCAGTTTAGCTCGACTCGAGCTAAACTGAGCAGCTCCAACCATGGGAGCCTTGCAGATTAGCTCGACTCGAGCTAAATAGTAGAGCTCCCATGCATGAATGCCCAAGCAGTTTAGCTCGACTCGAGCTAAACTGAGCAGCTCCAACCATGGGAGCCTTGCAGATTAGCTCGACTCGAGCTAAATAGTAGAGCTCCCATGCATGAATGCCCAAGCAGTTTAGCTCGACTCGAGCTAAACTTCTTGGGAATAAGCATGGGAGCCTTGCAGTTTAGCTCGACTCGAGCTAAACTGCTTGGGCTTTCAGCATGAATGCCCAAGCAGCTTAGCTCGACTCGAGCTAAACTGCAAGGCTCCCATGCTGAAAGCCCAAGCAGTATAGCTCGACTCGAGCTAAACTTCTTGGGAATAAGCATGGGAGCCTTGCAGTTTAGCTCGACTCGAGCTAAACTGCTTGGGCATTCCTGCATGGGAGCTCTACAGTTTAGCTGGAGTCGAGCTAAACTGTATGTGACACTCCCAGGAAGTGGAGGAGAGTTGTACCTCCAGTTTAGCTCGACTCGAGCTAAACCATGGGCTGCTAAGCAGTTTAGCTCGAGTCGAGCTAAACTGTGGGCTTTTATGATCGAATTATCGTCAGTTTTATGAATAATATATTGCATTATTCTTTGTTTTTGTTGAATTTCACATTTTAGCACTGCAGTCAAGCTTTGTTTCATGAGGAGTATATGATATTGGCATTTGGTTTTATACCTCTCGGCCATTTCCAGATGTATTAGCTCCTGTTTCTTTCTTGGAAATTATGTCAATCGTGTTTTGCCTGCAAAAAGAAATGGTTGCAGAGGATCAGAAGATGGAATAAATATTTGAGACGTTCAATATTCGCACCGAAAAATACGGGAGAAAAGTACAAATGTAATAGGATTCCTTTTCAGAAGATTCTAATATAAGCAAAGTCGATCAGATTACCAAAACACATAAACATATGGCTCAAAACAATGGCGCCAAAATCAATGCAACGTAGCAAAAACTGTTATCAACATAACTACAACCTCGACATCAATTAACCTAACGTTCAGTCCTCAAATCAGTAGAACCTATCAATTCCGACATAGAGCAATGATAATATTGCAGGAATAGTCGTATCAGTTTTCCAGAATTACTGAAATGCATGTTGTTTGACCTACAATTCGAAGAAAACAAGAAATTCAAACTACACAATCATAACAATTACAGTGAATTATAGAACATTCATAGCTTCAATTCAATTCCGCAAATTGAACTCCAACAGAACTTCTGTGCATATTCTTTGTAAAGACAAGTAGCTGAAATCAACGACACGAATCCATGACAAGAGTTTAAATCAAAAAATCCAAATTTCCAACCACAAGTATCGAAAACAATACAGAGCTTTGGATATTGACAGAACTGTTCCAAAAAAAAACCGCACGCGAACTAATAAAAGTGAACGAAGGTGATGACTTACCTGGAAACCCTGTGTAGAAAACCCTGCTTCGTAAACCTCCGCAACCTCCACTTCACTCCGCGACTGTCAAAAGAACAACGCTCCGCACTTCGAAATTGATGTTGTTGAACCTCCGCACTACGAAATAAAAGTTGCAGAAATTCAGCATGAACCCAATCCCCAAAACCTATATCAAACCCACAAATTCGCCACAGACTTGCAGGGGAAAACACCCGCGCAACTACTGTTATCAACCGAACCCACGAAGTCCTCTTCGCCAGAAAGTATTGAAACCCTAATGAAGAACAAACACTGCGGATACGGTATCAAGAAACCCCAGAACCTAAAACCCTGCTTCTGATCCTCCCGAAACTACAAAACACTGCGAACAGTACAAAGGAAACACTACAAAGCAACAGGACCCTGACACCACTTCGACGCAGAAAGAACAAAGGAAAACCTGAACCGAAACTACACAACAAGAGCGCGCCAGAATCAAAACACACACACAGGAGAAAATGGAAAAACACAGGGGACGAAGTCAGAGTCTGGTTCCTAACCCTCGTGGGGATCGAAAACCGCGCCGCCAAAACTCGCCACCCTTGACCGTGGTTCTGTGGCCCGTCCCCGCGGGTGAAGAGTTATGACTTTCTAACTAATGACTACCAATTTAAATTATGGACTTAATGATTTTTAGAGTAGGCAAAATTAATATCCTTCAAAACACAACTTTCCTTCCTTGCATTTTATTAAAAGTAGTGATAGTAATAACAATACTGAGGGAATTAAAATGTTTTTATTTATTCATGATATGCAAATATTCAAAACATTGTATGCCTTGTATGACTGGCATGTAAATCAAACAAATCTGAATCAATTTAATAAGGTTCTACCTTGACCAATATTCGTACAAATATATTCTTTCCTTATGAGAAAGTAGATTCTTTGGTTCATTTATATAATAACAAAAAGAAAATTCAAGTTAAATCACATCTCATTATTTGAATATGAGACGTCTTCAAATTTAATTAACATCATAATCCTTTGAATTATACGAAATTAAAATTTGTTCAAAGACAAATTTAGATCTAATTACACAAGATTAGAGTTTAAATAATAGTTATTACGAAAGCATCAAATATGAATACACTATTAGCAGTGAAAAATAATTTACTACACTCTATTGGGAACATATTTACGCAAATGTTATCATCATATTATCATTAAAATACATGTTAGTATAATTATGAATTAGAGTTCTATTCCAAATAAATTCCATGCAATTTTGAAGATTTTGGTAATTCAGAATTCATATACAAGCATATACATAGATACTGCAATTTAAAAATTTAATTTTCATTATGGATTAATAATTTTAGTTATATCAGAATCACTGAATGGTAATATCAATATTTGTAAGAATTGCGAGTTAAATATTACTGTCCCTTTTTTTATTATATTTGTATTAACCTGATTCGGGTAGTGAGAAAGTGGAAAAAACTTTTTTTAGGAAGTTACTTTAAAGATAGATAGTGCGGTTCAATCTCCATATTGTTAACCCCATATGGTTTGGTAAACCTGCTCTTTCTTACCTTAAGAAGAATTCACCATGATGGCTCCAATAAATCACATGGGATTGGAGAACCATGTCCCTTAATGTGTACTCTGAACCGGGTTGAGGTGACCAACCCAATGTGAGTTCCAATGAAAACTAAATAGGATAGGGAACTCCTTTTTTTTTTATTAAGATAAAAAGTATTATCTTTTAGCCTCTCCGTTACTAAATTTACAGTGAAACATGGAAATATTATAATACAAAAGAAACAAATAGGGTTTATAAATTATAATTCTATTCAAAAGAAATTGCACGCAATTTTGGATGTTTTGAAAAAATCCACAATTTTGAACTTCAACGTGGACAAATTAAGAACAATTGAAAAGGATGAAAATGTACATTTTTATTTAACAGAGGACAATTTTTTCGACATAGTATGCCTCGTATGATTGGCATGAAATTAATTAAATTTTAATCAATTCAATAACGTTCTATCTAAACAAATACTTCTGCTAATCTTTGTAATAATAATTTGTAATTATATTACGAAAGCATCAAATATGAATACTCTATCAGCAATGAAAATGAATTTACTATACTCTAATTGGAAACATATTTACATAAATGTTAGCATCATATTCTTCAATTACATGTTGGTATCATAATTTAATTATAATATAATAATATAGTATAGTATACTAAGGCACTAATATATTCATTTACAATTTTATATTTAATTAATGATTATAATACTAGAATTATAATCTATATTCAAGTATATACAAATCTTAAAATGATATATAAGTATATTCAAGTATATATATGAAGTACATTGTTAAAAATAATAGTATTTAATTTTAGAATTCAATTCATTTATTATGGCAAATTCTTTATATTTTTTAGAAGGTTTAGGGTTTTTTATATTTATTCATGAGAAGCGAATATTTAAACCATGGTATGCCTTGTATGATTGGCATGTATATTACAAAAATCTTAATCAATTCATTCACGTTCTACCTTGACTAATAATCTTACAATTTTATTACATTCTAATAAGAAAGTGGAATGCTTGCTTCATTTGCATAATTTTAAAATACAAAATTCATAATTCATAGATTCAAACGAAATTTAATACTACATTAACTAGTTAGCATGGACATATTAGAATACGAGATATACAAATATGAAAGCATCAGATGAAACACTGGTTTTCGTCTAAAAGAACCCTGTTCTGAAGGCATTCCATTCCAAAAATTGTTTACAATCCACACGGGGAATACCATCAGCAAAAGTTACCAAAAGATGAAAGTCATCTCTTTTCACATCTATGGTTTCCAAATATTGTATAATCTAGCGGTCGTCCTAACTACTCCTGAAGTCCCCATTCCATATCTGACTTGATTAGCAGCAAAAAGTAAAATCGTAGAAGTATATCGAAGATGCCTGCAAGTTCTGGCGAAAAGATAAAAACAGGATCAGATGGTATGATGTTTAGGGTTTAAAACGGAAAAGTGCATGTCAAAAGCAAGGACTCATCCTCCTAACAATCAGAACGAACTCAGCATGAGCCATTAAAATTCTGCGCAATACATACAGCAAACGCAATCTATTATTATGAAAACATCAAACTGAGGACAAGGTTAAGGGTTCTGAGGAGATAACAATTCACCTACTCACTCATGTGGTGGGCTCCCCAAATCCACGCTCCCCTCCTCATTAGAATCAGGCATAGAGAAGCCCTCGCCGGAGGTGAGGGGAAACTTGATGTTGGAAGCGTTCATAATCTCCAGTTGCTCTAGACCATGTGCAATAGTCCAATCCCACTCCACACCGGGCTGCATTAGGCGTGCAATGAGGTTCCACGGGGGAATCTCTACGCCGCGACCACGGGCGCGTTCCACAGCCATAAACCAGGGACGAAGCTCCTCCACTCCTTGTGGGGAAACAACCACCTCCCACTCGTCTGGCGGGTAACTTGACACCCTAAAACCACCGCCCGACCTCCTCATCACAGCAAATGAACTACAAGTAGATGAAACAGAAGGGAAACTAAGAATGAAACAACTGTTTCGTCGCCCAAAGGAACTTATGCTTATGAAGCGGCATGGGCGGGAAGCCGAATGTTCCAGAGTAACGAAGGGGACTTTGACCAGACTCGGTAATGGGACTTTGACCGATGTGGGCTTTCGAAAGTCCGGATTTACTTAAATGTGTCATTTTAATTTATTATTAAAGAATTGATTAATAAGATTGTATGCTTAGACAAGCATCTAGAGCCTTTCTCGATATTATATATTAATACTACAATTATAATTATGATCATTGGTTTAATACGTTTCCTTTGAATCCATAATTTATGAGTTTTTTTTTGAAAAATGAATGAACCAAACATTCCACTTTCTTATTAGAATGTAATAAAATTGTACAAATAGAAGTCAAGGTAGAACATTAATGAATTGATTAAGGTTTGTGTAATGTCCATGCCAATCATACAAGGCATACCATGGTTTAAATATTTGCTTCTCATGAATAAATATAAAAAACCATAAACCTTTTAAAAAATATAAAGAATTTGCTATAATAAATGAATTGATTTCTATAATTTAATACTTTTATTTTTAACAATGTACTTCGTATATATACTTGAATATATTTGTATATCATTTTTAGATTTGTATATACTTGAATATAGATTATTATTCTTGTATTATAATCAATAATTAAATCTGAAATTGAAAATGAATATGTTAGAGCCTTAGTATACTATACTATATTATTATGTTATAATTAAATTATGATACTATCATGTACTTTAAGAATATTAGGCTTACATTTAGGTCAACGTACTCTCACCCCATGCCAATCATACAAGGCATACCATGGTTTAAATATTTGCTTCTCATGATTAAATATAAAAAATTCAATCTTCTAAAAAACGTATATAATTTGCCATAATAAATGATTTAAATTCTATAATCTAATACTATTATTTTTAACAATGTATTTCGTATATACTTGAATATACTTGTATATCATTTTAAGATTTGTATACATTAGATTTTAGTTAATTATTCTCGTACTATTCTTAACTGGACATTAAATTGTTAATGAATATATTAGTACCTACTTCATATTGATTTCATATATCACATATAATAATTAAATTGAGCAAAAATACGTATTTAGTAAATGGAGGTATAAATATTTGCAACGACATACTTCCCTGTATCAACCTGACTCACGAAATTCAAATAGTTTCAAACAATTTTCGATTTAATTTTATTCCATGTACGAGATATTTAATGTCCCTAGAAATGCCTTCACCCTAAACCCTTAACCCTGGACCTAAGACCCTAAACCCTTAACCCTGAACCCTATACCCTAAACCCTGAACCCTGATAGAGGAAGAAAAGTTCGCGGCCAAAAGTCAACACTCTGTCTGGCGCTATAGGGACTTCCAACCCATCCCATTTGATTTAATGCACCAATTATTTCGCATCTGCATCTATCTAAAGGGCCGAGAAGTATGGAAAGTGGTAATTCCCGCGCATTCTCACACCCCGAAATGTGGAGGGACGAATGGTCATGCATGATTCCCGCCTATTTTCAGAACTCAAGCGGCATGAAAACGGTCACACGTTAGAGAATGACCTCTGGAATTGTCCCCGCTTGAAGTCTTTTCTCTACTCACTTGCTTCTCTCGCTTGTAGGAGCTCTCGGCGCCCACTTGGAGGTGGTTGTTTTCTGGGCGGAAGCTGTATTGCGCCGTTTCTCTTGTACGTCTTCTCTTTAGTTCTCTCCGATCATCAGTACACTTCGTTGATTTCTGCTTGTTGTATGCTTTCCTTTGATTCAAGTCATGGTGTATTTGCAGTGTCTCTCTTTACTTCTTCCAGACGTTTTAGAGCGGACACCGTAAGCGTACTCTGAGTCTGCGACTCAGAATTCCGAAGATGGAAGCACCTATTAAAGCGCCGCTTTTTGCGGACTGCAGTTTAGCTCGACTCAAGCTAAACTCATGCTTCCCATAGTCTAGGAACAGTTTAGCTCGACTCGAGCTAAACTGCGCCTGGGATAAGTTCTCAAATTTAGAGATTGGTTCCCTTTAAGGAGTATAATATGCTCTCACAATATTTTGTCTGTTGCATTTCAGGTACAATGGACTATGTCTCAGATGATGAGGTACCCGTTGAAGTGCCCGTAAACCGAGACCTTCTAGACTTCGTGGTTGTACCCTCAAGACAATGGCAGAACAAGACTGTAACAATATATAGTGACGACAATATCCCGTTAGCAGAGGGTTTGATCCGGAACCCACGGTCCAGCTTGGTATCTGACACGGTTGGTCCCCTTGGTGATTCCGTTGTCGTCGTCCAGGTATCACGTTCTTTGGTCGAAGAAGAGTCAGAGGATGATTGGAGGTACTCCTTCAAAACGTGGCCTATCAGCCACGTCTATCTGGATGGAGTTAGCCTAGAGCACCATAGTCAACGTGATGTGTATACCTGTTGGGTTGCAGAGCGTAACCGATCCCTGGGAGATCGTACCCGATCGTATGATAACTCCTCTAGGAATACTCCCCCACCTATATCACGTCACGCTGAGTTTCTGATGACCCAGCCATCTATCAACTCTGTAGCGGCAAACACGTGCTGCGCTCACCTATGCGTCCAACACTATCCCAGAGATAAAATCTCTAGTCTACGGTCGCGTATGTACGACAAGACCACAGTGCAGTTCCGTAACCACATAAAACTCGACGTGCATAGACAGATCCATAAGAATTCAGCGGGGAGGAGTGTGGTGACTCTGGAGGGCATAGATGTTTGCCCCTTCGCCTGGATGAAGATTATAGGAGTGAGCTCCAGTACATTCTATAGAAATGCCCAGTATGCTGCTGCTGGTTTCGAGGCTCAATTTCACGGTAATACTGGTTTACGTAAACCTCAAAATCACACAGTCGTAGCAACTGCCGTCCTAGGGGCCATCCTTGACAGGCATGCCGACCACATGCCCCACAAGAGTCGTGTTCTGCCTTCAGGGGAGACAGTTGTAGCTAAAGTTTTGCCTTCCAGTTTCAAATGGAAGGAACAGATTCCCATCCTCGATGAGCATTTAGCGGACTGCGGATTGCCTCCTATGTCCGCTTCTAACTTGAGCAAGATCAGGAGGCTTAGCTATCCAGAATATTACGCCAAACGGGCAGGAGACAACTTCGCTCGTTGCTCAAAATGTGATGAGTTCCAGTCCCAGAAGAAGTTGACGGTTACGGGATCTCAGGCGTCCCTGTTGTGGTCTAAGAAAATGAGGCTGCACAATGACTCTGCAATGGCGCATAGGGACTTGTACTACCTAAATCGATTCAGGTCGAAGGCTACTCCGCATGAAGTTCTTACTATTATGCATGACAAGATGGACCATTCGAAGACGGCGTCGCCGGCGTTATCGCACAAGGTCAAACACTTAGACGGTCTCATGAAGCTTCCTCTCGCAGTGACGGGAATGCTTGCTCATGGGCATGTGGACCAACGTTACGCCCATTATGGCCTTGACATTTACTCACACAAAGCTAATTACACGGTTGGATCGTTTGCGAAGCTCCTTCGGGACCTTGAGTCACCCCCCAAATCCACCTCTAGGGAACTCTTTCAAGAGAATCCTTCCCACCCATTGTATGCTGCGCTTTTGCATGGTTCAGAGATGTGTTTGGATCCTCTTGGCCCTCCTCCTGAGGTTCCTGTTGCTGCTAAACCGTTGCCTCCCATTCTTAACGTCCAAATGGATAACGCTGTCAGTGATAACAAGAATAGATTTGTATTTTCATTCTGGTCCCTATTAGTCGCAAAGCGGGTGTTTCGCGAAGTGTACGTGAATTTCATGCTGGTCGGCCATACTCATGACGATATTGATGCCCTTTACGGGCGATGGAGCATGGCTTTGCGGAGGGAGGACTTTCCCACAGTACCTCTCCTCATGAAGTCCTTCATGAAACATGAAGCAGTACCAACAATTCCGCATCTTATTCAGGAGGTCCCAGATTTCAAGAAATTCATCGCGGAGTGGATGCTTGATGGCGACGATACGTTAATGGGTCACACTAAAGCTCATCAGTTCAAATTCTATGTAGATTCTTCAGGATGCCCAGTCATGAAGTATAAAATCTTCTGTCACGACGACGACTGGTTGCCAAAAGGAGATGGTTGTGGCATCAAGTTGTGGAAGGAGGATTCAGAAGGTCGATCTTTATGGCCCCGTGGTGTTCCTGGTGCCGTCGCGCCTCGCGAGATGCGGCACCTGCCTGATGTGATTAAGGGCTTGTCGGGTTTTGTAGATCATGGGGAGAGGTTATCTTCGGATTCAGTGGAGTCCAGAAGAATCTATGAGCCACTCTCATACTATTGGAACGATGTTAAAGAGGCTCTTTCCATCCCCTTTGATGCTGTCCCCGCCTTGGAGCATGGTTTTTGGCCATCCACGCGGCTCGCTCACTCCGTCGAAGACGAGTTTCAGGATGATGGAACTTTGCGCGAGGAGTTCGCAGAGGATGATCACTTTGTTGGTCACAAACGAGATCGCCCAGGACCGTCGTTCCGTGTTGCGCGAGACCTTTTTGCAGGGTACTTCTTGGCGCTTCGACCCTGCGATGAAGACAATCGTCCTTTTTGGCTTGCGCGGGCCTTGACTGACCCTAATTCGAACCTCGACCTCTTGAACACGCTCCAAGTAGAGTTCTACCGCCCAATTTTCCGAGATGAAAATGTTTTGAAATTTTATACCGGCTGGGATGTGGATGGGAGACTTCGTTGGACAGTTGAGAAGGATGTACCCGAGTCGTGGCAGAGTACTGATGCAGTCATAACAGCTTGGAAATCCAAAGTTAAAAAAAATGTCAACGAGCGGGGCGTTGGCAAGGATCCAACGCTGAAGATCCCGCTGGAACAACTGGACATTATAAAGGCCTCCTTGGAGAGATTTGTGTCTCCGGATTTTGAATAAACATGTAGCTTTGAAGTTGGTGGTCTTGAAGTTCTGAATTTAGTGAGATCGCTTATATTCGTTTGAAGACGGCTGAACTGAATTTCGTTCGTCCCTTCATCCAACATTATGTTTTCAAGACAAAGGTAGATGTTTAGCTCGAGTCGACCTAATCAGTTATAGCGTATTAGTTCTAGCGTATTTATGTTTTGAATACTAGCTAATTACATATATTTAATTGGAGGGAACACTACTTAAGTGTTTCTGTCCATTCCTTATTTATCATGTGTACCACATTATAGACCGCAGTTTAGGTCGAGGCGACCTAAACTGCATTTGGCGTTGAAGTTCGTACTTTACGAGTGCGGGATACCAACAGGTCACCTATAGTTCTTAGTGTAGCTTTTTACTTAGTACCCTAAAGCGTTGATTCTATATCATATGTACTGCCACATAACAGCCATTTAGGTCGAGGCGACCTAAACGACATCTAGCGTTGAAGTTCCTAGTTTGGATCTCTGTAGTAGAGCCGATAACATACATTTGTTGGCATGGGACTATTATGAAGTCCGTATGTTCTTGGATTGCATATCATACTCCGGAAACTGTAGGCAGCTATGTTAGTCGAGCAACTTGATTGTTTGTACAGGTCTGAAAGAGCCTGTCACGGATTCAACATTTAAGGAGTGTCGACCTAATTTGTATTTCCACACAAATATATAATATAAGATTTCCCAGCATATCCGTTGTGTCCATTTCTTGTTATTTGTTTGATGTTCATTTAGGGTGGTTCGACCTACCTTGTATTTTTTCAAGTATTTCTAGTAAACCACTACGTTCTTTCATTTCTCATTAGTACTGTGTGATCATGTCCCAAATTAATGGAAATTGCTTATAAGCTTTTCCTTGTCAAGTATGGGACCATTGTGCCCATTTTAACTCGACCTGACCTAATGCATTATTTTGGGAGATGATAAATCTCCCAAAATAACGAATATGGTGTTCTATGTGACGTCATCTGTAATACAACTTATGTTAAACAGAACGTTCGCTCACGAAGTCTACCTATCTACCTATATTCTAACCGTAATGCATGAGCATAAGTTATTTGAAGATGCTTTCAAAGTTTACGAGAGAGGTGTACGAGTATTTAAGTATCCCAGTGTTTGCCTTCCTTGGTCTACAGATGCTCAACGTCATACGAAACGCTATGTGAGGTCATCTGTAACACAACTTATGTTAAACAGAACGCTTGCTCACGAAGTCTACCTATCTGCCTATATTCTAACCGTAATGCATGAGCATAAGTTATTTGAAGATGCTTTTAAAGTTTACGAGTATGAGTCCCTTAGTTGCTATGGAGGGAAGAAATTAGAACGTGCATGAGATTTATCACAGATTACGGTGAAAGGGTTGAGAATCTTCAGATCTCAAGGAATGCTCCACGATATGCTGCTGGCATTTTGACGTGTTATTTACGAGATACAATTTGATGTATTGTAATACGTGATGTGATGTACTCTCACGTGTGACGTGACGTTATGTCAACTGTGGGGATATGTAACGTGATCTACTGTCGCTTTTAATTGAGAGGTGTTTGACGGTGGCTGGTATTTGCTGAGTGGATGAAACTTCAGCTTCTCGGGTCCCGCTGACATGGTTTGAATCAATAAATTATCGAAGCGATGTAAGCTCTTAGAGCATAGAGAATTCAGATTCTGCTTACGTATTGAAGTATCCCAATGTTCGCCTTCTGTGGTCTATGTGCTAGATCAGGTGCTGGATCGCTACGGAGGGAAGAAATTAGAACGTTTACGACATTTATTTGAGCAAGCTTCGAAAGAGGTGAGAATTATCATTTCTCAAGGATTGCTTTGTGTTGTTGCACGCATGTACTTCACATGTCTATCAAACTCTGTTCTCCTAACAGATCTGTGTTATACATGCTGGTTCTAGACACTTCCCATGGAATGCCCTATTTAACGTAATACAACCGTTACTCGCATG
The DNA here is from genome assembly GCA_014871385.1 of Ceratodon purpureus. Taxonomy (NCBI): domain Eukaryota; kingdom Viridiplantae; phylum Streptophyta; class Bryopsida; order Pseudoditrichales; family Ditrichaceae; genus Ceratodon; species Ceratodon purpureus. Next base: position 106,747,804 of record CM026426.1, read on the forward strand.
TCATCTTAAACGTGACATACAGTATATCCTTATTGGTGTCACGTCATTGTTAACGCGATGGAACGTGGTCGACTGTCATGCAAGACGTTCCATGAGCATGATTCAATTGCAAAATGACGTAGTTGCACAGTAAAGTGATAAGCGTGCAGAGGAGGTGACTAAATAATTCAAGAGCTCGACATGAAAATTAGCCTCAGCGGAACTCATATTAAACCGGAAGTCTGTGACATAGAAGAGTGACATTGTCACATATCTACCTATGCCTAAGTTTCTTAGTTGTGCAGGGCAAATTCCAAAACATCAATATGTTGGAGTCAGATGAAGTGGAAAACTGTTTTCGTGTCCAAAAAAGCTTAGTGCGTAATTACATTTTCTAAGTAAGGCAGTCCTGGAGTCTGAGATGCTAAAGCTAACGCACCCTAAACTAACACCAACGTCTAGTCCCCTATACTATACCAGATCGTACACACCTCGCAAGCAACATCTAGTTGGGTGGGGTACATGATCCTTGGCTGGCACTGAAGAAAACGTCAGACTGTGCGTCTAATTGAGTCTGTATTATCGAAGACTCGTCTGAGGTTCTGTATGAGTAAGACCAGGGACGAGAGTCTCCGGTGTCTTCCGTGACATCCTCCACAGTGTCATCGTCAAGAAGAATCGGATGTGCGGGAGATGATCCGCGGATGCTCCTGGCGTCATGATGAAGACGTACGAAGTCGGTGAAATGGATGCCGGATGCGTCTCCCAGTGAAAGCACCTCCCGGTAACAAAACTCGCTCCAGTAGAATTCGTTAAAAAACTGAACAAACACTGCCAGGGATGAGACATTTGGAAGCTGAACACCATGTGTCTGTTTTCTGAGGTGCACCTCGGCCAACCAACTAAAGAAAACGTGTTTGTCCATGTCCAGTTGAAGAGCACGACTCGTAACTCGGAGCAGAGAGGAGATAACGACAGCAGTCTCTGAGAAATGCAGAAGAGGTCACTTGTGTTCTGGAAGGCACCGGTCATATGTAAGACCCTTTCACAATAACAACTGGGAGGGAAGGGATGTCGCGGTTAGACACAGCACTGAAAAGGAACCTTCATAGATAGCCTACGGATGTTATTATCTGGATTTTTTCAAGTAGTGCAGATCTCTCATTTGCGTGAAAATTTTGCTGCATGCATTGGAGGTGATTGAATTGGAAGTTTAGGAGAGGAAACAAAAAGCACTGCTGTCTACTAATGAGTACTGAACTAGATTCTAGAGATTTACAAGGCACTGATAATTGACCGAAATCTAAACGTACAAGCAATCTAGCTACTTGATTGCTGGAACCATATGTATATGCAATGTATTCACTTGATTCCAGACACCGATTGTACAACGACTTTGTATGATCACACAGGTGTAAGCACGTGTGGAATGTACACTCCTGATATCTCAGTCACCGTAGAGTAGTATCATTGATCTGTCTGACTGTTTCGTCTATGGTTAAACATGTGAGCTAGAAACCAGAGGAGGAAGAGGAAGACGACACTAGCAGGGAAGACACTCCGCGGCGTGAATTGAAGCTACAGGTGACAATCTCACTTTGGGATTTTTTCATCCTTTCATGTGTCCTGCATTATCGTCACTGTTAACGCGATATAACATCATCTACTGTCATAGGTGACGCAATTAAAGGAGGTGTACCGTCAATGTTGACGTGCTAGACCATGATCTCGCGTCATGCATAACGCAACCTAACGTAATATTTAACCCGGTTTCGTAGAAAATTGCCACTTTGCTTATCTCCTGATTTCCTTTAGAAATGGACTAGCGTGGTAGCAGTGAACGAGTCCAAATGCATGCATTGAACCTACAAGCCATCTCTGACATCTTAATTGTTTCTCAAAATGTTATTGCTTTGAATTACGGTGCTTTGACATTTGAATACAGTTTGTTTTGAAAACAGGGATTTGGGTCATTGGGACTGAATTTTTGGAGACGCACCTCAAACCGGACTCCCTCTCTCTAGGTAGCAACAACACTTTCTACTTGCTATCGCCTTTATTCGATGAACATGTAACCAACATTACTTTATATCATTGCTATGGTTTTAGGATCTGACTACCTCATACCTCCGTCAATATTTCGCGTCATTCGAAACGCATTCTAACATAATGCAATGGTACTAAGACAATACATGCCGTCAGCTGAAACGCAACATAAGCTTCAGGTCATGGCTGACCACAAAACGGCGCGGTGTTTCAAATGTCGGCAAGATACAAGCAGTGTGGGGATGGTAGAAAAGGGGAGTGAAGTTTGGATTCCAAGTGCGGAAGAGTGCAACGTAATCCATATCCTCTCAAACCTAGATGACTACTTGATTCCCACTGAAAAAGAAGAGGCTGTGATCAGTGAAGCCGCAAACATGGTCACCTTGAATCCTAGGCGATCAGGCCCCTACTCTGAGCTTTGCAGTTCGCGAAACATTCCGAAGATCGCAAGTCCCTGCTGGAAGCCAAAAATGATGAGACAGATTCTTCCAAGAACAAAGCGATGTGCGGCTAGTCCATATGCTGCTGCCGTTGGAGATGGAAAGATGTACGTGTCGCGTTTGCCCAAGCGTTTACCGCGACCTACATCTTCAACCGTACCTGCGGCTGAGATTGCAATCGGTCTTGAAGATCACCAAGGCTGGGAGAGACTAGACTTCGCTGATGACGGAGCATATAGTACTGCTCATGGGCCGTAGTAAGGCTACCAAAATTCTTAAACAATGAGTGGAATTAGTGCTCAAATCCGTATTATCGTGTCCAAAGCCCCGAAAGTCTAAATATGTCTTTAGTAATAAGATTTGACTAGGTGATATGTGGGACATAGTTCTGCGTCATCGAAAACGTGTTGTGAGATAATGGAACATCTACATAGACGTCATGTAGCGTCACTTGAAACGCGATATAAGCTTCTATGTTGAATCCGTGAGTTATGGTTGATGTCACTTGAAACGGCATGTAACGCCTTATAAAACGCTTTCTTATGTCACTTTGAACGGGGTTTAACATAACCTACACATGCGTTTGAACACCATTAGCTGTATGAAGGCGGCATCCTAACCTTCCAGAAGTGCACGTGTGCAGAAATGGCGTTTCCAATCAAAAAACGAAAGTGGAGATCGACTGAGGAGATCATTCACCGTCATGAGCTTGAATTCGCTGCAAGCAGGGAGGTCCCTATAACAAGGTGGTCATGCCCATGCAACCACTGTCGTGGAGGCCACCGTTACAGTAGTGCCGCAATAACGACGCATTTAAATTCTTATGGACGCGACCCATTTCTATTCCGCTCTATGATTGGAGGAGATCCTCCGGGAGGGTACCCAAAGGATGGAGCGTGGTACTACAGTGACGATGATTGGAGTGGAGAGAATGAAGGCCGGCCCCAAGAGGATTTTTAGAATCCTGTACCTGAAGACAAAGATCTAGACTTAGATAAAAACGGCCAGCACGACGTCCACAAACTGTTTGAGGACGCCTTGCATACCGCCGAAGAGCTAGAGGAGATAGCACATGGTGATGAGGTGATGCATGAAGAGGACGTCGGAGACACAGAGTTTGTAGACAGCACAGTCGAGGCCCTAGAGTTACTGTACTCTGAGGCCTCACATCCACTGTATCCAGGTAGCACAATCAGCCTAATCTCAGCAGTGGTGGTCATCACGACATTGTGCTCAACACACGGGGTCAGGAACGCATTCGTAACTGAGCTACTTCATTATCTGTCCGAGGAGCTGTTACCTAAAGGCAATGTCTTGCCTGCAATGCACTACACGGCGAAGAGGATGCTGCAGGCACTTGGACTATCGAACAATATTATACATGCTTGCCCTGCAGGTTGTGTTCTTTTTCGTGGTGAGCACCAAGACTGCGAATCATGTCCCCAGTGCGGTAAAAGCAGATACAGAGAAGGTACTATATGTCATCAGTAACGCAGAGTATGTCGTCTAGAACTCAATGTGTATGCGGTCTACCGCACTTTATGTCATCTCAAACGTAGTTTATGTCATATGTAACGCAATGTAACGTCATCTCAAACGTAGTGTATGTCATCAGTAACTCAGTCTATGTCATTTGAAACGTACTATTATTCATTTTTAAGACTCCATTGATGTTAGTCGTTGAGCTTCTTGTCGCCCATGTATTCCGATCTGTGTCATCACTAACTTGATGTAGTGTTGTCTGAATTTGTATGTATATGAAGGTACGAAGACAACGCCGATGAAGGTTGTCCGCCACTTCCCCCTGATTCCTAGGCTGAAGCGCATGTTCACGTCTCCTACGATTGCAAAGCTGCTGAAATGGCATTCAGAGCGGGAGGTGGGCACAGTCGAGGACAAGGAAATCCGAATGGAGACTATCATCAATAGCTCTCCATGGAAACACATAGGAAACATAGATCCAGCATTCCAGGCGGAGTCACAAAATGTCCGAATGGGGCTATCTCTTGATGGCATGAACCCCTTTTTGATTCGGAGTACCTCACATTCGACGTGGCCTATCCTGTTGGTTATTTACAACCACCCGCCGTGGTTACTCACGAAACGCTTTTTCATCATGATGGGCATTCTAATTTTGGGCAAGGAGTCACCAACAGACGAGAATATAGATGTTTTCATCGCGCCCGTGGTGGAGGAATTAAATGCCCTCTGGGAAGGCATACCAGCTGTAGACGCTTCTGTAGATGGCCCAGACAGGACCTTTATTCTTTGTGGCTTGTTATTGTGGACAATCTCGGATTTCCCCGCTTATGGCTTGATTTCTGGACAACAAACTAAAGGCTACAAGGCCTGTCCAGTATGCCGTCCTAACATTGTTTCCAGAAGCGCGAGGGGACCCAAGAAAGACAAGATAGTCTACGTAGGTGCACGTCAACGTCTACCAGAGGATCACGACTTCCGCGATGATTTGCGATTCAACGAACTTGAAGAGAAAGGGTGATCCTGTTCAAGGTTGAGTGGCACTGACGTCCTGCAGTTTGCACAAGAAAGGGACGCGTACATTGCCTCGGGAGGCAGGCCTGAGGGTCCACGCGTTCTTGTGAAGATGCATGGAGTAAAGAGACTGTCGGTGCTCTTCACCTTGCCCTACTGGAAGGTATGTGATACAAATCACAGCTACGAATCTCGCAATTTACCTTTACCGTAACATAAAGCTGTGTCACCTTCTGTCTATAACAATGCTCTGTGACGTAAATTGCTATTCATTCTTCTATCAATTTAAACGCATTGTGAGAGAAACTTACGTACAATAGCGTCATTGCAAACGCTGGTGACGTAAAATTCCATATTTCATGTACGTCATGTTTGACCTCGTTTAACATTTGTCCCCATCAACCACTATCATAACTCATATGAATCGCAATGTCACGCAAGGTTGTGTAAACCAGCGTCCCCTAAACCCCTACACCCCAAGGTTACAAAAGTCATTTGGCCTCTTTCATGTAGTGTTCAATGTGGTGCAGGACTTGCTCATAAGACACACTCTGGACGTCATGCATTGCGAGAAAAACCTTTGTGAAAACATAATAAAGACTTCATTTGGAGAGACAAATTATCCAAGAGGACGCTTGGACTTTAAGGACATGGGAGTCAGGCTTGACCTATGGTTGAGGCCCGCACAGGGTCACGACAGCAGCCTTTACATGCCACACGTACCTTATGTTCTCCTTCCGCAAGCAAGGTCTGACATGCTTGGCGTGATCGGTTCAACAAAGGTACCATGGCGGAGGCATACTCCATGGAAGAAACACTTGGATTCTGCTCAGAGTATATGGAACCTTACGGGGCTACATTCCGGAGAGTGTGGGATGCAAACGAAGAGCAGGCAATGCATGACGAAATGGTGGAGGGCAAGGGTACAAAACGAGTAATGTCCCGCACTCTTCGTGACTGGATTCACAACTTCAGAGTCACAAACGCGACCACATTGCAACACTACAGAAGGTGCGAAGTTTACGTCATTTTTAACAGGAGGTTTCCTTTATCACAGATTCGGAACATGACTAAACATAGGTATGCGTCATGTTTTCACGTTACTATTAACATGCATTAAGATAGAAAGACGTCATCGGAAACACGTATTGACGTATGAGACATTCCGCTCGCGCTAACGCATGTTGCCAATAACGTTAAAACGCGTCACTCTATTGAAGATAAACCCCAAGTAATTTGCTGTAACCATAAATGCTGATGGTGTTTGACAAAACAGCAAATGTCGGGATGTGTCTTATTCTAGGGCGTACGAGGTTGAGAAGTCGTCCAGGTTATTACTTGGGAGAGGGAGCCAACGTGGACGAGGTGGGCGAAGGAGACACCCACCTTCTGTCAATTCAGCACAGGCGAGGGCCATGCCACCATTTTCGGTGTGACTGAGAACAGCGGTTGACATAGACCGGGCAGCCCGATTGAGGCGCATCGATTAGACTACGTACGACTTGTTTAGACCTCCCACTGTACACGCAACGGCCTATCGATCGATGAAGGCCTACGGCATGCACTTCCGCTGCCGCTCAATTGAAGCGACGGGCACCACCATGGACAGTAGAGTGCACGCTACCTTCACCGACGATGAAGGGGCACAGACAGAGCAGTAGGTGGGGCATTTTGAAGAAGTACTGGAACTAGACTACAGGCGCACATGCGTTGTAGTTCTACTCTGTTCATGGGTTAAAGGAAGAATGGGAGGTGCGTCACCAACAATGAAGCAAGATGAACATGGCTTTATGTCTGCCAACTTCGCTGATGAAAACATCATACCTCTAGGTCTCCAGTCGTTTGCGTTCCCCATTCACGTGCACCAAGTGTTTTATGTTCAAGACGATGGGCCGTGGAAAGTGGTGTGCAAGGTTGAGGTTCGAGGCAGCCGTGAAGCACGGGCATTTGCTGATGAACATGATGACGCTGACACAGTGAACACCAGCAGCCCCCATCCATGTGGCGCTAGTAACGTAGTCAGACGTGGAAGAGGTCACTCAGAAGCGGAAGACTCCATAAGGAACGGCTCTTTTGTCCACGCTCACGTAGTCGATCCTGTAGGAGCAGGAGATGTCGCTCACGATGAGGACTCGGACCACCTCCTTGGCGATTCATCAGATAGTGATGAATGAAGACGCCAAGACCTAATTTGCATGACATCATAGCATGTTCCAAGTGACGCACTGTCACGCGTTTGGAATTCCAAAAAACATTTGTTTATGTCCACGAAGTAGTCATTATTGTTAATGTTACGTCAGTAGTGTTACGCGCGTGACTAATTATTGTTAATCTCAAAATTGGAAACAAGACCAATGTTCGTGGATTCTCAAAAGACGGAGGACTCTTTGGGATTTCAACAGTCAGCAATACCCACTGTCTTCGAATTACAAGCTACCAACGGGATGCTCAAAACGAATCTGATCCAGATGAAATACTACCAATGGAAGATTGCATGCATTATGAACGTTGACCGTCAGAGACAGATGTACAGTGAGGTCAAGATGATTGACCGTGACTACATCAAGTGTAACACCAAGAGGGATTTTGGACTTACCTCGTAGGCACATGAGGATGAAATGTTCATTGACGACATACCGATGATTAGTAAGGAAATAGATTGGGCGCAGTTGGGGTAAGAGTACAAGACCGCGAAATCCAATGAGAAGAGAGAGGAGAATGCACAGCCAAGATTGCTCTGGCCCAATCCACCGAAATATGTGTTGGATGGAACCAAGTGTCCCGTTTGTACTTATGCATTTGGGCCAGAGGGGGGCTGGTCATTGGGATCCTGTCAATGCATGTATCATCCACAGTGCTTGATTTCTCATGCCATGATACGTCCGTGGTGTGGATTATATAAATCCCCCTTCCACAAGCATTTTTATGAGCGGTTTGGCTTGGACACCTGCATGCCACCGCATTGGGAGCAAAACCAGGAAAATACTCCTGAGTATCCGGACAAGTGGGGTGAGGACTTGATTTGGAATTGGCTTATGGAAATGCACCAGTCCTATGTTAAAGAAATGAGCGATACGTGGGGGTGGGACTAGGATCCTACGGAGATTGTAAGGATCTGCCACGAACTCATTAGGGACGGGACTAACGACGAACTGAAGGGAAGGAGGAATTTCTTCTACCAAGTGCTACGAGGGTACTCGGATCTTCAAACTCATACATTCCAGTACGGCCCCCATCCTCTTGGATTTAGGTGGAATTCCAAAGGGAAGTTGGTTGTGGATCAGCGCAAGGAGTTGCACGAAATGACTGAACAGGATCTCCAGATCGGTAATGAGTTACAAACCGCGGAATCTGAATGGGATATACTGTTCAAGACTCAAGCCGTGGATTTCCTATGTGCGCAACATACTCCGGAGACCCTTACAGTGCTCCATCGAATGCGCGACAGCAACTTCATGGAAGCAATGCTTGGAGGAGATGGCATAGCGAAGAGAACCCGATCTGCCAAGCGGAAACTCATCGCTCGCGATGGGGCAGAAAGTAGTGCAGCGGGGAGCTCTCGTGCACAACACAATGAGGGTGGATCGAGTTCCTCTGCACCGGGCACGTGACGTCGTCGAGATCCATGAGTGAAGACTACGTTTTGTAAAAAGATATTAGTATATAAATACATGTAGAAGGTATAGGGAATTAGATAGGTTTAGGATTACATTCACATGTTTAATGTTTGTTAAAATCAAACAATGGATGATAATTCTCTTTCCGGAATCATTGTCGTGATTCCCAAGACGCTTTTAATCTCCCTACATTGGTCTCCCGTTTTTTGATTGCCATACATGGTGTTCATTCCGTCCGTTGTCTCTTGTCCTTCCATCGTATGATAAGAGTTTAAATAACTCTGGTGCACACCAAAATGTTTTGCATGGTAAGCGGATTTAAGTCACAGTAAGTAAATTTAAGTTATGGTAAGTGTATTTAAGGTATGGACTGAATTTTATGTTACGCGGATTTGAACTTAAAACCCGCCCGCATGCACGCACGTGCGCGTTGGCGTGCCCGCGCGCGCGGACACCAGTCCCCAGCAAGAACACTCTTCTGTGAACTCAAGTACGCGCCCGTACGCACGCGGGCGAACTGCTCGCGCTCGTCGAGCCACGGGCGCGCGCACGGATACCGAATCGTGGAAACTCATGCACTTGCCCCGACAATGTCTCTCGCGTTGTGCTCGCGCCCGATGTTGCACGCGCCCGACTGCTCGCACCCGTGATTGCACGCGCGCAAGCAATGCAACCGAAACAGTGCCAGAGAATTTCCCCCCTCGAACTCCGTTTTCCCATTTGCACGGGCTCGTACGCGCTCCTCGAGCCACGGGCGGGTGCAGGGAGTCCGAATCGGGGAACTAATTTCCCCCCCCCCCCCCGATAATGTTGCTCGCATTCTGCTTGCGCCCGATGTTGCACGCGCGCGAGCACTGCAACCGTATCATGCAACTAATTTCTCCCGTCGAACTCCCTCTTTAAATTTGCTTGCGCCCGTACGCGCCCGCGCCCGTTAGTGCTCGCGCTCGTTTTGCACGCGCCTGAGCACTCTAACAAGATCAGTGAAATAATTTGTCTAATTCCACCACTCCCCCATCCTATCCCCTTATTTTTTTTAAATACTCCTACACTCAGTAATTTGTTTTATAATTTTTTCCTTTCCCTCTTAGAACACTATGCTTTTATTTAATTCCTTCTCTCATTTCGTTCGTTCATTTTCTTGATTCCACCACTCCCCCATCCTATCCCCTTATTTTTATTCAATACTCCTATACTCTTTAATTTGATTTTTTTTTCCTTCTTAGAACACTATGCTTTCATTTAATTCCTTCTCTCATTTCGTCCGTTCATTTTTCTAATTCCACCACTACCCCATCGTATCCCCTTATTTTTATTTAATACTCCTACACTCTTTAATTTGTTTTTTTTTTCCCTTCCTAGAACACTATGCCTTCATTTAATTCCTTCTCTCATTTCGTCCGTTCATTTTTCTTATTCCACCACTCCCCCATCCTATCCCCTTATTTTTATTTAATACTCCTACACTCATTAATTTGTTTTTTTTTTTTGTTGTGGTTAACATTATTTTATAATTTGAATGCCTATTCGAAATATTTATTTTCATACTTTTAGTTCCACCAATCTCCCATACTAACGAATTATATTTCACTGTAGTCCATACTCTCCCTTGATTTTTTAATTTTATTTTTTTGAACTTCCAGTATGCAGGCTTTTTAGCTTCATTGCGCGCGCCCGTTCAGTCGCGCCCGCCCGTCCGCGCTTGCAGACGCCTGCGAGATCGCGCCCGCGCTCGCCCCATTGAACTCGCCCACGCTCGCGCGCAGCCGCCCACGCGCGCCTGCCTTCCATGCGCGGTCAGGAGCCCGCCCAACTGCTCGCGCCCAGCTCGCACCCAGCTGCTCGTGCGCGACTGCTCGCGCCCGTCCCCAACTACGCCGCGTGCGCGCGCGCGAGCGGTTATGACTGGATTAACGCGGTAAGTAGAAAAAATTATCCCATAGTTTTAGTTAACTCTGCCCGAGGTTGACCTAAAACGACTTACCTTTCACCTAGAGGAAAGACACATGGAGAGCCTGCGGACCACTTACCCCAGTTCTTAGTCATGTGTGAATGGGGTGGGTCGTTGACATGCTTCAAATGTGTCTCAAACTTAAATCTAAATAGGATTCCCCCTTTTTTTTTAAGATGTTAACCTATATAGAATTCACACATTTTAAGGTTATAATATTTTTTTGATTTTTTTCTTCCATTATCATTTCTTCTTAGTGAATTGCGCGCGCTAGTTTGATCACGCCTGTCTGCTCGCGCCCGCGCGTGCGCGCTCGCATTAAACCGTCAGTTCGCGCCGCAACCGCCCGTTTCGTCCCAACTGCACTCGCGCGCGCGGCGACTAATCGCGCGCCTTACGCATCGCGCCCAGCTCGCAACCGCCCTCCAACGCTCGCGCCCGCAACTGATCCCGCTCCCGTCTGCTCTCTCGCGCGCGATCCCTTGGATCTGCCCAATTGCTCGCGCGCGACTGCTCGTGCCCGTCCGCAAGGATGCCGCGTGCGCGCGTGCGTGCGATTTTCACCGGATTAACGCGGTAACTAGAAAAATTTATCCCATAGTTTTAGTTAACTTTGCTCGAGGTTAGCTTAAAACGACTTACCTTCCCCTGGGAGGGCAGACACATACAGAGCCAGTGGACCATTTGCTCCAGTTCTTAGACATGTGTGAATGGAGTGGGTCGTTAACTGGCTTCAAATGTGTCACAATCTGAAATCTAAATAGAATTCCTCTTAATTTTTGTAGATGTTCACGGGTTTGGAGTTCAAAGAGTTTAATTTTTTAAAATTTTATTCATTTTTCCCTCTCATTGTTGTTTCTTTTCAGTGAATTGAGCGCCCCAAATTGATCTCCCCTGTCTGCTCGCGCTCGCTCGTGCGCGCCTGCACTCGACCGACAGTGCGCGCCCGCGCCTGCATTTGCGTGTCAATGCCTGCCCGCCCCCGCCCGCCCGCTTCGTCCCGACTACGCTTGCGCGCGCAACGCATAGCGCACTTGTGCACCCGCCCTCCAGTGCTCGCGCCCGCATGCGCTCGAGCGCGCCCGTTTGCCCTCACGCGCGCGATCCACCGCTCGGCCTGCACTCGCGAGTACCCACCTGTGCCCGCCCTTTTGCTTCTGAGCGCTCCCGATCCTCATAGTGCGCGGGCGCCCGTTGGATCGCGCCCCTCCGGACAATACTCGCCCATCCGAGGGCGGCAGTATATAAACTGCCCCCCTTATTTGACATCCACCTTTCCTCGTTGCGTGTTTCATGTCCTGGGTCTCCTTGAGCGCTCCTTGGTTGAAACTGTTAGCTTGGGGAGACACTTGGTTTGGGTGGGGAACTGTTTCAAGCTTAGGGAGGGTTGCGTGAATTTTTTGCTAAGTTGTTACTCTGCGCTTGACTTGCGTTCAGATACATTGTCGCTATAGAGAATCTGCTAGACAAATTTCTACTTCACTTCTTTCTGTTTGGCATCCTTTGCAATTTGAAGGTAATGTCAAGTACTACCTTGGGTTTTGCATCTGAGTAGCTCGATTTCTATATTTACGCTTGTCATGTGTTTGCTTGTGGCATTGCTACTCATTTACCCATTCTTCTTCACTTCTGCTTCTGCATTGCAATCTTACTGTTTTGATACTTGAAAACCCTAAATTTAGATTGATAACCTTCTCCCTCTCCCTCTCTCTCATTCCGTGTATTTTTATTTTTTTTCTTGTATCCTCTCAATTAGTAACTCTCCCTCAATTGTCTTGCACCATCTCTCTGTCGGATTGTCTCTCCCTCACCTTCTCTCTATCGTTCTCTCTCTTCCGGTTTTTTTTAATCCCTTTCAATCAGTAAGTCTTCTTCAACTCTCTCCACCTTCTCTCCACCTCTCTCCCTCTCCCTCAACTTCTATCTCTCCCTCTCTCATTCACTGTGTTTTTTTTATTTTATTTTTTTTCCACTCAGTCAGTAAGTATCCTTCAACTCTCTCGCACCTTCTCTCTACCTTTTCTCTCTCCCTCACCTTCTATCTCTCCCTCTCTCTCATTCTCGGTTTTTTTTTTTTTTTTTTTTTTTTTTTTTTCCACTTAGTCAGTAAGTATCCTTCAACTCTCTCGCACCTTCTCTCTACCCGATTCTCTCTCCCTCACCTTCTACCTCTCCCTCTCTCTCATTCACTATTTTTTTTTTTCTTTTTTTTTTTTCCTCTCAACCAGTAAGTCTCCTTCAACTCTCTTGCACCTTCTCACAACCTGATTGTCTCTCCCTCACCTTCTATCTCTCCCTCTCTCTCATTCTCGGTTTTTTTTTTTTTTTTTTTTTTTTTTTTTTTTCCACTTAGTCAGTAAGTATCCTTCAACTCTCTCGCACCTTCTCTCTACCCGATTCTCTCTCTCTCACCTTCTACCTCTCCCTCTCTCTCATTCACTGTTTTTTTTTTCTTTTTTTTTTTTCCTCTCAACCTGTAAGTCTCCTTCAACTCTCTTGCACCTTCTCACAACCTGATTGTCTCTCCCTCACCTTCTATCTCTTCCTCTCTCTCATTCGTTTTTTTTTTTTTTTTTTTTTTTTTTTTTTTGGTCTCTGTTGCGAATCTTCTTTCTGAATCTATATCATCCCTATGTATTCACAAACTTGTTTTTGGCGGAGCTGCTTCGGGCGTTTGTTCCCATTACTTCGGTCGTTATTCCTCTTCTTGCTGTCGATAGCAGTCATGAGGTCGTTGTGAACCTGTGGTTTCTGACTGTCCATATACGCATGGAAACTCCAGAATTCTCTACTAAACTCTGTACATCTCAACGTTTGTCTCCTACCAGCGCTAGATGTTTTAGGATCATTACCAATCTACGTATTCTGAATGACGAACTCCTCTTTCTATTTTGCAAGCCAGAGGTCAGTCAACCGAGCCATCTGTGTAGGAGGTGCGCAAGAGAGGTCCTGGAGGGTGTGCAATTCCTAGAAGCGGTTCAGCGAGCCAACGCCCAACATAAATACCGCAACCTCAACTTCGCAAACATTTTAAGATGTCAGAGGATACACTATCAGGGGAGCCCTTTCATTACTGCAACGACGTTCTCAAAGATCCTCCTCACAAGGGAGGCAACACACCTTCGTCACGTGGCATGGCTGCCCACGTTCCTCGGCATCCTCCTATTCATGCGCTGGACTTGGAGATTGGGGAGAAGCAGCTCCAACTACTGCAGTGGAGGCGGGCGATGGAGTTGCAAGAGGCAGGGGGGAACTCCTCGTATTCTCCATTAGGGATGACCAAAAGCTTTGGCCAGCCCTCACACAACTCGCATCAGAAGTCCAGAAGACGGAGCACCTTGAAACAACAGCAGGCCCACGACGTACCTTTTTGAGATCCAGTAGGGCATAGAAAACACCTTGTGGAGATTGATCTGAGGGAACATCCGCAAGGACAGAATCGGCCATTGTGGCTAAGCTGTCTTCGTGGTCATGCACAGGATATAGATTTCACCGAGGACAACTACAAGAATCTCAACACTTCCATGTTGCTCGCTGTCAAGGAACGAGTGGACAACACTTTTGATTACCATGGTGGCCTCGGCTATGTGACAGAGGAGGCTTTCTTTAGCATTCTGAAGGGCTAGTTGAAGGTGAAGAGATATCAACTGAAGAAAAGAATGACTGAAGGGAGGGACAGGCCAAAGCACATAAGGCAAGACCATTGGATCAAGTTGTCAAAACTCATTGATTCGGAGAAAAAGGTACTGGAAGCAGAGAGGATAAGTCTGAACCGCGCACAAGTGAGGAGACCCTCTTCAGCCGGGCGCAATGAGGAATACGTTCGAGCTAGCTTGGTGAGTCTTCAGACTTACTTGTTTTTTTTGTTTAGTTTAAGCATTCCTCGCTTTCTGGAGTAGATGCTCTCACCATATTCGACTTTGTATCTCATGGTAGGCACTTGAGCTGGAGAGAAGTCCAACTAGGGTCGAAATAGAGACGGATCTGGCACGGGTAAAAAATGCCCCTCGAAAAAACCTCTCAAAGAAGGAAACCTCCCCGAGTAGCCGAGTCTCTAATGCACAGCCAGAGAAGGACAATGATTGGCGGAGATCCATGGAGAAGAACATTGAACGGAGAATGGAGCACCTGCAGATTCCCATTGTCACCCCTATGAAGGCAGCAAGTGCAAAAAGCAGCTCCACACCAGAGACTGAAGATACAAACACATCATCAAAGCGAGATGACGTTAAGGAGAGTGCCGCAGTACTGGAGGTTTGAGTAATTTCTTCATGTGTTTTTTTCTTGAACTTTCTTTACTCCCTAATTGTAGCGCATTTCTTCACTTGTAGTGAATTAGTTCCAGCAACATTCGGCATGACTGTTTTATGACTATTCATAGTCATTGATATGTGACCACCTGACCAAACCTAGCTATGTAACGCAGTACTGAAATTAGAATACGTGACTGATACTACTAATGGAATCAGTAGTAGTGTGACTCTCCATAGTCATCGTATTAGAATCTATAACCTTCATAGTGATTAGGTGTTCCATCTGACTAGAACAGATGTCTATGTGGGTCCATGCTGACCTCTTGCCCCTATACTGAGGAGGGATTATAGGAAAGAGGGGAGTGGAAATCGCAGGCTGCAGACCCAAAGGAGGGAGATGGGCTTCCAACATGCGGTGATGTGCAGGATCCACATATGACGGCCACCTCCAACAACCCAGCAAGAGGCACTCCAGATCGTGCTGTCGTGACCGTGGGAGATTCTACCAAACGTGCCTCCGCTGTATACTCTAGTCGGACTTTGAGGACTTCGAAGCCTACGAAGGAGGACATTAGAGCTCAGAAGAAGATGCGCATGACAGAGGTTGAGAAGCTCAAGAAGGACAATGAGAACCCAAAGAAACACAGGTCACTCCGGGGGAGCAAAGAGAAGGCTGAAAAGGTAGCCGATACCAAGACCAAGGAAGGCAACATTGGTAGTCAGCAGAACGCAAAAGGGAAGAAGAAGAAAAACATGCCAGAACCGGTAAGTGAACATGTAAGTCCGTAGCTCGGTTTAGGGCTTCACAGTCATTCATGTAGAACGCGTTACCAGACTTGAATAGATGCAGTCTTTAAGTTTGAATCCATTTTTCATAGTACCAATGAAGTTCTAAGATATGATTGCTCAGACAGCCATAAAATTAGAATCAATTAGTATTTGTTGTAATGGGGTTCGAATAAGGAACAGGAATGGTTAAAACTGCTCGAGGCACTGCTAAAAGCATGATAAAAAATTGTGCATAACAGAAGACCTGACTGATGTTTCTGTATTTCATTTTTTTTTACAAGGTCGTGCAAGAGACCCAGTTTGACCTGGAGTCTGAGAAGGGTGATCCTATTTGTGGGCCAAAGTCTTTACGAATTCACCAGTAAGTGTCAAAATTGCATGGTTGCTCGTACTTAGTCATTTCTTGCAATGTTAAGCCTTACTTCTTCAGGAGTTCCGTGTGCTTAGTTCGTCACTGTTCATAGTCATTGATATGGAATGCATGATCACATTTGACTACATGCAGTCATGAAGAGGGAGCATCACTGTATGGTCATTGTTTCTGTGTTTTTTTAATACAGATCACCGCGGGAACCAGGGACTTGCAGTTCAAGCCAAGTGACCCCGTGGGACTGAAGGGACTAGAAGACGGCGAGGAGGATAAAGTTGTGGCAGTCAGGAAGGTGCACAATGTAGCTAGGGCTACTCTACACGGGAAAGAAATATTTTCAGGTGCCGTGTCTGTAGAAGTGATCAGGAGCCTAGATGACAACTACCGTTTGTTTTCACCCGTAGATCTAGATGATCCTCCCGTGACCTTCGTAGGACAAGCAATAGGGCATCTTGTCTTGTGGCCCATAGATTTCATGGACATTGATCTGTCCTTCTCCCAAGCAGTTTAGCCTGGCCGAGGTACAGTTGCAGTGCATCTTGTTTGATTGAATATATTTTCTTCCAGTGAAATGTTTTGAATATCATTTGCAGGACCTGACATAGTTTTCACAACCGCATTGTTGACTTGTATTAGTCACTACTACGTATGATAACACTAATGTAAAATTCAAATCGTTGACTACGCAGAATAGTAAAGACAGAATCGACTGACTCGCGTACGTTTAAATTAGACTACGCACAGTCAAGTTCTAGTCACAGAAACACCGACTGAAGATTGAAATCTGATTGACGGTAGTGAAATAAACAACTATAACAGGACTCTACATAGACATCAGATGATATGGGTGACTATGTGTAGTACAATATATATGACTATAAATAGTCATATTATGTGAAGTCTATGCATGACGCAATGCAGTCACAACCACACCACTATGCGTAGTGATGTAACATCAGTCACATCATTGTCATGTCACTACAATTAGTCATATCTATTTCGTGATGTCAGCATTGAAGACTTCGTACAGTCACTACCATATGGATCCACGTAGTCAAATAAGTTTCAATAATGACTAGAAATAGTCACTCACACAGTACTATAGCTAGTGATAAAATCGCTGATATTTCTCGTTATAACTTACTAAGCCTAGTCAGATCATTCAGAAGCTATTTCGGTTCTCGTTACTATGGGTAGTCAAATAAACATGACTCCAATGAGTCATATTTTCCCCACTATATGAATGACTCAACTTAGTCACCATCTCACTACTATGCATAGTGATAAAACTATTCATTCGTTGACTAATACATTACTACAATTAGGCATAATAATGAAGACACTCGGGTCGTATTGGTGACTCTAGCGAGTCATATGTTGTTAAGTCTAAATAGTCATGGATACCATATTAATGACTAGGTATAGTCAACAATATATGACTCTACACAGTCATATTTTTCCAAGTCCCACAGCACGTCCCTACTTGAGGTCCCAAAACACCATGAGAACACAGTATCGAGAACAAAAGATGTCCAATGTGACCGCTAGTCAGATTGTCCGGAGCGACTGACTCAAAATGACTGGAAACAGTATAAGTCACATTTTGGTTTATGCCCTATTACAATCATAAAACCCAGTCACATTGGGCTAGATTTGTTGTAGTGTTTATAGCCAATGGTTCTCCTACCACGTCTAATGCTACATCCAAGTCACCATTTCGAGTATGATCTTCACTGCACCCATTCTCCTCATCTTCCCCCTCAACCTCCACAAACAGATGAAATGGGCCAACTACATCATTGAGTGAATGAGCAGTATCCCCGGCATCTTCCATAGCCAAAACACCTTCCTTCAGGAACTTGCTTCAAGAGGAGAATGAACAAAGAGGAAGAGACCTCCTATTGCCACTACTTAAATATCCATGAGGTAGGTGCTTGGCGCCCTTGAAACCTAGAAAATATAATGTTAAATGGACTTCATCCTACTCAATGGAGTGACTTGGATTGTTAATATTATATTCTTTGATTAGGAAACAAAAATAAATTAAACAAAAAATAGAGGCGGATCTGGAGGAAGATCGTTTAAAAATTCTCAAAGGAATTTTTTTTTATTTTTTTTTTAAATGAAAAAAAAAAAAAAAAAAAAAAAAAAAAAAAAAAAAAATGAAAAAAAAAAAAAAAACAAAGGTTGGATGGAAAGCTCAAGAAAGGCAGCTCAAAGAGGGTGTATGTACACCAAGGGAAAACAAGACCCAAAATGAAAATTGAAAGGGGAAAACAATTTTAGAATTGAAAATGAAAAAAGAATAATTAAGAAGAAAATGAGCAAACAAATTAGAAGATAAAATGGCAATAAAAATCAATGCTGACAAAAAGATATAATAAAGGAATAGAATAGATAGATAGAGCAGGAATTGAGAAGATAGATAGAATGAAAGATCATGAAGAGGGAAACAAATTCAATAATTAAAAAATAAAAAATAAAAAATGATGAATGCCATGAAGATGAGAATGAAAGAATTTTAGTAATGTCATGAAAATGACATAGGACTATAAAAGTTAATTTATGTATCGTACCCACTTCCAGCCTAAGACACATAAGAACATAGAAGGTACTCATCAATTATTAATGAAACGATAGTTTTAACCACGGGTTTTGTGTAATAATTTTTAAAAATGTAACTTTATCCACGGTTATAGGATATCTAAAATTAGAAATATTTTGGGAATATTTCTAAAATATTTGGATATTTTTATTATAGAATTTATTTTTAGTAAAAAAGTTAATGTTTTTAGATTTTGGACCTCATTATCTGCTCTCCGCTCTCCAAATCTCCGCTCTCCGCTCTCGGCTCTCTGCTCTCCAAATCTCCGCTCTCCGCTCTCTGCTCTCTGCTCGCCACTCGCATACAAGTCTCGCCCCATGGAGGACAAAGATGACCTCGTTGCTCCCGTGTAGGTGGTGGACACGCACATGGAGGTTACATCTCCACCAGCAGAACATGTTCCAAGATCCTTGTGTCTTCCCGGGAGGAAACACGACTTGAGCCACATTGAAATTGCCGCCCCAGAATCCACAAGTGAGACTTCTTCACTATTTTTTAATATGCTGACTCTTAATATATTTATCAGGTTTATTTTGTTTAGTTCAGTCACTTTCTATTACTGATTTTGGTTCTCATTGCAGGTGGTATCCAAAGGGGAGTAGAGGGTCGCGGCAAGAAAGTCAAACAAACCGTCACCTGCTCTCAGCAGAATCCTCCCGACACTGAAGAGGTTGCGCCCGAAAATCTACACTCCGTAGACAAGAGTGTCACTCAGCTTTTTCATGAAGCTCTTGCTGGTGGAGGGATGTAGAACGGAAAACCCACACTCTGACAGAAAGAATCATGAGGGTACATGCGAAGGAGATTCCAGAAGCTGTAGATGGCGGTGATGAGGCATCTCCCAGAAGCTTCAAAAAGAAGAAATCGGAGAAGAAACATAAGGTAGGTGGGGCGGCGTCCAAGGGCCAAAAGTAACAATGATGGAGATAGATATTCTCTGTCAATTTTGGTAGATTTTGTCAAGGGTTTAGGGCATGCATGAGACTTCTGCCCAGCATTATATTGTAACCTCGTTTGCAGGGTTCACTTCAATGAATTAACATTGTCGCATAACATTTGTGGGAATGTGGGCAGTTGGGATGGGAAACCTACCAGAGCCAGTCTAATTATCTAATTGAAAATTTGTCTAGGGGACTAGAGAAGACCCCAATCCCTCTTGTCTTCTCTGAATTTGCTTTGCCTAATTTTCAGTACATCAACAAGAGCATTGTATACGACCAGGCACATGTAAATCCTACATTGTCCAGTCTAGGCAAGGAATCATACTGTTCATGCCCTTCAGGGGACTGCTTGACCGCCAAGTGTCCATGTACATGTGCAACAACTGCCAACCGTGGTAGATTTGCATACAGGGTAGGCGGATTCCTCAAGGATTCTTTTCTCCAACGACGCATACATGAGGCCTACGACTGTACTAGTACTCTACAATGCTACTATACTAAGCTACGTTGTATTGAGAGTGTTGTCACATGTGGGGTTCACAAGTCGGGCACCTTCATTTCTGAGTGTAATGCAAAGTGCGGATGTTGTATGGATTGTGGGAACCGTGTTGTACAGCAAGGGATGAGATACGGAGTAGAGGTTTTTAGTACAGCCCACATGGGATGGGGTATCCGGGCAAGAGTACATATCCCTAGAGGGGCGTTTTTGTTTGAGATGACGGGCGAGATTTTGACAAATGCTGAACAAATGTTGAGGAACCGGGGTATGAAGGGGGGCTCGTCTTATAGCTTACAGATTGATGCCAACTAGGCTGGTGAACGAGTCACTGGATGACAACTCTGCCTTGTGCCTTGATGCAACCCGGTTTGGGAATGTAGCCCGATTGCGCAATCACTGGTGGGTCCCACTTTTATTTGCTCCGTATTGTCTCAGCCCGTTTATAACTAGATTTCTATACTTATAATCCTTTTTTTTGTATCTATAGGTGCGAAGATTTGAATTTGGTAGATGTTCTAGTCCTGGTTGGGAGGTTAGACCGTAGCTTTGATTCATCCATTGGAGGAACTAACATGGGATCATGGAACTGACTTCAGCAGAGAAGACCATAACCTGTCGTACTTTGAATGCAAGTGTGAGAGTACTGTGTGCAGGGGAAAAGTAGAGTTATTCAGTACTTGTTCTACCTAGGGTACACTAACCACATACTGTACACACTGTACGAATTCAGTACATTTCTTGGAAGACAATTTGTACATATTTTGAATATTGTACACAATGGACACAATGGACATATTATATCATGGGCTGAACTGACGGCAATGGCATTCAGAGTTTGTATTAAGCTATAGGAAATACAGTTATGATGCTTTGTTTAATTGTCTTCTATTCTTTGTTAAATGCCCACTAGTCCCTCAACGCATCCTCACAAATCCTCTTTGACTCAGCTGTAATCTTGTACACTAGAGTACCTTTAGCTCTATTGGCTGCAAGAACCATTGGGAACTTGCAAGCTCTGACCAGATGAGCATCTATATGTGCATCAACTGCCCTATCTCAAAACACGTATGTTTTATCACCTCTTTCATACTTCTTATAGTACTTAGCTCGGATCACATTGTCCCATGCAGAAAAAACACCGCCCCATGGACACGACAAACCCTCCTGCAATACACACTTTGTTCGTTGACATTGCAGTATGTAGTAATCCACTCCATCTTTGTTGTCACTCTGTGCCGGGATCATGAAATTGTCACCCACGCACACCAAGTCACCTATCTCCAGGGAAGTTCCATTGTGAATCTAGTTGGCTAGCTACAGTGCCGGCACTAAGCGGCTGTAGACGATGAACCTTCCACTCCTGCACATGAAGGGAGTTTTCACAGTTATTCCAATCACCATCGGCACAAGGGATACAAAAGCAAGGTAATTCACGAGTTCTAAGAAGAGTAGGGTCAAACATGGAGAATCCCATGACAGAGTGCAAATTCTTAGAGCCAGGTAAAGTACGATATTTAATACTACTATCTCTGTGATCTACTTTGAATTCTCCTATGTTCCAGAAGATGCGAGAGACAGGGTTAGTTGTTGACTGAGCGTATGTGCTCGAAACACGCTTTGAGAAAATTTCCTTCAATAAAATTGACAACGTGCCTAGCATTCTGAAGCGGCCTCAGGGGTTTCCGAATCTATTCCGCTCTCAGCGCCCTTTTCACCACTGCACCTGCACCATCCCACTCCCCCTTCCCGTGAGCTGATTCAAAGAAATTCCACCGCATCAAGCACCCCCAAGTGAGCGACAATACTGACCAACAAAATACATGGCAGTCGCACACTTGAAGTGCGAGCTGCAGCCGTCACTAAATACCCAGTGTTCCTCTACAGTAAGTCTAGCATCAACCACCCAATCCCAATGCAACATTAAGCAATGTTGCACAAATGCCGAATCATGCGCCTTACCATCTGAAATATAATAATGCGTCTGCTTCATGATTTCGTCACCTTCCCTCCACATCGTGATATGTACAACAATGGTTATACTAGTGCTGAAGTAATACATGCTTTGCACTTTGTTCTGAATTGCAAATGTATAATTTTTAGCATAATCTATATGAAACACAAGAACCCCTTCTGGGATATTCTTCATCATGAGCTGCCACTGCTCATCTTGCCACCTCGCTCTGAAATTGTGTGTTACGAAAGTCGTCAATGTCTTCTCCATGTACGAGAGGAACTCATGGACCGGCGTTTTCTTGAATGCCTCTCTCAATCTCTTCTTTGGCTGCCCTGTCTCTACATGCACTTCAACCTCATAGTACTCAAAGCACTTCCACTTCAGTAGAAACGTCTAAGAATCCTGTAACTCTAATGGACAGACCTTGAAAAAATGAAAGCCACACTGTGTACCATCACCCATAAGGCATTCTAACCTATGCCATCTCTCAAACTCTCCCTTCGAACATAGACAAGCCTCCCACATGGATGTAATGTGTTTGAAAATAGAGACGTGAGCATGGCAACCGGTCCCTTGTTATTCGTCTGCACACACCACACAATGACATGTGTAGTCTGTTGAGGTATGGAAACCCCTCAGCTTGTCCCTGAGAGTGATTAATCCAGCCTTCATCATGTCCATCTCAACATGATGGATGCAGCAACAAGTATTCCTCTCTTTTAATTTCTTTACCCACCACGGCTTCAACCTCGCGGATGCCCTCTGTCAAACATTGCGTTCGGGGTGGATTTCGAGGAAACGTTGGAAGATCGACGTTTGTATAAACATGACAGCAAAGTACAAATTGCCCAAGGCTAGTACTCAATAACCATTCCGGATACTTTAAGTACTAGTGCTCTACATATTCTACAAGATAACCACATCCTAGTACTAATTAAATTACTTATGAATTACTTGAGTTTGCTTTGAAGTAGAAGTGTAATACAAATGGTACTCTACACGACCTATGAAATTAGCATCCCATGATACATAGTTCGAAAAGGATGTTAAAGGGTGATTTAGCTCACCCTTTGGAAGCTGAGGTAATATCCAGATCTAAAGTGAAACCTTCGAAATTTTAATACCCACCTAACCAATTCTGCTCAGCCCTATTCTGCCCCTAAACAGCACCAGATTCCAATCATTCTGCTCTGATCTACTGCTCCATCAATGTAAGAACCCACAAGGCAAGAACCCACAATGCAATTCCCCCTTAATCCCTAGCATTCAATGTACACTAGTTTCAATGATCCAAGGCTGCTTTCTCATCATTACTCTCTCCATGTATAATAAGTTCTGCCCCTAGATCCTGCTTTACAGCAGTAACATCCTTTCTCCTACCTCCTAACCTCCTCTACCATACTCCCATACCTCTAAAAACACACCCACACCCCCACAAGAGAGAGTGAGAGCCGCCATGCTCTCACTCCTCACTACCCCCAAACCCTAGCCGTCGTCATCCGCTGTCCGTTTTTCATCCAAGTCGATTTTTCATCCGACTGTCAAAACTTCATCCAAAACGCAGTAACTAAGAAATCTGCAGTAACTAACTGTTTTACTGCTCCTAACTATTTTTACTGCTCCTAGCAGTTTACTGTTCTGCTCCTAAATTACTGCTCCTAGGTAAAAAGGCAAAAAAAATCCCTTTAACATTATCCCCCTTTTAGTCTGCATCTGCCCTCAGATGCTCCGGCTTCTAGTTTTATGTAGTTAGCCAAAAATAAAAAAGGAAATAAAAATTTAAAAAGAATCTATTACTGGTTCTACCAGTACTCTACGTGTCCTACTGTCTAGCCACTGGTTGGCGTAACTTCCGGGTAGGTGACCTTGCTTCCTCCTGGTGTCGATCGATCCGCTATTGGAGCAGTCTCCGGTCCTGGTGTTGGCGCTGGTCCTGGTCCTGTTGTTGGCGCTGGTCCTGGTCCTGTTGTTGGCGCTGGTCCTGGTGTTGAAACAAGGGTCGATACTCCCCCTCCTAACTCCTTGGCTTGTACCTCTTCCTGAACCACTTGCTCATCATCTGACCAGTAGGTAAAAGCAGGAAAGGCCTCGGAAAATCGAACCAAGTACCTGTTAGTCCGCTCCTGGTCCTCTGAATAAGCCTTCAATTCGTCCCACACCTGCTTCTTCGTGGTAGCCAGAAGGTGACGAGCTAGACCTCTGTTTGCTGGAGAGGTACTAGTCCCAACGACCTCCAACTGTCGTTGCAGCTGCTGGTTCTCCAGAGCTAGGCGATCGTAATCCTGAAGCCGAGCATTCATCTTCAATTCCATCTCGATCCTCTGCCTCCGTCTGGCCTCTAATTCTCCCCCATTTTCTGCCCACTTAGCTCGCTCTTTCGCCTGGTCCTCGGTAAATGCAATCAATTTCTTCTTAGTGTCTGCCCACGTGGTCTTCAACTCTGTCAATTCCGTCGCAGCTGCCTGGAGTTTCTCAGTCTGCTGAGTCACCTGGCTCGCCAATTCCTGGTTATGGAGGACCAGTTCTTGGTATGTTGGTCGCCTCAGGTCCTGCTGGGCCTGTAACTCCCGAAGCCTCTCTACCTCCTTCATCCAGACCTTCATTTGGTCAACCAATTTGTTCATCCCTGCTGTGATCTCGGTCGTCCCTACTTCTGCTGCCGAAAAAGCCGTCCCTAGGTTTCTTGGAAACAGTGTATCCCCTTGGTGCGTTTCTTCCATCACCTGTTCCTGACCTAGTGGGTCAGACTGTATGTCCTGGTCCCCTGGTTGCCCCTTTACTGCTGGTGTAGGCGTACTGGTCCCTCCTGCTGATTGGGAAGCTCGCAGAGTTAGCAGCACCCGTGAAGCCTCCACCGGGGTCTCTCCTGGTGCACTTCTTCCTGCTTTTTGGCCCTTCCCTTTTCCTTTCTTCGATGGTGTACTTCTAGCTTTGGAAGTAATGGCGCCCTCTTCCACCTCCTCAGCCTCTCTGGGGTCCATAGACTCTGAACTAGTATCCTTGTACCTGGGCTTGGTCCCCGTCCTCCTGAGTCGCTTCCATTGCTGTCCCTGGTCCTTGAGAGTAGAGGGCAAAGACTGAGCTTTCCGTTTCTTCTTTCGGGTTCTCCTGGCCTGCCCTGAAGAGGACGAGGACTGGCGTTCTACTCCCTCCATCTGGTCCTTCTTCCCTCGGGTGACTCTCCGCTCCCTGTTCCCCCTTGAACCTCCCCCACTGATCACATCAGGTGGTACTTCCCCCTCCGGTCTTACTGGTGTTACATCTGGTGGTAACTCACTGCCATCGTCCACCTCTTCCGACTCCTGGTCTGACTCCGGATCGATGTAGTGCTCCTCATCTGGAAACCAGTTCTTCAACAAGGCATCGATTAATTCTGCTCCCTTAATCTCCCGGGTTGGGCTGGTGTGTACCCGTATGAGCATCCTGCGCAGGCTAGAAAGGATCAAGGGGGCCCAGTTGTGGTCGCGCTTCTTGACTGCGTGGTACATGTTCTCCAGTAATTCGTTTCTGGCGTACATGGACTTCTTCTTGACGCACATGACCTCCACCAAAGCCCTCACTCTGTCCTGGTATGGCTCATCGAATCCCTTGATCTTGGTCCCGTCTGAGGTATGATCTGCTCGAGTGAGACCAAAAAGTCTCATATGCCTGGAATCTAATTCGCCATTAGTCCTGGGCAGTGCTGCCACCCGGTGTCCCTCAATGCCAAGGGCCTGCTGTATGGTCCAGGCAGTAATCTCTACCGGCACCCCTCTAACCGTGGATCTGATCGGTGTAGTAGGCTCTATCTTCTCCCCTTTATGGTACTGGAACCCCTCCACGAAGTCGGAGACCAGCTCAGTCCTCGGGATAGGCCATGTGTACTCATAGAATGGGCCCAGACTGACTTGTTCCGCCCAGTGATCGTCCTTCAACTCCTTCCAGGTCCTCCAATGCTCCAGTGGTAGGAAAGTAAGTCTGATCGACCTGTTCTTCTTCCTGGCCATGGTTAACCGCTTTGGAGCTCGGGCTAATGTCTCCGTTTGTTTCCTCCTTGTACCTGTCCCGGTCTTCACTGTTTCTGCCCCCTCCTCTGGTCCTTTCGCCTGCTCTCCCTCCGAAATTCCTTGTGTTTGCTGAGACGGTGCCCCTTCCTCCTCCTGGATTTCCATTTGCTCCATGTTGCCCATTGCTACTGGTCTGATCATGTACTCGTGAAGAGTACCTTTTCCTCCCCTTCTTGTGTGGTTTGCTGGTTCCTTTGCTTTCTTTGGTCCTGCTGCTTCAGCCGTGACCATTTCCCTTTCTATAATTCTGCTATCTCTACTCCCTTCTACTGTTTTCTTTCTGGCCCAATCTCTGAAAGTGAGTGTCGGCTCTTGACTCCCCTGACTGTTCTCCTCTATTGTCTGTCTTCCTCCTATCTCTACTTGGTTTTGTAATTTCCTACCTAAAGTTCTAACTACCCTACCTTCTTCTAACTTATCCTGGTGTGGGCAGCGACCTTTTTTATCCCCTTCGTATCCCGACTGAAATGCTGTCCAAACTTGTGCTATGGTGAGAGATACCTGATTGGGCAGTGGCTGCTGTCCTTGATCTTAGTCCTGCTGCTCACTTTCTTGCTGTAGTCGGTCTTCCGTGGCTGGCTGAGCTTCTCCTCCTCTTCCGTTCTGCTGTACTAGCCCGTTTTCGGGGTGTTGTTGCTCCCCGCTTCTCCTGTCGACTGCTTCACCCTGATCTTCTACTTCCCCCTGCTCCCTTTGGTCTTTCTCCAACTGTTCGGTGTCTTCTAGTGTTCTGAGAACTTCGTGGTCTTCGGTTCTCCTCCTGAAGTCTTGCCGTTGTTCCTCATCCAACCTCCGCCAGTGATCCTCCCCGTTTCAGCGTCTGTGTTCTTCCTCCACCCGACGCCGCTGCTCCTCCTCGAAGTGTCGTCTTCTTTGCTCCCGCCTAAGACGCTGCTGCTGCTCCTCTTCTTTGAGCCGCCGCTGCTGCTCCTGCCCAAGTTGCTGCTGCTGCTCGTGTGTCTTGATCTTCCGCTGCTCCACTTCCTTGGACCGCCGCTGTTGCTCCTGTCTGAGCTGCCGCTGCTGCCCTTGTGCCTTAAGCTTCCGCTGCTCCTCTTCCTTGAGTCGCCGCTGTTGCTCCTGTCTGAGCTGCCGCTGCTGCTCTTGTGCCTTGAGCTTCCGCTGCTCCTCTTCCGTAAGTCGCCGTTGTTGCTCCCGCCTGAGTAACCGCTGCTGCTCCTCCTTAAACCGCCGCTGCTCGTTGAGCTGATGCTCTTCTTGCGACACTGTAACCCTAACTTGCTTGAGGCTATCTACTATCCGCCCCCTTCCTCCTATTCTCTCGCCCTCAGACCTTAGCTCCTTCTCAGTTTCCTCCCCTCCTCTCCATAACTCACTACTCAATCTATTCTCCCGACAGCTCCAAACAAGAGGTCGGGACTTCTGTTTAGATGTGGTTCATCTAACCTAATACCCTGACCCGGTCCAAGGTCCTCCTTCAGCCTTGGTCGAACCTCATCCAATCTTCCTTCCCGCCGGATGGATGAGTTTTCCTGCTCGGATGAAATCTGTCCTTCCTCCTCCTTAATGGGCCGCCCTCTAAGCTGTCCCAATTTTCTCTCCCCCATTACTGCTTGTACTACCCCACATCCGATCACTATTAATTCTTCTCTTTCTTTACTTTTTTCTTTTCTCTGCTTTTTTTCATTTCCTTTATTTTTTTCACTCACCTCCTCCATGTCTCCTTTTTCTGACTGCTGTCTTTTCTCTTGCTCATTTTCATTTTTCTTTTGATTTTTCTTTTTTCTCTCACTGTTTTCTTTACCCTTCTGCTGGTTTACTGTTTCACTGCCTCCCTTTTCACAGTTTTTTTCACTTTCTATCTCTGTATTTTCTAACCCTGACTGGACACTATCCCCCTTTTGCTCGTTGACCAGTCCTCTGGTCAATTGTCCTGGTGTCCTGGTTTCCACTACCCTGTTTCCCTTTTCATAAAATCTGTATGGTTTTAACTTATTGATGTTTACCAATACTGGATCAGGTTCAAAATTTTTTACCTGGACCAGCAGAGCAGTGTTGTTGGGGAGCCTGTACTGGACCCTATAAGGTCCAAACCACCGACTTTTGAATTTCCCCACATGCTCCTTATGGCCCTTGGGATACCAGAGCACATAATCGCCTACTTGAAAATCCTTTCGCTTGTAGTGTTGCTGGCTCCAAAGTGCCCTGTTCCACTGCTTGGCCCCTACTGCTTGCTGGGCCTCCAGTCTTGATGTGTCCATCTGCTCCAAATCCGCAATCATGGCTGCCAATACCCTGGTTGGTGTATAGTCTATCTCTGAGCTTGTCTTCCTGGTTGGTACTATGTACTCTGTTGGCATTAACGGATGTAAGCCATAGACCAGTTGAAATGGTGTGTAACCTGTAGTCACCTTGTAAGCAGTCCTGTAGGAGAGCAGTACAGTATGAAGATGCTCATCCCAATCTGTTCGCCTATCATTGACCAGCTTGCTCAGTAGGTGACCAATCACCTTGTTTGTTGATTCAGCCTGCCCATTACCCTGAGGGTAATAGGTTGTTGATGTGCGATGCTGGAGCAGAAAATGCTCTACCAGGTGTTCTATAGCCTCATTAATAAAATGAGAACCCTGGTCACTTACAAGTGTCAAAGAACACCCGTATCTTGAAAGGATCTGCTCATACAAAAACTTAGCAGTAACTGCTGCTGAATTGGTTTTGAGCGCCCTTGCCTCCACCCACTTGGTAGCATAATCTGTAGCCACCAGTATGTACCTGTTCCCTGTTTTGGATGCTGTTGGTTTAATGGGCCCGATAAAGTCCAATCCCCATTTCATAAATGGTTCTGCTGGCATACTGGCCACTAAGGTAGCTAAACCAGTATTTGCCATGCCTCCCACTCTCTGGCATCTGTCACACGCCTTGCAGTATTCTGAAACATCCTGACCACCAGATCATGTCCTCGCTTGTGCAGAACTCCCTGGACCAGTGTATAGGGCAGTGACTTCAGAATCAGCTTCCGCTGCTCCTCCTTAGACAAGTCCTGTCGTACAACACCAGATTTTAGGTAAGAACGTACATCCTCTAACCATTCTGGTTTAACATAAAACAAACTTGCATCCTTGGTCTGGTCCTCGACACCAGTTGCTGGTTCTTCGTTGGGCAGTCTTGACATCGCATCTGCCACACCATGATTTTTCCCTGGCTTATACACCACTGTAAAATCGTATTCTTGAAACAGCAGTAGCCACCTTGCTATCCTTCCTGACACCTGCGGCTTATTGACCAGATACACCAGTGCCATATGGTCAACATAGAAAACAAACTTATTTCCCAGCTGATAATGCCTATACTTATTCAGAGCATAAACCATTGCCAAAGCTTCCCTCTCAGTAGTACTGTAGTTTCTCTCAGCAGAATTCAGCAGTCTACTAGCATAAGAAATGGGCTCGTCACACTTCCCTGTTGGATTCTGGGCCAGCATCACTCCTACTGCTATATTCGAAGCATCTGTATGCACATGGAACTCCAGGTCCCATCTTGGTGCAATGAGAATTGGCGCATTCTGGTACTGCTCCTTGATTTTCTTCCATGCCTGTTCACACTGGTCTGACCAGATAAACTCCTCGGCCTTCCTCATGAGCCTGGTGATTGGCTCCATGATATGTGCATACGACTTAATGTAGCACCTGTTAAACTGGGCAAAACCGTTAACAACCTGAACATCTCCTGGTCCTCTGGTGCTATCTGAATCTGGTGGTACTCGGAGTATCCATCCAGAAATGAATACATCTCGTGTCCTGCCACAGAATCCAACACTTCCTCAGTAAATGGCAATGGATACGGGTCCTTTTTAGTGGCAGCATTAAGTTTACGAAAGTCAATACAAATTCTCAACTTCCCATTTTTCTTAGGGACAATAACAATAGGGGATAACCAGGTAGCATCCTCTACTGGTGTAATGAATCCAGCCTGAAGCAGTTTATCCAAATCCTGCTTCACAATACTGGCATAATTTGGATTCATGCGATATCTGGCATGATGGGATGGTGGGATATCCTTCTCCAACTCAATCCTGTGCTGTGCAATTGAGGGTGGGATACCCTTCAGGTCCTTATAGGTCCAGGCAAATACATCCTTAAATTCCCTGAACAGAGCCTCTGCTTCAATAGCCTGTTCTGGACTAATGGCTGCATTAATCTTCAGATATTGGGGCTCCTCCTCTGTTCCAAGGTTAATTTTTCTCAACTGCTCCGACTCTGGTAAGGTCCAGGATGCTATCTTCAATTTCTTCACTTTCTCCCGGGCTGGTGTCTCATCCACTTCAATGTCGCCCTCCTCAAAGTTGTAAAAATGGTCTGGGTAGGCTCGCTCTGATCCCCCCTTTTGTCCCTGGTTCTGGTCCTCGTTCTTTGTCGGGCTCTTGATGTCGTTCTGGTCCTTACTGTTGTCCTGGTCCTTATTCTGCTCCATTCGAGGCAGAGTGACTGTTCCAACGGCCAGTAAGTCCTGCTCACTAGCTAACCACAAGGCTTCCTCCTCATCAGTCAGTCCTTCAGTAAAATTATAGCAGACTAGGACTTCAGGTAACTTAGGCCTGGGCCCCTTCCTCTGACTTACTGAGATTGTTTTTACAGTACCATTACCTCTGATGGTAACCAGGTTATTACCCCAGTCATGGTTTACCTTAGCATCAATTAACCAAGGTCTGCCTAACAGCATACTATAGGCTTCATTAACTTCTTTATTTTTAATAACAGTCAAGGTGATAAGGTAAGGAATACCGTGGATGTGAATTTTCACATTACGAATCATCCCCACCGGGTCAACGACTGTCTGGTCCGCCATTCGTAGTCTGAAAGGAGCAGGCTGTGAGTCCTTGAGGCCCAGTCTTTTTCGCTCCTCCTCAGTTATCAGGTTCACACCTGATCCTCCATCCAGTAGGACATTCTCCAGAGTCCCATTGCCTATCTGCACAGTTAACACCGGCAATTCTCTGTCAACATCAATAGCCAGACTACCTATTAAATCGGTCTTACCTGGTTGACTGGTTGTTGGCTTCTTGCTTGGTGCTGGCTGTGGCTGACTTGGCTGGTCTGCTACCATTTCTGGGAATACGTGGGCCTTCACAAATTCTGTCAAATTAGGAGCCATCTTCAGCAGCTGTCCTAGTGAGACTGTGATGGGACTGTCCAGTATTTTTCTTCCAACTACAGTTGCATAGTGCTGCTCCTGGTTGTTCTGTGTACTGATCTCACCTTCTGCCCCTAATTCCTGCTCGACCGACTTGGAGCTGTAGGCTAGTGTATCTGAGTCTGGGAATCCTGCCCACTCATTATCCAGCACTTCACCATCTCCTTCCTTCTCTGCTGTTTTTAAAGTTGCCCTGAGTCTCTCTACTTCTGCCTTCTTCTGCTCTTCTTGAAGCTCAACTTCCTTCAAGGTTTCTAGCATCGAATTCCTGATTTATTCTTCCTCCTGCCAGTCCTCCTTCGTTCTAGCCTTTCTTGGTTCAGGTTCCCTTGATTCATCCTGGATAGGTAACAGTCCTGCCTTCAGCCTCTGGGCTCTGGTCATGGTAGCTACCCCCACTGACTCTTCAGGTTCTTCTATTAGCTCAATCTCCACATTACTGACATGGTGATCCTGCTTCTTGTTGGTCTTCTCTTGGTCTGCCAAAAACTGGTCCCATTGTGCCTTCTTGGGGCAGTTCTAGCTTCTGTGATCTACTCCTCCACACAAGAAACAACTTGGTGGTTGATCACCATAACTCCTTTGTTGACTGCTGCCTGCCCTGGGATTAGGTGGTCGCTGGTATCCTTGGCAGTAACTGTAAGTTCCTGCTGGTTTAGAAGCAAAGACTTCATTGACACCAACATGTTCTTCTCCTTCCTTCTTCGCACCTGACCCCCTCTGGTTAGCTGGGTTGTACCAACAGTTCTTATCATCATGGCCCAGCTTCTTACAAATACCACAGGCTTTCCTTGGAGCCTCCTGGTCTGGTTCCTTCCTGGTCACTGTGGCTGCCTTACTGCTGGTCTCCACTTTCTTTACCTCGATCTTAGTGGGTTTACCACTAGAATCCGTGCAGTTCTCCTCGCATCTCAAAGCTGCATCCACCAACTCTGTCAAACTCCTGACTGGTGCCACACTGGTAGTGATCTTGATATACTCCAGCAGTCCTGCCCGAAAGTTAGTGATTCTGAACCCTTCTCCTGGATCAGATTGTAGACATTTAATTAATGTCATAAACCAATCATAGTAGTCATGTACCTTCTCTCTGTCCCCCTGTTTGAAGGACTTCAATTCCCTGTATACTGCCTCATCAGTAGTCTGGTCTCTGTACCTCCTCCTGAAAGCAGCTTTAACGTCCTCCCATGAGCAGTAGACATGGTTCTCCAGGAAATTCTCATACCATGCACCAACTTTGTCCAGCAAAGTGGTACCCATCAGGTTGATTATCACCTGCTCATCAGTTTCTCCGTTGTGCCATAGGGTCCTCTCAAACTGCCGTATATGGGCATCTGGATTCGTCCCTTCCTTGTACTTCGTGTAAGTCAGCGGCTTCCTCTGTGTCACAAGGACTGGACCTGTCACTGGGGGTACTCTGGGTCTAGCAGCTGGTGGGTAGGCTGGTGGACCATGCCTCATTGGATAACTGCTGTCCCCTGTATCCCCTGGTACTCCTATTCCTGCAGGTGGCCTAGTGTCATATGGCATCCCTCTCATTATCTCCGCTGGTCTTCTGTATCCTGTTACGGTGTCAGGAACTCCAGCTCCGGCTCCTGCTCCTCCACTTGGCCAGTATGCAGTTCTGTTGACTTCTGGTCTGCACTCATCACCTGTGAGGTGATCCACATAAGTAGAATGTACCCCTCCTCCACCTGTTGGGCTCATCCGAGTGCTCGAGGTTTAGAAATGGTCTGTCCCTGGCCTTCCTGGTGTAGCAGATGTAGTATAGGGTGCTCCCATCAATTCTGCTTCCCTCAGCTGACCTGGTCTGTCCCCATGGACCACTGATTGGTCATATGCTGCCCACGGATCCGCCCTTGGTTTGGCCTGGAGTTTCTGGCTCTCTTCCCTCAGTATCTCCTGCCATTTGTAAAGGGTCGCCTGCCGGGTAGCTTCTTTCATCTCTTCCTCCTTCTTCTTCTGGTCCTCCAATCTCTATGCTTCTTGTAATAAACGCAGAGCCTCCTGTCTTAGTAAGTCCTGCTGCATTGCTTCTTTTCTCTCCGCTGCCTGCTTCATTTCCTCCCTTCTTTGAGTCTCCTGCCAGGTTCGAAGAGCCTCCTGTCTCTGCTTCTCCTGGTCCTGCTCTGTCAGTCTCTTTGTTTCCTGCCATAGTTTCATGGCTTCCTTCAGTTTGATCTCCTCCCGATTCTTTTCTTCCCAAGCCTCCATGGTTTCTTTGAACCTAGCTGCCTGGCCTAGCTCCTCCATCTGCCTCCTGTACAGGTCCTCCGTTGCCTGCTGGTTTCTTCGTTCTCTTTCTGCCTGCCTTCTAGCCTGCTGTCGAGCCTTTAACTCCTCCAGCTGTCTTCTGTCCTCTTCATCTTCCTCCAGCTCCATTCCTTGGAACTACTCTTGTGCAAAATGTACCACTGGTCTCCTGGGATTCACCTGTGCTGGCTTACCCGTTTTGTACATCTCTGACAGTGCTGCTGCTCCTGTCTGGATTCTGTCTCCAGTGTGAACTTCTTCCAATTTCTTTTTCAGCGTTTCCAATGTCTCCACCAAATCACCTGGTGTCTTCTCCCCTGGTTTTGGTGTGTCTGGTCTGCTGCCTCCTTTCTTCTCCTCCTCCTGGTAATGGTCGTATGCTGATGCCATTCTGGTCTGGGGGTTCCAGCAATGCTGTGTGTCTCCTTCACCTGGCCTTGGAAATTCCCTTCTACTGGTCCTAGGTGATAGTGGATGTCCCTCATACTTCCGAATTTCTTCCTCATCCTCCTGCCAATTCTTGAAGCTTGGGCCAGGTTCTCCTCTTGCTGACCCTGTCCTCCTGCTTATTCCAAGTATTGTCTCCTGGCTCGAATTTTCTCCTACCAGGTCCATATCAATCAGGTCCCTGGTTCTCCCTTTTGCTATGCTTTCTTCTGAACTTAATTGTCCTCCCATTGGTTTTCCTACTTCTGCTGCTGCTCTTTGCTCTCTGAGTTCGTATCTTGCCAACCGTTCTGCTGCTTGTCTCCTGGCTATCTCCTCCTTGTCCCACCCTGGGTATTCTCTGTCCATTGCAGTACAGTTTGCTGCTCTTCCCTTGGTTCTCTCCGGTCAGGTGCTCTTCTGGTTTGGCTGGTACTTCCAGTAACTGAGTCTGCTCCTTCAAAACTCCTGAGTAGGTGCTGTCGGTTCCTTGTCCTCAGCCCTCCTCTGGTCTGTTGAATGCTAGTCCTGCTGTTTCCTGGTTTTTGCCCAGTCCATCCCTTTACCACCTTTCCACTCCGGTTCCTTAAGGAGCTGTCAGTCTTTTACTGTCCTACTGTGGATAGTTTTCTGCCCTTAGTTTCGCATGTTCTAGCATAGTCTCTGTTTTTCAAGCTTCCATACATTACAGTTTTGCAAGCTTCTAACCACAGGTTGTCTACTGGTTCTTTACTGTCCATTCATTTTTGTTTTTAATTTTTCAATTTTCCCCATTTTCCCATTTTCTGCTTCATCCAATTACTGTTTTCTTATCTCATCTTTACTGTTCGCACTTTTATCCTCAGTTTCCACTGTTACCTTTTACTGACTGATAACTTTTTAACTTTTTATCGTTACTTTTTACTGCTCGAGTATGTTATTACTGACTGGTAACTTTTCCACTTTTTTACCACTACTTTTTACGGGCTAGTAACTTTTTAACTTTTTACCAATACTTTTTACTGCTCAAATGTTTTTTACTGGCCAGTAACTTTTTGATTTTTACTGCTACTTTTTACTGGTCATTTTTCACGCAAACTACTGTTCCTTTCCTGACTCTCTGAATTCAACAGTGGTTTGGAACATACCTGATACCCGTGACTATCGTCCCTCTGCTTTGGAGCTGTCCTCAGCTCCCGTACCGTTGACTGAGTTGCATTGGCTCCTCTCCCACGAGATTCCGGAACTTGGCACCTTCAGTTTCGAAATTCGCTCCAACTGCTGAGTCTGTGGTCCTCCTGTAACGTTGACTGCTTGGACATTGGCTCCTCCTCACTGGATTCTGGAACCAAATCCCCTCAGCCTCGAACTGTTCTCCTGCTGCAGCATCTGTGGTACTTCTGCTGCTGTAATCCTCGGACTGTAAAGCAGTGACTGTAATCCTGTGACTGCGAATCTGCAACAGGAATTCTGTTACTGTAAAGCAGTGACTGTAATCCTGTGACTGCGAATCTGTGACTGTAATGTCCCCCTTGGCCACTGTGCCTGTCAACCTGTTCCAGAACTGTCCAGGACTGTACAGATTCGCAGCAAAAGCCACCTGATCCGTTCTTAATGCATGGTCGCCAATGTTAAAGGGTGATTTAGCTCACCCTTTGGAAGCTGAGGTAATATCCAGATCTAAAGTGAAACCTTCGAAATTTTAATACCCACCTAACCAATTCTGCTCAGCCCTATTCTGCCCCTAAACAGCACCAGATTCCAATCATTCTGCTCTGATCTACTGCTCCATCAATGTAAGAACCCACAAGGCAAGAACCCACAATGCAATTCCCTCTTAATCCCTAGCATTCAATGTACACTAGTTTCAATGATCCAAGGCTGCTTTCTCATCATTACTCTCTCCATGTACAATAAGTTCTGCCCCTAGATCCTGCTTTACAGCAGTAACATCCTTTCTCCTACCTCCTAACCTCCTCTACCATACTCCCATACCTCTAAAAACACACCCACACCCCCACAAGAGAGAGTGAGAGCCGCCATGCTCTCACTCCTCACTACCCCCCAAACCCTAGCCGTCGTCATCCGCTGTCCGTTTTTCATCCAAGTCGATTTTTCATCCGACTGTCAAAACTTCATCCAAAACGCAGTAACTAAGAAATCTGCAGTAACTAACTGTTTTACTGCTCCTAACTGTTTTTACTGCTCCTAGCAGTTTACTGTTCTGCTCCTAAATTACTGCTCCTAGGTAAAAAGGCAAAAAAAATCTCTTCAACAAAGGATACAAGGTGTATACAAACTTCTTACATTCAGTAGGACTAGCACACTACCAGTACATCTTGGAACTATCAAAAACTTGAGGGCGTAAACGGCTGTACTCGAAATATTAGATCCACAATTGAAAGTACGAATATGATTGTCCCACAACCAGGAGAATACAACTGTACTCCTAGACAAAGTACTGAAACTATAGAGCATAGAGTACTGCGACGTAATGTACTCTTCGATGACAAAGGTGGACAAAGTGCATTCTAGTGGATACATCAAAAGATAGAGCACTCTGTGTAGTACACATTGCCAAGTTTTAAAATCGAGTTGGAAAGATTGTATAGGTAAACTTACTTGCGTCTCACAGAGATAATGAGTAGGATGAGGTTCCAGCCAGAGTTTGCGCCCTATTCTGTGCCTAACAATGTCCTTCTTGTTCGGTTTAACTTTGGTCTGTATCTCCCACCAACGGAGTATGCAGTCTTTGACATAATCAAAAATACCTGCCCTTCGCTGCCGAGACAAATGCAACTTTGGCAGTGTTAAAGGGATTTTTTACCTTTTTTACTAGAGCAGTACTGCAGGAGCAAGAACAGTAAAACTGCCTGGAGCAGTAACTAGTTAGGTACTGTCCATTTACTGTCCACTGCGTTTTGGATGAAATTTTGACAGTCGGATGTAATTCTGAACTGGATGAAAAATGGACATGAGAGGATGACGGCTAGGGTTTGGGGGGTAGTGAGGAGTGAGAGCATGGCGGCTCTCACTCTCTCTAAGCCTCTTGGAGTTTTCAGAGGTATGGTAGTGTGTTAGGAGGGGTTAGGAGGTAGGAGAGGAGAGGATACTACTGTGGATCAGTATTGTGGAGCAGTAGGATTGTACTTGGTGTGAAAGTAATGAGTAAAGGTCTATTAAATCTACAGATCTGAGTTGAGCATTTAATGTTAGGGTTAGGGGGAATTTAATGGGGAAGCTTTGCATTGATGATAGGATCAGGAGCAGGGGGTAGCCCACTGGTAGTAGTATGCTCAGATCAGTACTAGTAAGAGGATAAGGATTAGCATTACATTTTTTTTCGAGATTTCATTGGACTTAGTAGAAGAAACCAAGCTTTTTAAGGGTGAAGCTTAATCACCCTTTAACATTGGCGACCATGCATTAAGAACAAACCAGAATCTCTGGCTGCGATTCTGTACAAACCTAGGACAGGGGTGGACCAGATCTACAGGCACAGTGGCCGAGGCACAGGATTCACGTCACAGATCACAGTCAAATGATTCGTTCAACAAGGCAGCCGAAGCTCAGTACGTGGCTGCGAGCAGATTCAGTTCCAAAGTTATGGTGGAGGAACCAATGGCAGAACAGTCAACATCTACAGAAGCTAAGGACAGCTCCACAGTCGAGGGGGGATAGTCGCCAGTATCCAGGTATGTTTCAAACTACTGTTGCATTCAGGCAGTAAGAGAAAGGAACAGTAGGTTGCGTGAAGAAACCAGCAGTAAACAGTAGCAGTTAAAAAATTAAAAAGTAACTATCTAGTAAAAGACAGTCGAATAGTAAAAAAGTAGCAGTAAAAATCAAAAATTTACGAAGTTAGTAACCAATGGCCGGATAGTAAAGGTAACAGTGGGGAACAGAGGGTAAAACTGCAAACAGTAAAAACGGGCTAAGAAAACAGTAAGTAGCTCAAGAAGAAAAATGGAAAATCAGAAAATCGGAAAAGTAAAAACAAAAATGAATGGACAGTAAATGAACCAGGAAAAAACCATGGAAGAAATTTGCAAAACCGTAATGCATGGAAGCTTGGAAACACTAGGACTATACTAGAACTTGCAAAGCTAAGGGCATGAAACTATCTACAGTAGGACAGTAAAAGACTGACAGCTCCTTAAGGAACCGGAGTGGAAAGGTGGCAAAGGGATGGACTGGGCAAAAACCAGGAAACAGCAGGACTAGCATTCAACAGACCAGAGGAGGGCTGAGGACAAAGAACCGACAGCACCTACCCAGGAGTTTTGAAGGAGCAGACTCAGTTACTGGAAGTACCAGCCAAACCAGAAGAGCACCTGACCGGAGAGAACCAAGGGAAGAGCAGCAAACTGTACTGCAATGGACAGAGAATACCCAGGGTGGGACAAGGAGGAGATAGCCAGGAGACAAGCAGCAGAACGGTTGGCAAGATACGAACTCAGAGAGCAAAGAGCAGCAGCAGAAGTAGGAAAACCAATGGGAGGACAATTAAGTTCAGAAGAAAGCATAGCAAAAGGGAGAACCAGGGACCTGATTGATATGGACCTGGTAGGAGAAAATTCGAGCCAGGAGACAATACTTGGAATAAGCAGGAGGACAGGGTCAGCAAGAGGAGAACCTGGCCCAAGCTTCAAGAATTGGCAGGAGGATGAGGAAGAAATTCGGAAGTATGAGGGACATCCACTATCACCTAGGACCAGTAGAAGGGAATTTCCAAGGCCAGGTGAAGGAGACACACAGCATTGCTGGAACCCCCAGACCAGAATGGCATCAGCATACGACCATTACCAGGAGGAGGAGAAGAAAGGAGGCAGCAGACCAGACACACCAAAACCAGGGGAGAAGACACCAGGTGATTTGGTGGAGACATTGGAAACGCTGAAAAAGAAATTGGAAGAAGTTCACACTGGAGACAGAATCCAGACAGGAGCAGCAGCACTGTCAGAGATGTACAAAACGGGTAAGCCAGCACAGGTGAATCCCAGGAGACCAGTGGTACATTTTGCACAAGAGTAGTTCCAAGGAATGGAGCTGGAGGAAGATGAAGAGGACAGAAGACAGCTGGAGGAGTTAAAGGCTCGACAGCAGGCTAGAAGGCAGGCAGAAAGAGAACGAAGAAACCAGCAGGCAACGGAGGACCTGTACAGGAGGCAGATGGAGGAGCTAGGCCAGGCAGCTAGGTTCAAAGAAACCATGGAGGCTTGGGAAGAAAAGAATCGGGAGGAGATCAAACTGAAGGAAGCCATGAAACTATGGCAGGAAACAAAGAGACTGACAGAGCAGGACCAGGAGAAGCAGAGACAGGAGGCTCTTCGAACCTGGCAGGAGACTCAAAGAAGGGAGGAAATGAAGCAGGCAGCGGAGAGAAAAGAAGCAATGCAGCAGGACTTACTAAGACAGGAGGCTCTGCGTTTATTACAAGAAGCATAGAGATTGGAGGACCAGAAGAAGAAGGAGGAAGAGATGAAAGAAGCTACCCGGCAGGCGACCCTTTACAAATGGCAGGAGATACTGAGGGAAGAGAGCCAGAAACTCCAGGCCAAACCAAGGGCGGATCCGTGGGCAGCATATGACCAATCAGTGGTCCATGGGGACAGACCAGGTCAGCTGAGGGAAGCAGAATTGATGGGAGCACCCTATACTACATCTGCTACACCAGGAAGGCCAGGGACAGACCATTTCTAAACCTCGAGCACTCGGATGAGCCCAACAGGTGGAGGAGGGGTACATTCTACTTATGTGGATCACCTCACAGGTGATGAGTGCAGACCAGAAGTCAACAGAACTGCATACTGGCCAAGTGGAGGAGCAGGAGCCGGAGCTGGAGTTCCTGACACCGTAACAGGATACAGAAGACCAGCGGAGATAATGAGAGGGATGCCATATGACACTAGGCCACCTGCAGGAATAGGAGTACCAGGGGATACAGGGGACAGCAGTTATCCAATGAGGCATGGTCCACCAGCCTACCCACCAGCTGCTAGACCCAGAGTACCCCCAGTGACAGGACCAGTCCTTGTGGCACAAAGGAAACCGCTGACCTACACGAAGTACAAGGAAGGGACGAATCCGAATGCCCACATACGGCAGTTTGAAAGGACCCTATGGCACAATGGAGAAACTGATGAGCAGGTGATAATCAACCTAATGGGTACCACTTTGCTGGACAAAGTTGGTGCATGGTATGAGAATTTCCTGGAGAACCATGTCTACTGCTCATGGGAGGATGTTAAAGCTGCTTTCAGGAGGAGGTACAGAGACCAGACTACTGATGAGGCAGTATACAGGGAATTGAAGTCCTTCAAACAGGGGGACAGAGAGAAGGTACATGACTACTATGATCGGTTTATGACATTAATTAAATGTCTACAATCTGATCCAGGAGAAGGGTTCAGGATCACTAACTTTCGAGCAGGGCTGTTGGAGTATATCAAGATCACTACCAGCGTGGCACCAGTCAGGAGTTTGACAGAGTTGGTGGATGCAGCTTTGAGATGCGAGGAGAACTGCACGGATTCTAGTGGTAAACCCACTAAGATCGAGGTAAAGAAAGTGGAGACCAGCAGTAAGGCAGCCACAGTGACCAGGAAGGAACCAGACCAGGAGGCTCCAAGGAAAGCCTGTGGTATTTGTAAGAAGCTGGGCCATGATGATAAGAACTGTTGGTACAACCCAGCTAACCAGAGGGGGTCAGGTGCGAAGAAGGAAGGAGAAGAACATGTTGGTGTCAATGAAGTCTTTGCTTCTAAACCAGCAGGAACTTACAGTTACTGCCAAGGATACCAGCGACCACCTAATCCCAGGGCAGGCAGCAGTCAACAAAGGAGTTATGGTGATCAACCACCAAGTTGTTTCTTGTGTGGAGGAGTAGATCACAGAAGCTAGAACTGCCCCAAGAAGGCACAATGGGACCAGTTTTTGGCAGACCAAGAGAAGACCAACAAGAAGCAGGATCACCATGTCAGTAATGTGGAGATTGAGCTAATAGAAGAACCTGAAGAGTCAGTGGGGGTAGCTACCATGACCAGAGCCCAGAGGCTGAAGGCAGGACTGTTACCTATCCAGGATGAATCAAGGGAACCTGAACCAAGAAAGGCTAGAACGAAGGAGGACTGGCAGGAGGAAGAATAAATCAGGAATTCGATGCTAGAAACCTTGAAGGAAGTTGAGCTTCAAGAAGAGCAGAAGAAGGCAGAAGCAGAGAGACTCAGGGCAACTTTAAAAACAGCAGAGAAGGAAGGAGATGGTGAAGTGCTGGATAATGAGTGGGCAGGATTCCCAGACTCAGATACACTAGCCTACAGCTCCAAGTCGGTCGAGCAGGAATTAGGGGCAGAAGGTGAGATCAGTACACAGAACAACCAGGAGCAGCACTATGCAACTGTAGTTGGAAGAAAAATACTGGACAGTCCCATCACAGTCTCACTAGGACAGCTGCTGAAGATGGCTCCTAATTTGACAGAATTTGTGAAGGCCCACGTATTCCCAGAAATGGTAGCAGACCAGCCAAGTCAGCCACAGCCAGCACCAAGCAAGAAGCCAACAACCAGTCAACCAGGTAAGACCGATTTAATAGGTAGTCTGGCTATTGATGTTGACAGAGAATTGCCGGTGTTAACTGTGCAGATAGGCAATGGGACTCTGGAGAATGTCCTTCTGGACTGAGGATTAGGTGTCAACCTGATAACTGAGGAGGAGCGAAAAAGACTGGGCCTCAAGGACTCACAGGCTGCTCCTTTCAGATTAAGAATGGCGGACCAGACAGTCGTTGACCCGGTGGGGATGATTCGAAATGTGAAAATTCACATCCACGGTATTCCTTACCTTATTACCTAGACTGTTATTAAAAATAAAGAAGTTAATGAAGCCTATAGTATGTTGCTAGGCAGACCCTGGTTAATTGATGCTAAGGTAAACCATGAGTGGGGTAATAACCTAATTACCATCAGAGGTAATGGTACTGTAAAAACAATCTCAGTCAGTCAGAGGAAGGGGCCCAGGCCTAAGTTACCTGAAGTCCTAGTCTGCTATAATTTTACTGAAGGACTGACTGATGAGGAGGAAGCCTTGTGGTTAGCTAGTGAGCAGGACTTACTGGCCGTTGGAACAGTCACTCTGCCTCGAATGGAGCAGAATAAGGACCAGGACAACAGTAAGGACCAGAACGACATCAAGAGCCCGACAAAGAACAAGGACCAGAACCAGGGACAAAAGGGGGGATCAGAGCGAGCCTACCCAGACCATTTTTACAACTTTGAGGAGGGCGACATTGAAGTGGATGAGACACCAGCCCGGGAGAAAGTGAAGAAATTGAAGATAGCATCCTGGACCTTACCAGAGTCGGAGCAGTTGAGAAAAATTAACCTTGGAACAGAGGAGGAGCCCCAATATCTGAAGATTAATGCAGCCATTAGTCCAGAACAGGCTATTGAAGCAGAGGCTCTGTTCAGGGAATTTAAGGATGTATTTGCCTGGACCTATAAGGACCTGAAGGGTATCCCACCCTCAATTGCACAGCACAGGATTGAGTTGGAGAAGGATATCCCACCATCCCATCATGCCAGATATCGCATGAATCCAAATTATGCCAGTATTGTGAAGCAGGATTTGGATAAACTGCTTCAGGCTGGATTCATTACACCAGTAGAGGATGCTACCTGGTTATCCCCTATTGTTATTGTCCCTAAGAAAAATGGGAAGTTGAGAATTTGTATTGACTTTCGTAAACTTAATGCTGCCACTAAAAAGGACCCGTATCCATTGCCATTTACTGAGAAAGTGTTGGATTCTGTGGCAGGACACGAGATGTATTCATTTCTGGATGGATACTCCGAGTACCACCAGATTCAGATAGCACCAGAGGACCGGCACAAGACTGCTTTTGTAACAGACTGGGGAGCATTTGTGTGGATAGTCATGCCTTTTGGGCTGAAAAACGCACCCCCCACATACCAGAGGGCAGTAAACAAAGCCTTTCGTGATTTCATTGGTGATTTCATGAAATTGTTTTTGGATGATTTTAGTGCATACAGTGATATTATTAGTCATCTGGTCAAGCTGCGGAAGTGTTTTGAGAAATGCCGGGATTATGGGATATGTCTAAATCCTGAGAAATGTTTACGACTGGTCTTCTCTGGTATTATACTGGGTCACATTGTGTCTAAGGAAGGGAAATTTCCTGATCCTAAGAAAATCGAAGCAGCAGAGAATATGCGTAGACCAGAAAAACCAGTAGATGTACAGGTTTTTAACGGTTTTGCCCAATTTAACAGGTGCTACATTAAGTCGTATGCACATATCATGGAGCCAATCACCAGGCTCATGAGGAAGACCGAGGAGTTCATCTGGTCGGACCAGTGTGAGCAGGCATGGAAGAAAATCAAGGAGCAGTACCAGAATGCGCCGATTCTCATTGCACCAAGATGGGACCTGGAGTTCCATGTGCATACGGATGCTTCGAATATTGCACTAGGGGTGATGCTGGCCCAGAATCCAACAGTGAAGTGTGACCAGCCCATTTCTTATGCCAGTAGGCTACTGAATTCTGCTGAGAAGAACTATAGTACCACTGAAAGGGAGGCTTTGGCAATGGTTTATGCTCTGAAAAAGTATAGGCATTATCTACTGGGTAATAAGTTTGTTTTCTATGTTGACCATATGGCACTGGTGTATCTGGTCAATAAGCCGCAGGTGTCAGGAAGGATAGCAAGATGGCTACTGCTGTTTCAAGAGTACGATTTTACAGTGGTGTATAAGCCAGGGAAAAATCATGGGGTGGCAGATGCGATGTCAAGACTGCCCAACGGAGAACCAGCAACTGGTGTTGAGGATCAGACCAAGGATGCAAGTTTGTTTTATGTTAAACCAGAATGGTTAGAAGATGTACGTTCTTACCTGAAATCTGGTGTTGTACGACAAGACTTGTCCAAGGAGGAGCAGCGGAAGCTGATTCTGAAGTCGCTACCCTATACAGTGGTCCAAGGCATCCTGCACAAGCGAGGACACGATCTGGTGGTCAGGAGGGTACTGGATCCAGTGCAGGCAGAGGTGGTGATGAAGGAAATGCACAATGGAGTAGCAGGTGGTCATTTTTCGCAAGACATCACCAGCAGGAAGATACTGGACGCCGGATACTGGTGGCCAGCGATACATCGGGATGTTTCAGAATACTGCAAGGCGTGTGAAAGATGCCAGAGAGTGGGAGGCATGGCAAATACTGGTTTAGCTACTTTAGTGGCCAGCATGCCAGCAGAGCCATTTATGAAATGGGGATTGGACTTTATCGGGCCCATTAAACCAACAGCATCCAAAACAGGGAACAGATACATCTTGGTGGCTACAGATTATGCTACCAAGTGGGTGGAAGCAAGGGCGCTCAAAACCAATTCAGCAGCAGTTACGGCTAAGTTTTTGTATGAGCAGATCCTTTCAAGATACGGGTGTCCTTTGACACTTGTAAGTGACCAGGGTTCTCATTTTATTAATGAGGCTATAGAACACCTGGTGGAGCATTTTCTGCTCCAGCATCGTACATCAACAACCTATTACCCCCAGGGTAATGGCCAGGCAGAGTCAACAAACAAGGTGATT
Organism: Ceratodon purpureus; assembly: GCA_014871385.1. NCBI lineage: Eukaryota > Viridiplantae > Streptophyta > Bryopsida > Pseudoditrichales > Ditrichaceae > Ceratodon > Ceratodon purpureus. The sequence continues at coordinate 106,792,201 of CM026426.1, forward strand.
GGTCACCTACTGAGCAAGCTGGTCAATGATAGGAGAACAGATTGGGATGAACATCTTCATACTGTACTGCTCTCCTACAGGACTGCTTACAAGGTTACTACATGTCACACACCCTTTCAACTCTTGAACAATGGCTTGACTGATACTCAACGAAATCCTACTATTCTCTCTCACTGTAAAAGACCGAGCTGCAGCTTGCTCCGCATGAGCTAGAACTAGAGACTCTGCTACCCTCTCCTTGTCACGTACTCTCTGCCTGCTTTTTCTCTCCCGAGCTGCACTAGCGGTAAGAACTCTTTGAGCCTCAAGGGCTTCGATCTCGGCAGCACGTTCAGCTGGACCTGGACGTGCTATTCCCTCTCGTACACGCCGTCTCTTTGCAGTATTTCTCTCAGATTTCTGTTTAATGTCGAGGGAGTTCCAACATTTCTTGATGGTCTTCCACTCCTTATCAGTATATTTTGTTGGGGCTTTCATGTTACTTCCATGATTTCTCTTCATCCTCTCACACTCTTATCTTAACGAGGTTTTGATCATTCGATCACAAGAAACCCGGGTTCCCTCATGATCCACAAATTCAAATTTTGATTTTTAAGTCTCCCATAATTTATTGCGTAAATTATCACCCTACTCCTAATATACTACATCACTCATGTCTAATATACATGAAGTAAGATCTCTTACATATTCTTGCCATTTGATGTGCCCCCTTCTAGCCGCTGTTACTAATCCTTGATGGCTTTACTTGCACTACGTATGGTTTCAAACCCAACTTAAGGTAGCAACACCCATAAGCGTCCCAATAAGGAAATATGGTTTGTTACAACTAGCAAGGAAGTTAGAAAATAATATCTGTAGATTAGCAATTGGGAGTGAAAAATATTTGCTTTGGTAGATGATGTTTTGTGACAAGCATGAATTTGTAAGAATTTTTTGAAGTACAAAATGAACATACTTATATGCTTGTCCATAGGTAAAGCTAGAAATGACCAGCACTGAAGTGTTTGGTGTCCTATAGCGACTTAAAACCAGCAAAGATAGTTCCTATAAAAGTAGAACAGGGAATTCAAAAACGTCCCGGCATGGTTCAAAACTCCAACCTGTACATAAGCAAAGACTACCAGCAGAGGAAGAAAATGCTGGCCCCTACGATTCCTTCACCAAGCATGAGCAACAGAAAAAACAAAAGTAAAAGAACCCAAGACCGCCCTCTAAAAACAGAGAACTGTGAGTGGTGTTCCCTTTGCCACCCCGCGTCACATCTAAAATAGACCTTGAACAACTGGATCGCAACGGCTCCTTCTGCAGATCCGGAATTCACGTTCCCGCGTCCAAGCATTCGGACTGCGCCTGAGCAGCCATAACCACGCGCGTCGAGCCCGTCGATGCCTGTCTTCTCGCTTCGGCCTCCCTCCGCTTTCGGGATCGCTCGCTGTCCTTGCGAGCCTTCTCGCGCTCCTTCTCCGCTCGCTTTCGATCTGCATGCACCCTGCGCAAAACCCTGGCAGCTTCTTTTTGCGCTCTCTCCTGTTCTCGTTGCAGTTTCTTTTGCTCCGCAAGCTTCTTCCGCTCCTCACGTTCATTAGCGACGGCTTCCTTCCTCGCAGCTTTTGCCGCCATCGTAGATATGTATTCCTCTGAGGTCATTATTATGGACTTCGAGTAGTCAATTAGTGGTTCGCCATCGCGTCGCGCTCTCCTCACTGAGCGCACCAGCTGCGGGAGCTCAAAAAAGTTGGGCGGCAGCGGCGGCGCCTCCTCTTCGTCGGAGTTCACTGCTGCCTCGCAGTCGACGTCAAGGAGCTCCATCGGGTCTTCTTCAACGAAGAACTGCGGCGCTGCTTGAGGAACGGGCTGCGTCTCTGGCACGCACTCATCATCAAAATTCGATGGAGCCGCCCTGTCCAGGTTCGTGTCCTCAAACTCGTGGTCCGATTGATCATCACCCTCATCGTCCTGTTCTTCATCGTCCTGTGCTTCTTCGTCCTGTGCTTCATCGTGTTCCTCTGGCACTACGAAACACTCACTCGGGGCCATGTGTCAATCCATGGCTCTAGGATTCAGTGGCCATATTCCCGTGCAAGCAAAGCCCTTTTGGATTTTATCTACTGTGAGTGCTTTCTTTAACCCCAGGGACACCCACTCCGCGAGATCTTCCTTGCTTGCTCCTTTTCCCTTGTTGTTCACTGTCCACCGGTCTCTACAGGCTCTAAATGCCACTTTGAATGGTTTGAAAATGCTAACATCTAGTGGCTGTAGTCTGTGACTCGTATGGCTAGGCAATGTGATTATATCAAGCCCCTCAGCCTTTGCTTTTTGCACTACTTCTAACGTGACATGTGACCCATGGCCATCAAGTACTAACAGGTGCCTGTTTTCTTGTAATAGTCCATACCTTGTTCTCACCATTGTAATGAAGTGCGTGATCCAGGCTGAAAATAGGAAAGCCGTCATCCACGCATTCGGCTGCATCGCCATACAAGCCTTAGGTTCACATCTGATGATGTAGTTTCGCTGTTTCCTCTTTCCTTTGAATATGTAGAAGTTTGGAATGGAAGCGTCTGCTGCATTGACACATGACAGAACAGTGAGATGCTCTCTACTGTCAGGTATTGTTGCATGAACGGATCTAGTGCCACGCCGCGCGAATACAAGCGTCCCACCGCCATTCTTGCCGGCCTGCGCACCAGATTCATCTGCATTCCAGATCTGTGAAGGTGAGTATCCTTGGCAATCATACACTTTCTGCAAGTTTGCATAGAAAGATGCTACGCTGACTTGATTCAGCCCCCTTGCCCGCCCCTCCTCTAACCCTTGTGGGCACCGCAGAGTGAGCTCCGGATGCCGCAGTCGGAACCAGCGCAGCCAACCTTGGCCGGGTATACCTTCTTTGAATGGTGTCCAGCGCTCCTGCGTAATCTCCGCAACCTTGCTCCGAAGCTCTATCACTGACACCGGATGTGCATGTGCCTGCATGTCAAGCATCCATTGCACCAAGGTACTTTCCTCTTCCCCACTCAAAACCCTTGGTCTCCCTTTCTTTCGCTGTGTTGTTCTACCCAAGTAGTGATCCCGAAGTGAGGAAGCTGGGATATCGAAATCACGGGCCACAGTTTTTATTTTTCCTCCACTGTCAACGGCAGCAATCGCCGCCTTCAGCTGTGCGTTGCTCCATGTCCCTGTCCGCCTTCTCTTCCTTACGGTGGCTGCTTCCGAAGGCCGCACTTCTTCCCATGACACTGCTCTTGACTCTTGCCTTGAAGGTCTGATTCCGGCTTGTCTTCCCTGCTGCAGATCGGACTGTCGCCCTACCCTCTGCTGTTGCAGAGCAGCTGCCACCCCTGTACCGTCCCTCCGCTGTTGCGAGCGCAGCATGCTAGCTGGTTCCCCCCGCCCTCCCACAGCGCTGCGTAACATGCCGCCTCTCGTGTCGTCGCTGGCCTCCCCCTGCCCTCGCGTCTCTGCCGCTTGTGAACAGCTCCGCCATCCGTCGATGCCATCAAACTCCCCTTGCAGCGCTCTTGCTGCCACTGGTCTCTCCACAGCGAATCGAAACTCTTGACTCTCATTGAATCTTTCTGCAGTGTGAGCACTCTCATGAAAGCTCTGTGAACTTTGAGGATCAGTGTAAGGTGACCATACTCTACAATTTACATGTGCATATTGCTGTAACTCTGGTGTCCATGACTGTGGCTCATTCAAACTTCTCTCCATGTTTTCACTCTCCATGGCATTTGAGAACATCTTGACGTTGCAAGGGAAGCAAATATCCAAAACACACTCAAAACTTAAGGGAAATGGAAGATTGAAGCTGCTAGTGATGATGAAAAGCTTGACTTAAACCTCAACATTTGTGTTTGTGATTTGCTAATACCTTATACCAACACAGCCGCCCTTTTTAGCCACCACGCAACCCTCATATTTATAAAAGTTGATTTACCTTAAACTGCCGTCACAAACCCCATAACTAACTTTATGAGAACTAAAACCCATGTCAGAATGTATCCTTAAACCATTCATTAATCCCTTAATTTGCCATGCAAATCACTCTTAACCAACCGCTCAACCACCTTTCAATACTAGTGCATTCAAACACTTGACACTTTTCACCGTCACATCCAATACCCATTTCCAACCAATTCGCACTAAATGACATTGCAATAGTCACCCATTACTGTTCCTTTTTCATAGCATTCAGGTATGGGACCGAAAAGGTCAGCATTGGGTGCAATTATAGGTCACGCCCATGGGGAAAGGGACGCTTATGGGTGTTGCTACCTTACTAAAATGGTGACAGTTTTATTTTTCATGCGACGTCAAATTATAAGGTCTCCATGATTGCGTAAGTGCAAGCATCCATACCTGGCGGGCTCGTTGGATGGTGCACCTGGAGAGCAGTGATGGTCGATCTCCTAGCTGCAGATACCCTAATGCTGAGAGCCTTCATGCCAGGTTTTGCAGACCAGGAGGAGTTTTTTTCTACTTTCCCCGTCATTGCACATGATTCCAAGTTGTAGATTTCCCAACCCTAATGGATCTATCTCGCTATGTGACCGGATCATCTTAATTTTCCCTAACATGTAGTACGTCATTTGAGACCTCCAACTCTCTTTGTGACTCTGCCGACTCTAATTCACCGCCGTCCAGTCTAGTTTATCACTCACCCGCCATCTCTCTCAGCCCTCGAGGTCACAACATGGACTCTCTACACTCCAGTGGATCCGGCCTCTTTCCAGCACGAACAGTCCAAGACAGTGACCTCGGCCGAGGATTAGACGACTAGTACACAGATGCACAGGTATGTATGAAAGCTTTCGCCGTTGCCATTTGTTGCATTGAATTTTGTAAGAATTGTACTGAACGTTGCGTGCTCTACAGTTTCGTTCTCTTCATGCACATTTTAGGGTATTCAGAGTTAAGACACATCCCTTTTGTGTATGGCACACTAGGACTTCAGAATCCGTGCATGTCGGGCTTCGACCCATGGAATCCTGCAATTGTTAGTGCTAAGAATATTATTGATTTCCAATTTTAGGCAGCAGCAGACTTGTATAAAGGACGTAAATTTGACGGCAATTTCACAAACGACTTGGATCGGAATGACTTCCCTCCGAGCAACACAGATACCTATCATGCAGACATCTCTTATTATGGCAAACCATCGTCGTCTCCGTAGTACAAGGTTGGAGAGGGGTCTCGTCCGTTGGAATGCAGTCTTTCCGTAACAGTATCATCATGTGATGATAGGCGAGGCAATTCTAGTGCTGGGCGTGACCGAGTGCCTACGGCAAATCGTGGGCTCCCAATTATACACGGCAGTGGCTAAATTCGGATGGCAGAGATGGATACGAGACCCCTGACCATGCAAGAAATATGGCGGACATCACACGAGGAGCAAGCAAAACGTAGGAGACTACTGAGGGACTACACTAAGCCTTACCTAAGTGAAATGGCAAGTGCTCATGCGGAGAGGAGGCCCCCTGTCATTCATGTACCCACAACGACGACCGATAAGCCCATCGGTCTGAGAAGTGCATGGCATAGGCAAGTGCAGCTCATAGAGAAACAGAGCATGGATCAGTTTGTCAGAAGCTACACAGGGATAAAGGGCGCTTGGTGGAAGGCTGTTGACAAGATATATGTTGCTTTAGATGAAATCTTCACATATGATTATCCTTTATGCGCTAGGTACCTGTCTAAGTATATGAAGGGGGCTATAAAGAATGTTAGGTTGGAATGGAAAGAATTTTTTTTTGCAAATTTAGGTGAGCAACATGACAAATGCCCCGATGAGGCATTTGGCACATTGCGGAAATATTGGATGTCCGTTGCAAGTAAGCAAAAAGCTGAAAATATAATAACACAAAGGGCTCTTGGACCTCAGAAGTTAAATAGCTTAGGGAGTGAAGGCCCCACTTCAACAAGTCCATAGTATCATCACGTAACGGTGTGCAATCCTTTGCATTTTTTGTTAATTGGACATGCCATTTTTGGATTTCTTTTGCCTGTTTCCGCATCAATTGCTCCCTTGTAAGCGCATTTCTGTTTGCTTATGATAAATCGACTCCATTACTACAGATTGGTTCTATCCGAAGCACATCGTCTCTACCCTCTGAAAGCACCGGCATGGTTCAGTGTCACGAGTTGATATTTAAATCACGTGACTTGTGAACTAGTCACAGGGCCCTAGTTCACAAGTCACATGGTCATTTTTCCTCTTGCACTGTGCAAATTTTCAATACAATTATTTTTATTCGTGAGTTCAAAATTTTTTATTCCTGAATGTAAAGTACATGATTAACTTGTGATCTCCAACATTTCCTCACACCTTAGTATCATGGATGTGTCGCAGCGGCAGCACACTTCGGACTACACCAAACCATCCGTAGGCAGAGTTCCAGCAAATGCAGACCAGAATCGCATCCGGAACGGTAATCTCACTCAAATTGCGCAGCTTGAAACCCGAGTTGGAGACATCGCCTCCAAGTTGTCCCACAACTTCGCAATGGTGGAGGAAGTTCTCCACACACAAAGGGATTTTAAAGAAATTCTTTTGCGATTGGTGAACTCCAACACCTGCCCAATACCGGCCACGGCCTGCGAAACACTTGAGGAGGCTCAGCCTCGTTCCGAAGAGGTATGTACCAAATCTCTTCCTACCAGAAATGCCTCGATTTCTAATGACACAGCAACTCCGGCATTACATGGAACATCAGCCCAACCGTCCTAGATGAGCTCTGACACGGTGTTGTTGACCCCAAACACGAGAAATACCTTACGACCACAAAGAGTTGGGAGAGCGGAAATGGTAGCTATATCGACGGACGTGCACTACGGCAAACTACGGATTCTGGGAGCGAGTCCATTGTCCTCGTGGGGGTGGCACCCCCGGGAGCGAGGGCTTCCAATGTTCAAGGAGAGAGGGGACCAATCACGTGTGTCGTTGTGTCCTGGTTTGAGGGGTTTGGCTCCCAGGAGTCGAGAGCAACTTCAAGTTCAATAGTTTTTACCTTGGCATGATGCCGTGGCAGCACCATGTGCTCTCTCAGGTGATTTACCTCGTCGTGTCTGTAACGAATGCTCTCTGTAAGCTGGAATGCTTCCTCCCTAGGGTTTAGGATTTCTTCCTTTCTCTGCAGCGGAATGACATTCGTTCTACGGATGGTTTAGGTGTGAATCCTTCACTGCTGCCATTTTAGAAGTTGTTTTAGAAGGACGCATGTGGCGATAAGGGGTTTATCATAATTTGCTTAATGCATTGCGCGATGCTTAGGGCGCGTGTTAGGGTTTTGCTTGCCATTTGCAGCAGGTGCTGCCGGCCTTGAAGTAGGCGAAGCAGGAGCAATCATTTGCTGGTCGGACAGCGCCTTCTACCTGATCATTTGTAAGTTCTAATTGATCATTTGCTGGCCGATCATTTGCTTCACACCCAGTGGGAGCGTTTTGTCGATAGTGTGATTATTGAGATGGCCTTCACGTCGAGGTGGATTCTGTGGTAGCTAGGGCTTTAATTCAGCAATTGATGTTGGCGGTAGGTGGATGCAGAGAAGTGTTAACGTCTGTGCTTACGGGCGTTCGTTTCCGAGATCAATGAGCTAAACGATACGGACAGGAGAATCACGTTTGTTGTTGACACAATTGGCGTGTTGGAAACAGGTGGTCTGCCATCGTCTGGAATGTCACCAGGTGCAGGGCCTCCCAAGGGTCACCTTTCAACCAACGCAGGAGCTGTCGAAGCGAAGGTGAGTCTTCTGCCCACGATTTTGCTTTCTTAGTGTTTACTCGCATCCTTGTCGTGAACCATTCGATCAGGAAGGGTTTGTTCAGGATATGTCGATGGTATTTTGACTGCAAGCTGCACAATTATGTGTATGCACAGCCTCCGAGGATGGGCATGGGCCCGTCTGGATTGTCCCCGATCTACCATAGTGCACCTCAAATGCAGGTATGGTTCACAATTTCATTGCTGACTGGTTCACAATTTATGTGTTGGATTATGTTATTTTTAATTTCTGATTCATGTTCGGCAAATGGTTTTATTTAACCAGTTTATTGTTTCAAGGATGATAAACATATGAAGCACTTGAAAGTTGTTGCCTTCAAGTAAGTATCGCTGGAAACCCACCGCAAACTTACTATAGGTGAAGGTGGCGACTTCTAGTTCCAATCAGCAGCCAAAGACAAAAGAGGAAAGAAAAGTGACCTACTTGTCTTGGGATGGTTTAATTGGTCGACAATACAAACTTGATAAATTGACTGGTTCAATAAAACCATTTGCTTCACCACAAGTGGCAAGACGACGAGAACCAGTGAAGGGAGAGAAGTCACTTCCAACTCCCACTTGTCCTCACAACAGTAAAACTACACAATCCAAGAACCATAGATTACAGACGAGAGACCACCACTTGGCAAAGCTGGATAAGTAACGGAGCTACGTGGTAAAACTCAGAACAGGTAAAATAATTCAGATTCCGCAGTTATCGTGACGAAGGGGGTGACCTGGGGAGGCCACTCCCGGGAGCAAGAGCCCCAGCTCCCCGTCCAACCCCCAGGTGCTGGAGTTTGGTGTAGTGGTGTCAGACCACTCCATCACAAACGGGTCCGTCAACGAGAGCGTTGGACAACCCGACTGTGGCGCACCGGACTCACATTTTGCGATGGGGACATCTGACTCAGGCGCACACGGTGGTATACAGCCACCTCAAGGCCCACCTCCTACCCTCTAAGATCCCCATGGCAACCCCGTCTCCATTCAGACGATGGCAATCAGTGGGCAAAACTCTTCCCAATACACGGACGTCGGGCCAACACGTAAAGACTTGAAATTTCCTCCCCGTGGAGGTTTCGACACAATCGCTGTAAACAAACTTTGCTACATATCTCACCCGGATATGGGGGACGACGCCGTTGCAGAAGGACGAATAGGGGAGTCGCGGAAGGCAAAAGGCACAGAAGCTGGGAAATTTGTGTCAACAAGGAGAGCAGATGATTCAATTTCACAAAATAATGGTTCCAAATGTCTGGCTCCTCCATCTAGAAGAACGACAACCATTCCAATTTCTGGAGGACGCTCTTATTAAAAACACAGGCTCGAATGTGATTATCAAGTGGGACGCAAAGTCCGTTCACATAAAAACATTTTGAATGGTGTTGTGTCCTGGAACATGCGTTAATTATCCTCCGAGGTATGATACCTAGTTTCATTCCAGCACGCTAGTGAGTCGAATGTAAGCTCCGACTTCCATGGTTTGTTGTTATACTTCTGTAGTGGTTGCCAACTTGCCATACATGTTACACAACTTTCTATGGCTAAATAAACAATGTCGATCGCTCGAAACCACTGTTGTGTCCTTCCTGTCATTGTCGACACCATATGTGCAATGTAGTAGCTTGTTCAAACGCCTGCACTGATAGCATTCTGTCCAGAATCGTTTCATTTCGGCATATTCAATTGCATCTACCTTGTAGCAATCTCTGGACTCTCGGTGAACTCTAAGGTCGCAGGTGGAATCATACAGACACAAAAATTGCCCTTGCATCGCAATTTGTGCGCTTAATTCGAACAATTATATTCTAAACCGCATATCCGGGTATGCCATTCAGTCGCCGGGTTTCTACTTCATTGACCGGGCGGTTGACATATGACGCAAATCCCAGATATCAATCTCATTAACAGATCAGGACGTCTATGGCGGTCCTCAACTAAACAACCCCACGTCATCAACTACAATTGATATACCCATCGGACCTAAATTGGACCATGTTTCCTCACACAAGTATTGACCGGATATGTTGTCGCGGGTATCTTCCTATGGAGCGGGTGTCAATTCACATGCCATCGACGATGAACACTCTCAGCATCAGAGGACGGATGGTAAGATTCACCCCATATGCGAAGAAGTTACCCAACTCGTTTTACCAATTCGACGTCTGAGTGGGCCCCCGGTTCAGCACCCGCGCCTACGCCATCCCAGGCCTACACCTTGTAGAAGCATGTCCGATTTGACTGCGATTACGCTGAGCCGATCAGAAACCAGGCATGGTCACCACCCTCTGAACAGGTCACAATGCCAGTCATAATTTGGGTCAAAAATGCCCGACACCCTCCACTAGTGAGATCAGTGGCAATTTGTACCTAATCAATGTAATTCTAACGTGCCACAGTCGCATAATTCAGATGTCAGGGATGTGGATGCTAACTCTGGTAGCAAATCGACAATAATCAAAGACGACTTCATGAAGCGGAATATTTGAAGGGAAAAAAAAAAAGGCTGAAGAAGAATCTCTAAGAAGACATAAGGTAGCAACACCCATAAGCGTCCCTTTCCCCATGGGCGTGACCTATAATTGCACCCAATGCTGACCTTTTCGGTCCCATACCTGAATGCTATGAAAAAGGAACAGTAATGGGTGACTATTGCAATGTCATTTAGTGCGAATTGGTTGGAAATGGGTGTTGGATGTGATGGTGAAAAGTGTCAAGTGTTTGAATGCACTAGTATTGAAAGGTGGTTGAGCGGTTGGTTAAGAGTGATTTGCATGGCAAATTAAGGGATTAATGAATGGTTTAAGGATACATTCTGACATGGGTTTTAGTTCTCATAAAGTTAGTTATGGGGTTTGTGACGGCAGTTTAAGGTAAATCAACTTTTATAAATATGAGGGTTGCGTGGTGGCTAAAAAGGGCGGCTGTGTTGGTATAAGGTATTAGCAAATCACAAACACAAATGTTGAGGTTTAAGTCAAGCTTTTCATCATCACTAGCAGCTTCAATCTTCCATTTCCCTTAAGTTTTGAGTGTGTTTTGGATATTTGCTTCCCTTGCAACGTCAAGATGTTCTCAAATGCCATGGAGAGTGAAAACATGGAGAGAAGTTTGAATGAGCCACAGTCATGGACACCAGAGTTACAGCAATATGCACATGTAAATTGTAGAGTATGGTCACCTTACACTGATCCTCAAAGTTCACAGAGCTTTCATGAGAGTGCTCACACTGCAGAAAGATTCAATGAGAGTCAAGAGTTTCGATTCGCTGTGGAGAGACCAGTGGCAGCAAGAGCGCTGCAAGGGGAGTTTGATGGCATCGACGGATGGCGGAGCTGTTCACAAGCGGCAGAGACGCGAGGGCAGGGGGAGGCCAGCGACGACACGAGAGGCGGCATGTTACGCAGCGCTGTGGGAGGGCGGGGGGAACCAGCTAGCATGCTGCGCTCGCAACAGCGGAGGGACGGTACAGGGGTGGCAGCTGCTCTGCAACAGCAGAGGGTAGGGCGACAGTCCGATCTGCAGCAGGGAAGACAAGCCGGAATCAGACCTTCAAGGCAAGAGTCAAGAGCAGTGTCATGGGAAGAAGTGCGGCCTTCGGAAGCAGCCACCGTAAGGAAGAGAAGGCGGACAGGGACATGGAGCAACGCACAGCTGAAGGCGGCGATTGCTGCCGTTGACAGTGGAGGAAAAATAAAAACTGTGGCCCGTGATTTCGATATCCCAGCTTCCTCACTTCGGGATCACTACTTGGGTAGAACAACACAGCGAAAGAAAGGGAGACCAAGGGTTTTGAGTGGGGAAGAGGAAAGTACCTTGGTGCAATGGATGCTTGACATGCAGGCACATGCACATCCGGTGTCAGTGATAGAGCTTCGGAGCAAGGTTGCGGAGATTACGCAGGAGCGCTGGACACCATTCAAAGAAGGTATACCCGGCCAAGGTTGGCTGCGCTGGTTCCGACTGCGGCATCCGGAGCTCACTCTGCGGTGCCCACAAGGGTTAGAGGAGGGGCGGGCAAGGGGGCTGAATCAAGTCAGCGTAGCATCTTTCTATGCAAACTTGCAGAAAGTGTATGATTGCCAAGGATACTCACCTTCACAGATCTGGAATGCAGATGAATCTGGTGCGCAGGCCGGCAAGAATGGCGGTGGGACGCTTGTATTCGCGCGGCGTGGCACTAGATCCGTTCATGCAACAATACCTGACAGTAGAGAGCATCTCACTGTTCTGTCATGTGTCAATGCAGCAGACGCTTCCATTCCAAACTTCTACATATTCAAAGGAAAGAGGAAACAGCGAAACTACATCATCAGATGTGAACCTAAGGCTTGTATGGCGATGCAGCCGAATGCGTGGATGACGGCTTTCCTATTTTCAGCCTGGATCACGCACTTCATTACAATGGTGAGAACAAGGTATGGACTATTACAAGAAAACAGGCACCTGTTAGTACTTGATGGCCATGGGTCACATGTCACGTTAGAAGTAGTGCAAAAAGCAAAGGCTGAGGGGCTTGATATAATCACATTGCCTAGCCATACGAGTCACAGACTACAGCCACTAGATGTTAGCATTTTCAAACCATTCAAAGTGGCATTTAGAGCCTGTAGAGACCGGTGGACAGTGAACAACAAGGGAAAAGGAGCAAGCAAGGAAGATCTCGCGGAGTGGGTGTCCCTGGGGTTAAAGAAAGCACTCACAGTAGATAAAATCCAAAAGGGCTTTGCTTGCACGGGAATATGGCCACTGAATCCTAGAGCCATGGATTGACACATGGCCCCGAGTGAGTGTTTCGTAGTGCCAGAGGAACACGATGAAGCACAGGACGAAGAAGCACAGGACGATGAAGAACAGGACGATGAGGGTGATGATCAATCGGACCACGAGTTTGAGGACACGAACCTGGACAGGGCGGCTCCATCGAATTTTGATGATGAGTGCGTGCCAGAGACGCAGCCCGTTCCTCAAGCAGCGCCGCAGTTCTTCGTTGAAGAAGACCCGATGGAGCTCCTTGACGTCGACTGCGAGGCAGCAGTGAACTCCGACGAAGAGGAGGCGCCGCCGCTGCCGCCCAACTTTTTTGAGCTCCCGCAGCTGGTGCGCTCAGTGAGGAGAGCGCGACGCGATGGCGAACCACTAATTGACTACTCGAAGTCCATAATAATGACCTCAGAGGAATACATATCTACGATGGCGGCAAAAGCTGCGAGGAAGGAAGCCGTCGCTAATGAACGTGAGGAGCGGAAGAAGCTTGCGGAGCAAAAGAAACTGCAACGAGAACAGGAGAGAGCGCAAAAAGAAGCTGCCAGGGTTTTGCGCAGGGTGCATGCAGATCGAAAGCGAGCGGAGAAGGAGCGCGAGAAGGCTCGCAAGGACAGCGAGCGATCCCGAAAGCGGAGGGAGGCCGAAGCGAGAAGACAGGCATCGACGGGCTCGACGCGCGTGGTTATTGCTGCTCAGGCGCAGTCCGAATGCTTGGACGCGGGAACGTGAATTCCGGATCTGCAGAAGGAGCCGTTGCGATCCAGTTGTTCAAGGTCTATTTTAGATGTGACGCGGGGTGGCAAAGGGAACACCACTCACAGTTCTCTGTTTTTAGAGGGCGGTCTTGGGTTCTTTTACTTTTGTTTTTTCTGTTGCTCATGCTTGGTGAAGGAATCGTAGGGGCCAGCATTTTCTTCCTCTGCTGGTAGTCTTTGCTTATGTACAGGTTGGAGTTTTGAACCATGCCGGGACGTTTTTGAATTCCCTGTTCTACTTTTATAGGAACTATCTTTGCTGGTTTTAAGTCGCTATAGGACACCAAACACTTCAGTGCTGGTCATTTCTAGCTTTACCTATGGACAAGCATATAAGTATGTTCATTTTGTACTTCAAAAAATTCTTACAAATTCATGCTTGTCACAAAACATCATCTACCAAAGCAAATATTTTTCACTCCCAATTGCTAATCTACAGATATTATTTTCTAACTTCCTTGCTAGTTGTAACAAACCATATTTCCTTATTGGGACGCTTATGGGTGTTGCTACCTTAAGTTGGGTTTGAAACCATACGTAGTGCAAGTAAAGCCATCAAGGATTAGTAACAGCGGCTAGAAGGGGGCACATCAAATGGCAAGAATATGTAAGAGATCTTACTTCATGTATATTAGACATGAGTGATGTAGTATATTAGGAGTAGGGTGATAATTTACGCAATAAATTATGGGAGACTTAAAAATCAAAATTTGAATTTGAGGATCATGAGGGAACCCGGGTTTCTTGTGATCGAATGATCAAAACCTCGTTAAGATAAGAGTGTGAGAGGATGAAGAGAAATCATGGAAGTAACATGAAAGCCCCAACAAAATATACTGATAAGGAGTGGAAGACCATCAAGAAATGTTGGAACTCCCTCGACATTAAACAGAAATCTGAGAGAAATACTGCAAAGAGACGGCGTGTACGAGAGGGAATAGCACGTCCAGGTCCAGCTGAACGTGCTGCCGAGATCGAAGCCCTTGAGGCTCAAAGAGTTCTTACCGCTAGTGCAGCTCGGGAGAGAAAAAGCAGGCAGAGAGTACGTGACAAGGAGAGGGTAGCAGAGTCTCTAGTTCTAGCTCATGCGGAGCAAGCTGCAGCTCGGTCTTTTACAGTGAGAGAGAATAGTAGGATTTCGTTGAGTATCAGTCAAGCCATTGTTCAAGAGTTGAAAGGGTGTGTGACATGTAGTAACCTTGTAAGCAGTCCTGTAGGAGAGCAGTACAGTATGAAGATGTTCATCCCAATCTGTTCTCCTATCATTGACCAGCTTGCTCAGTAGGTGACCAATCACCTTGTTTGTTGACTCTGCCTGGCCATTACCCTGGGGGTAATAGGTTGTTGATGTACGATGCTGGAGCAGAAAATGCTCCACCAGGTGTTCTATAGCCTCATTAATAAAATGAGAACCCTGGTCACTTACAAGTGTCAAAGGACACCCGTATCTTGAAAGGATCTGCTCATACAAAAACTTAGCCGTAACTGCTGCTGAATTGGTTTTGAGCGCCCTTGCTTCCACCCACTTGGTAGCATAATCTGTAGCCACCAAGATGTATCTGTTCCCTGTTTTGGATGCTGTTGGTTTAATGGGCCCGATAAAGTCCAATCCCCATTTCATAAATGGCTCTGCTGGCATGCTGGCCACTAAAGTAGCTAAACCAGTATTTGCCATGCCTCCCACTCTCTGGCATCTTTCACACGCCTTGCAGTATTCTGAAACATCCCGATGTATCGCTGGCCACCAGTATCCGGCGTCCAGTATCTTCCTGCTGGTGATGTCTTGCGAAAAATGACCACCTGCTACTCCATTGTGCATTTCCTTCATCACCACCTCTGCCTGCACTGGATCCAGTACCCTCCTGACCACCAGATCGTGTCCTCGCTTGTGCAGGATGCCTTGGACCACTGTATAGGGTAGCGACTTCAGAATCAGCTTCCGCTGCTCCTCCTTGGACAAGTCTTGTCGTACAACACCAGATTTCAGGTAAGAACGTACATCTTCTAACCATTCTGGTTTAACATAAAACAAACTTGCATCCTTGGTCTGATCCTCAACACCAGTTGCTGGTTCTCCGTTGGGCAGTCTTGACATCGCATCTGCCACCCCATGATTTTTCCCTGGCTTATACACCACTGTAAAATCGTACTCTTGAAACAGCAGTAGCCATCTTGCTATCCTTCCTGACACCTGCGGCTTATTGACCAGATACACCAGTGCCATATGGTCAACATAGAAAACAAACTTATTACCCAGTAGATAATGCCTATACTTCTGTTTGCACACTTCTTGTACCTCATCACGGGCCACCCCGCATCCTCCCCATCCTCCACTACATAAAACTTAAAAAGATGCATTTCACTGTGACCTTCTATCGCATTACCTCCGTCGTGATGAAAATCAGCAACATAACTTTTGAAGTCTGCCACTTCCTGAACAACCTCTGGAATAAAGGCAACTGTCTTCTGAGAATCCATGAATGCCTTCATAAGGTCGGCAAGGCAGTATGTGTTCTTTCGCTTTATGAGTTTCGACAGGTGACTGAAGTAGGCGTCGATGTCCTCATGTGTGTGTCCCACAATCAGGAAAGCAACTGTAACTTCCTTGAATATTCGCCTCCCCGTCAGTAACGAGCAGAATGCTAGAAGAAACCGGTTCTTGTTGTCCTTTGCTGAATTGTCAAGCTGGAGATACAACTTCTTCGGCAAAGGAACAGCAGGCCTACCAAGCAGAGGTGGAGTGAGTGGTTCATCTCTTGAGGGTGGAATTGAGGGGATGCAACGTGACGATCCATGCATTAGCGCTTCAAAGAATTCATTCTGTAGCGGAGCCTCGAAGAGTGCTCTTGACTCCCAGACAGGTAGTCTCTCCAAGGCACGGAATACCTTGCACAACGAGGAGATTGTGAAATTTGGGTCTCCTGGCCACAGGGCAGTTGCATAGTGTGCGTAGGCGCCATCTCCGTGACCGTGAGTCAGCATTCCAGTACAGGAAATCGGAATTTGACCAAGCCCTGCCGTAGCCTTCGTGATACGTTGCATCCCGGGAATCGCTGTTTTCGATGTGTCCATCTTATCGTGTATGATGCATAGAAACTCATTAGGACTCTGTATAGATTTGGTTGTCCATCCGTAATAAATGTTGCGACAAGCTCGCTGATAGTTCAAATGCCTGGTCCTATCCTTTGTCAAGCTCTGCCACTCGTCCGACCCTCTAGGATACTTGGAGCTCCTCACCAATCGATAGGCATTCTCCGGGACACCATCCAGACCATCGTCTACGTCGGCGTCTGCTAAATTCTCGGAGCAGTAAATAATTATATCAGAGAGAAGGTGACCCCCTTCTAAGCGAGTGTGAGTCAGACGCCATCTGAGAGTTGTCATCTGCAAATGATCGTCTTCAGAGACGAAGAGAACCCCAACCTCTGTATCCCCTAGGACTTCATCATCACATGCCTCGTCCGGTAAACATACTTGAATCATTGCTCTACCACGGACTGATAGGTCATCATTAAGAAGTTCGACATACCGATTTCTCCAGAGGTGGCGGTCAGGATAAGAAGCATCTAGAGTGGAAGGAGTACCCGAGGTCCCGGAATCCGGACCCCAACAATGATCATCTGTGTCTACGTTGGATTCCCTCTCTTTAGACACATGGTCGTCACTACTGATATTTATTGGAGACCTAGTCCCCAGATCCTGCTCAGACGGAGCGGAGTTGCTTTCATCAATTTCTTCATTGTCGTTCCCCAAGTAAGGTTCCGTCAGCGGGCAGCCGACGGGACATGTGCCAGCCAACGCACCGTTCACAAGTGGACATACCTTGTATCCACTCCAAAGTACCAATCGCCCCACAGCACACCCGATTGTTAACACATCCGGTAACTCGCAGAAAGCAAGTGTTTCAGAGAATTCTGGATTGACGGACGACACTCTCACTATTAGAAAGAAGCTGTGAGGAATCAAAAACCCCTCCCACATTCCTTTAGGAGAGCACTCCATAATGACTCCAGCGGCTAAACAACGCTTTAAGCCTCCGGATTCCTCGAGGAGCGCAACTTCCATCTGCTCTGCGAGGTCCACGAATTCTTGAACGGGCTTGGCATCTTCTTCAACATCCGTCGGCAAGCAGCCGACGGCGTTGATGTCATCGTCTTCCATCTCTCCGAAAGGCCTGAGGTCTGCCGCCTCCCACAATATCATGCGTCCTAAGCAGTTGCTCAAGGACTTCACACCCTCATCCGGAAATGGTACATTCATTTCCATGTTGTCTGAAACCTCGATCACTTTTACCATCACCACTATATGATCAAATTCTACAACACGTTGGATCACTGCCTTGCCTGCATAATAGAGCCCAGAATGACTAAGGGCCACGACGACGCCCTTTTTAACCTTCCACCTCCCTGATCAGCCATTCCTTAGAAACATCTGGATCGGCTCTACTTCTATTGGATAGAAGAAGAAGACCTCGTCGGCGGACCGCCGATAGGGTCGACGGGAAGTGTCCCCGCCAACGGAGAGAACTGTATCCGCCGACAACGAAGACGACTCGGCGGGCAGCCGACGCGGATCGTACAACTCGAAGTGTGCACCGAAATAGTATCCGCCGACGAAGACGGACACGTCCGCCGACAGAAATGGCAGGGGACCTTAGGTGAAAAGCAGTATGGTGTCCTCTAACCTGTCCAATCAGAGACTCCTCTCAACCGTCCAATCAGAAACGATAGACGAAGACAACAGAAACGGCAACAGAAGGTGCTGGACAGTTAAGCACTTGCGAGAATAATGTCTGTCCTCTCAGGAAACGTGTGCGTCAGGAGCACTCTCAGAGGGAATCGAAAGTGCAATGACAGAAATAGAATGAAGTATGCGCATCTGAGGGGGGTTAGTTATGAATTCCTAGGAGTACAAATTGGCGCCAGAATCAAATTCAATTTTGCACGCCTTGAACAGATCAAGATCCCATCATGGCGGCGGAATACCGCCGCCGTCACAGATTAATGTTAGTTCATTATTACAAATTTGAACGTGGCGATTGGAGGAGCTGTCACATCACATGCCCACGCCATCATGACTTGGTGACGGATTGAAAAAAAGTCAAAACACGTCCCATCATCATCCTACGTGGCGTGATGGGACGGATGTTAGGGATGACCATCCATGCATGGATGGTATGTACATAGCCATACGTCATGACCCATCGAACGTGACGATTCAGTCTCGGGAGGTGGGGGTCTGCAGGGTATACACCTGCCACCCTCGACATTTCCTCCTCATTTCCAGCCTTCTCTTTTTCAGCTCTCTTTTGTCCTCTTCTTAGCGCTCCGCAGAGGTCGCGTCGGCTGCTAGGTTTTCCTGCGTCGGCTGCTAGGGTTGAGGGCGTTGGCTCCTTCACTAGCGCGCGTCCGCTGCTGTTCTTGGATCATCCGCCGACGGTGAAAGGCCATCCGCCGACGACATGGCTGCCTCCGAGAGTGGGTAAGTTGTCCAGTCGGCTGTCCGCCGACGTTCCCCTTCTTGAGTCCTTCATGTTTTGTATTTTCTCGCATGGGTTTGTCCCCCCCGTCGACTGTCTGCCGACGCCACCCCTTCTTGAGTCATTCAATTTTCTATTTTCTCACATGGATTTTCCCCCCTGTCGGCTGTCCGCCGATGTGGGGTTTCTGATTTGGGTTTATCCCCCTCGTCGGCTGTCCGCCGATGGGGAGTGGCTGTCCATCCCCCTCGTCGGCTGTCTGCCAATGGAGTGCGAATCTGATGGTCTAATATTGTGATTCTGATTATGCAGGGCGATGGTCGACCCCACCGCAAAACCAAGTGGGTTACGGTGGCTCTGTGACAAGGTTGTTGATCTTGAAGGAAGAATAGTTGCACGGGGCTTGAAACCGAGGGTGACATTCCTCGCTGATTCGAAGATAACGGAGTGGGGCATCACCTGGCGTGACACTCCCACGTCACTGGGCTTCGTGACCAAAATAGGCCAGAAGCAAATGGCGGGTGGACCAAGATTCAGGATTATTGGAGCCAGGGAATGCAAGGATAAGGACAACGTGTGCTTGGTGTTTGCATCGGTTCCTGTCGCGGAGGGCACTCCAGTGGACTGCTTTGCGGTCGTAATTCCGGCTAAGAAGTGCATGGACAGCTTGTGCTCCAAGGAAGTACAGGAAGCGGCTCCTTGGGGCAGGGGCGAGAACACAGAAATGAAAAGTGACGACATACTCGACGTAATTGATACGCTCGGGGACAAAGTGATGGAAGAGAAGACGAAGAGCTTGGTTAAGCCTTCACCAAAGAAAAGAGGCGGCCGCAAGTCTGCTGTAGAAGCGAGCACTGGTACTGTCACCCCCGAGACCGGAGAGACACAGGCGACAGGGGAGTCATCGAGAAAGAAGAAGGGAAAGGCAGCGGCCCTTAGGGCGAGGGTGGGAGACAGAAGAGAGGTGGGAAGAAGGAAGAGAAAAAGCAGACCGTCGCGGAAGCTCTCATGCTCGCATACAATCTCACTTTCAAAACAAATGACACCGACGTCCTTGCTATGTACCAGACGTTGGAAGAGGGACTTGGGCACTGCTTTCCCATGGGGAAACGTGCCCTTCCTTGTCAGATTCCATATGACAGGATACACATAGCTCCCGACCATTTTAAGTACAGAGCGATATTCAGGAAGAGGCAGGATCAGATAAGTCTTTTCTACAAAGGACTTGGAGCAATCCGGAAGAAGCCCGAGCTGTACTGCCTTCCTATGCGTGGTGACCCCAGAGTAAAGGATCCAGTGACGGGCGAGATTATTAAGCTTAAAGGCTTGGAAGCACTTCTTAGAGCTTTGCCAGCCCTAAATATCAGGTATTCGATTGCACAGGGTGACGGCACATTTAAGCTGGTACCTTGGTATGAAGATGAGCACATCCACTGGTAAATAATTGGGGGCCAGCACACGTTTGAGGCTAGTCGAGAACTGGAAGAGAAGGAACCACTGGACTCTCTTATGCGGCAGTATTACCTTAACCACGATATCATTCCTGTATATTCTGATGACAAGGATACCCTCATTAAGGTCTCTAACGCATTAAACATCAAGGTGAAGGATAAAGTCGCCGAAGTAAGTTTTAGGTCCCAGCTGGAGAAGATGCGCGCCAAATGGATCGAGAGGAGGAGGATTGACAAGAAAGATGACTTCAGCGCATGGAAGGTAATTCACATCTTCCTCTTTTCCTGTTGTTTACATGTGATTGAAAGTCGTCGGCGGCCCGACGACGTTCAGATGGTTTTCCGTATGTAGAAGTGGGATTTATTTATCGATGTTATTTTCTTCTTCCTTGCAGGAGTTCTGCAAGGAGTACCTCAGTCCGATTCTCGAAAAGTCCCCTACGTCCCAAACCTTCAAGCTGCCCTTAGTCTTCGTGTCTGACGAAACATACAACGAGTGGCAACTGGTCTTCAACGCCTAGGAGGAGGGGAGGATCATCGGGGAGGACGGTTTAAAACCAGGATTTCCCCTAAAGCCAGCCCGCCGGGACATAACGCTGAACGACATGCAATGGGTGATCGATCTTCGGGACCACGAATGCAAGAGGCTGGCCAAGGAAATTCTGGACCTTAAAGTGTACGTCAAGGTCACTAGGAAAGAGGTGGTTCAACGAGATGGAACATCATTGGAGAATTGGTGTAAGCATGTGAAGTACGAGTATGTTGTCCGAAACGAGCTTATGTGCATTTATAGGGGCTTCGCACTTAAGAAACCAGGGACTGGGAAGCATATTGAGTGGAGCTTGGATGACTGGAATTCCCTTCAAGTCGAGAAGGGGTTCAATGATACGATGATTAGTAATATTTGGGCTGACTTGGAAGATAGTCCTGAGGGGAAGGAGTGGCTTAAGGGACGAAATCATCCGCTCACGCCGTCGCACGGGCCAACACCCGAATTCTTCAAGGACATTGTACAAAAATATTGGAAGTCGAATGTGGACCAGTCTTCGCAGTCGTCTGTACAATTCGATGCCCGGATTGCACAGGACTTGGGTGAAGTGTGCACAGCTCTTGACGTTCGGGGAGCGTTCTCCTTCGACAAGGCGCCGTATAAGATGGTCGTAGTCTTTGGCTACGATCCAGCGCGAAAGGAGATGCCGAACTTGCGACAACAACACTTTCTAACTGTCGCTGAGAGGATTCAACGTGAGGTGGAGGAGGAGGTCATTCAGGTGGATGGGGAGGGAGAAACAATTAAGGTGAATAAGCTTGTCACCCCATCCTTGTGGCTACTCGATGCTGAGTCCAATTACATTCTTCAAGGCGTGTCAAGGCTGACGGGTAGTTTGTGGACGGTGCATACTATGCAATACTTCCCTGATAGTTCCGCCGGAATTCAAAGGAGTTCTCTCATTGACTCTAGACCCAAGGTTCATGTGTCCGTTATGTATCCAAAAACAACGCCCGGGGATGCATGGAATACCTTCTCGGACTTCACTGGTTTGAAACGTCCGCTTCCTCCCTATGTGGACGAAGGAGAAGACGGTCTTGGGGAGGATTGGTCTAATGGAGACTGCCACGCTAGTTACTCTTACCTCCAATATCTTGTGGAGAAAGCGATGCAGTTTGAGGACGTTCGGGTGATCAATTGCTGAGGAGGGGGAAACGTCACGGCCCTCGCTCTGGTAAGTCACTGCTGTCTTTTTTGGTGCCTTCGCTTTTTGCTCACCGATCGTCGGCGGGCAGCCGACGCTCATTGCATCCTTTGTGTTTCTTGGGTACAAGATTTCCTTAACCGTTTTGTCTTGTTCTTCTGCAGAAAAACCATTTGAATGTAATTGAGATCATGCGTACCGAGGAAGAGAGATTCCAAGCACACTGTCGGGTTCGGAATGTGACGTTCATTCCGGGCGTTTATAACGTGCCCGTCGAAGCTCTAGTTCAGACCACGCAGTCTGGGGCCGGGCCGTCTGTCCCCGCCTCTGCTAGAGCCAGGACTGGCACTCTCACGCCTGCCGACTTGGGTGTGAATGCAGAGGAGGCCCATTTGGTCGGAAAGGGTGGATGTATGGTTTCGGGGAAGAGTGCGGGGGTTCCCTCACAGAATGTTCAGGACTCCGACGACGATGTCGACGAGGACCCACCAGATGTACCGGACCCAGACGTTAGAGTTGAAGCTCACCTTCCAACTGGAGATGGTGAGGAACAGCCAAGAAACAAGGACGACCAAGCTGAGGCTCGCATTCCAACTGGAGATGCAGTGGTAGAGGAGAATTAAACGGAGGACTTAGACTATGAACCTGAACCCGACGTGGTACCACTGGAAGAATCGAATCCTCGTTACGTGAACCCACCGCTGTCGCAAGTTACAGGGGAGCAAGGAACTGACTCCCTCGGCTTCGGTATTAATTCTCCTACAATACATAAGCAGGAGACTCCTCTTGCCGAGCCAGAACGTGACCTAGACCAGGCGGGGCCTCGAAAGAAGATGCAGGTTCCTCTAGCATCGAGGCCTGACGATGAAGTGGTTGTCCGTGTCCATAAGCCAATCCAGGAGCCTGCAGTGAGCATTGAAGGGCCTCTTCCTCCTGCTGCCGTCGGCGGGCAGCCGACGGCAAACGAGCAAACCTCATCTAACCCCTCTGCCAAGTGAAAGTTGAGAGGGAAGTCAATCGCATTCGTCACTCAGGGTGTGAAGGGCGCAACTCGGATGATTGGCCCAGATGAGAACCCTCTGGGCAAGACACGAGCAGCAAAGAGAAGCAAGACCGATGGTACTGCTCAGGATTCCTCTCTTGTGGGTAACTTATCGCGTGATTCCTCAGGGGTTCAGGAAGGGGAGGAGTCCTCAAAGAAGGGCAAACGGTAGACTTTTTCGCCTACAACTTGCACTTCTTCCCTCCTTATGACCAACAGAACACCTTCCATCGGCTGCCCGCCGACTTGGTCGATCCGTTTGTGCGGCCTTCAAATATATGATTTACTCATTGACCTTACGGCTATGTTTTCACGGAAATAGTTCCCCGAGTAGGTTATAATGTGATAGGATTTACGTCAACTTGGTACATAGTGGTGGATGTAGACTTAATGTTGTAGGACTTAATGACTCAAAGTGCTACGGGACTAGTTAGTTTAGCGTGTTCTGTTATCGGCGGGATGCCGACTCTGTATTGTACATTTAAATACTTGAATCAACATGATATTCTTTAAAGTATTCATTGTAACTCTTATTCTGCATCATATGTCGCAATCTTCGGGTTCATATATCCATCACTGGCAAATTCCGCCCATGCACATATCGATGTCCAGTTTTGCATTCCATATTCTGTGGTATTCATGTACAATGACAGTGTTCATCTGTGGTCTCCATCCATCGGCGCTCCGCTGAGTTCGCATTTGTCATTTTTGAATTCTGGACTTCTTTTTGTCCAAAATTATCTAAATATCCCTTTCATGTTCGTATTCACTGTGATTATATTGTTCTAGACACAAAAGTATGCCTTCAAACAAGATAGTACTACTCTGTGAAACACAGTATATACTGGCGATTATATTTGGTCGGCAAATTTCGTAGAATTAACTGAAAACTATCTCTTACAATAAGTGCAAGTAGGCTATTGAGAGCATCACCAATCGTCTTGTTAAGCACACATGCTAATGGGATTAGCAGGCCTTCGCCAAAAAAATTGCTCCGATTTACTCTAGATCGACCTCGCTATCCTCGCGAGCCACGGCAAACATGCCCCGCTCTTGCCAAATTTTCTTTGTATAGATGGAGATAATTTAAACACTCCAAAACCAGTGAATGGTTGCTTCTGCCCAAACATAGGCACCAAGGTTTGATCCGAGGACTTCTAACCGCAATGGCATTGGGGCTTCCGCGCTCCGTTGTATCACGCACCTCAATGGAAAACTTGCCAAGGCCCGTTGGAGGGGGATCTTGGCGAGTTACGATTGGGGATGCCCTGAGGATTGATTAAAGCTAAGATTATAGTACCACATGCGGGTATATGTATTAAACATGTATATGTATTAATAAGCCTTCAAATGGATTGGTTTAATTAGGGGTTTTTTCCCTTTATTTAAGTACTGTTTTCATATATTAGTGTGTGTTTTTAAAAACTATATGTGCAAGCAAGTGAGGTACGTACATGTGCTAGAGGTACAATCACAAGACGGAGGGACTGCCATTAACTCACGGAAGTTGCGTTCAATTGGAAGTAGATGCATTTGAAAAGACTAGAAGTGCAATGCCTGAATTGCAGCTGGTGCCGGATATCGGAATCATACACAGTCCTAAGGTCTTCAGTGTGTCGTAATTAGCTAGCAGGAGAGCCTAACCTAGTGCCGACTACAGGAGAGCCTAGCCTAGTGTATATTGCATTTACGTCCCTATTACTATATACGTGGAGAAGGCTATACACATCGACAGATTGTTACAAAATGTGGAATTATATAATAGATATAAAAATCAAATTTCCCATCCTGTTTGATTTTCTTTGTTCGCCCGGCCCTGCATTCTAAGGAGAACTTGCTCTTTCCATATTACACAACTCTAGGTAAGTTGTCCATCAAGCGCGTAGAGCTTACGACGTTAGCAAAACATTCCCATTAAAAGTTACACAAAAAGAGGATTAGCAAACAATGTGGGTTATTTACAGTGAGTGCAGAAGCAGATAAATTATCCGACACTGATTCCTTCCGTCCTAGTTTGTCTGCAATGTCGTCAACCAACAGAGGACGGGCAAGGGAACTAGTCCATGACGTCAGCCTCTTGTCGGACTCTTGCGGTGGGCCAGCGACGGCTATTCGTGACTGCCGGACGGAGTCCGGGGAGTTCTGTGAGCCATCCAGCAGATTTCCTTGTAACTTTCAAGCACCTCGGTTTTCTTCAAAATTGCCCGGAAGTGTGCCTGGAAGTTGCAAAACTGCCCGGTTAATGTCCTAGAAGTTCATTTCTCTACTGGTGGCATTTCCGCCACTGTAAAATTCCAATCGGAAAAAATCCTTCAAATGAGAATTGCATTCGGTTTCATTTATTTTTTTGTTGTTTTGCTTAGCACATAGCTGGCTGCTATATCCCTGGCAGGATTCGAACCTGGCAGTGCCCCTACCAATTTAGGGCCAGCGATTTAGCCTTCCTAAAATGATTCAAAATTATTATGAATTCAGATTCTCAATTCTCAATTCAACAACTAAAGATTCTCAAGCCAGTGACCTGGGGTGCCTGAGCCAGTGACCTGGGGTGCTTGAGCCAGTGACCTGAGGTGCCCAATCCGGTGACCTGGGGTGCCGAAGCTAGTGACCTGGGGTGCAGGAGCCTGTGACCTGAGGTGTCCATTCCGGTGACCTGGGGTGCCAAAGTCATTTGAATTGAGGACTACAGTCAAACCTTGATAAGTGTTAACGATCGCGAGCATACTTTTTGTTATCACTTGGGGAATAGTAACACTTATCTTTTACTTTATAAACTTATGTTTTACTTTATGGACTTATCTTTTAATTTATATTTTACTTTATCTTTTACTTTATGAACTTAAAATATATGATCTTTTACTTTATGATCTTAATAATACATGTACCAATCAATTTGTTTCTAAAATGGAAACTATAAACTATTGCTTGACCTCAAAGTTATCTCTCTTCAAACTATGGTTCTTACAAAAGTCCCTTTTTAGACACTTATCACTTATCGAGGTAAAATTAGGAGCATAACATTACATAACACTTAACACATAACACTTACTAGTCTTAATTTTAAAGGAGCAAAAATCTCCATAACACATATAGAGTTTTAACACTTATCGAGGTAACACTTATCGAGGTTTGACTGTATTGAATCATCCCCCATAATAAAAATTTCCTACAAAGTCTAAACCTAGTCGGCTACCCGCCAAATAAAAAAAATTTGAATCGGTAATTTTCCTCCATATTCACCATGTGACCGGCCAAAAAGCCGACACTTCATTTTTTCCTCCGGTTCCATTTCCGAAAATTATTTTTTTCAACCAGAACCCTTGCCTAAACTTATAAATCTCAATCGGAAATTTTCAAAAGTAACCGCTAGTTTGTAACTAACTGCCGGTACTCCCCGGACATTGCTGCCGGAAGTTTGATGGGTATTGGGTATAACTTATTGAGGCGCATAACTTCGAGCCAGGACTGACTTTTCAAACGCCCTGGAGTTCAAAATCAATATACTTGTCTGCGAGGGGGCAGAAAAGGACATGCAAGCGGAGCTCCACATGCTTGGAAACTGTAAAGGATTCCCACACTATTGGTGGATCGTCAATCCAAACGTCATCGCGCTGGGCATCCGCTCCGATTGGGCCACGCTGAGAGCCTAGAGCAACAACAGAATTACCCACATGGTCTAATTCCCCGGCCCTAGAAGCGTGTGAACCATCATGAAGCGCGTTCTCTGCTCGTACCTACTACTACTTTCCATACGACAGCTGCTCAACTTATCAAATATCTTTCTTTAACCATGTACTTTTGTTCTATGGTGTGGTTAAGTTAGCTCCCAGAATTCCATGGCAGGACTTAGACTCACCAAGCCCTTCTGTTTTTGAAGCAAATGAAAGAAAATTCATTGCAAAGAAAGGAAATACACACCCTCGTCAGACAAAGTCCAGGGCGGGGGGGGAAGTCAACTCACCAAGCCCTTCTATTCTATCTCCACACGTGGTAAATAATCTGCGAATATACGGTTCACACGATGAGAGTTGCAACAGCTATTGAATCGAGGAAGAAAGCATTTGCAGTATTCGTTAGTACGTTAAACCCTGATTTCAAGGATCTTCACATGCAATAACTGTGAGGGCAGAAGTTGATGCGTCAATATTGACAACATTTGCACATGACTTCCTTGCGTATCACATGGACCCCATGAACGATGATCATTGATGACAATGGTGATTACTTTAACCAACTAAAAGAAGTCATACAACAGGGAGACATTAGGTGATGAAATTACATTGGAGTTAGAGTGAGAAGAGGATTGAAGCTTCGGTAACAACAAAAGCTCATTTGAGTAAATAGGATGGTCTAACCATCCCTTAAAATTCGAATTCAAAATAATTTCTGGGAGAATCATAACCCTCAATACGTTCCGGATCGTTTAAGTAATAGAGAAGCATCACATTCTGACTTGGCCAGACGTCAAGTTTCTCCCTAAATACTGTGGCTCCGCCGCCAGGCTCCTATCTTTGGGACGATTAAAAGCATACCTACCTCCCAGCTGACGAAAAGCGTCACCATCTAGTGACTCATTCAAAGGTATTTACAAGTAGGTCCCTGTGACTCTAGCAGCCTAAACGAGAACAAAGATTAACTCCTTGATAGAACAAGATGAATCAGATATCCAAGTGCTATCGCGATGAAGAATCGTCGTCCATGCCATGGTCATCTGCGCTTTCACCAGCAAGTCTGCGAGGTGACCTCCCACTCCGAGCTCGTTTATTGACGTTCTGCTCCAATTCAAAGTTCCTCCGTTTCGGTGTCCCGCCGCTCCTCTCCTCCGACACACTTTGCCGTGGCGGTGTCCCTGGTGGCTTGGTCGGAGACCCTGGTTCACTACAACTCGATGCACCTCCCTGGTGCCTTAGAACACCTGGAGACGACCTATGGTCTTTAACCGCTAAAGCCCCGCTTCCAGCCGCGGGAGTAGGAGAGGGTGACCTCGTAGCTGGCTTGCCAACTGAAGGACCAGGAGACCTGTCCCGAAAAGGAGAGGCATCTCCTTCCTCGTCCTTCACTGGCACCTTGCGCACCCTGTCCTTCCTCTTCTCCAGGAACCGAGCGAGGGAAGCCTTCCTTGCCTGGGGTAGTTCAACTGGATATCACGAACACAGCCAGTTAACATAAGAACATCCTCGAACCCGACGCTCAAACCAATCGAGTAGCTTGAATTCGAAACGAAAAAAGAAACGGAAATATACCATGAAACGAGGATGATAAAGTTAAGGCAGTTGTACCATTCTGTATCGGTCCAGGTCGAACGTTCGAGAAAACCACTCCCGGTACCACAGAACGAGGTGGAGCAGCAGCGGAAGTTGTAGAAGCTTGCGGAGCAGGTAACCCTGGTGCGGACAGTATTGACTGTGGCACAGCCATAGGAGCAGAAAATGGACGTGCAGGAACAGCACTCGCAGGTGGGTTCATGTAGTTCGTCGACCATGTGTTGCCACTGCCAGCTAGAAGCATGATAGCTTGAGCCTGCACGTATCCAACCACAGCATGAGCAACGGAGGACCAACAGAATTACATACAAAATTTGTACAAAAGTCGGAACTGAGATAAAAAATAAAATCCCTGTAACTCACCTTGTCGAAAGGTACATCATCGTAGACATTGACCATGCCTGCATAAAAGATTGTCAATTGTGCTGTGCGAGGTTGCTTGCCCAATCCTGCAGATCTGTAAAACCAGAAAATGACGGAACATATTACTTTAAGAGACACGCCAGCCATTAAATCAGACCTTGAGTGGCAGCCTAAGAGATTTAAGAAAGAAAAACGAAAAATACAACGAGGTGCTAATGAACACCTTGGTAAGTTTCCAGCTTGGACTGAATGTTGCTGGATTGGCGGCCTCTTGCCAGCCATTGCCGCAGCTCCATTCTCGGCACTACTGGCCTGTCTCGATCTACAGTAAAACGGCGCTGAAGAACCGAATCCACCTTGGTTTGAAGGTGGTTGCGGTTGCGTTGCAACGTGCTCAGTACCAGGTTCGTTTCTGATCGGCGAAGAGCGAGCACCTGCGTTCTGCATGCCCCTGGACGCTTGCTGATGGCCGACATACATGGCTGCCACCTTCCGAGCCTGCTCTCTGTGCAAAAACGCGTCGTAACGGCTTGCGTTGCCTGCCTGCCATGGTTGAGAAAAGAACATGCGTAAGCTCTGGTTAAACTTCACATACTGTAGAGTGAAATTTCATTCGCGAACTCGCTAATTACGACGCCATTGTGGCTTAGGAAGACTGAAGCAACGACTTACAGACTCTGACTTGTCCCACTGCAACAACGGTATGTGATGTGAATTCAGAGGGCCATCTGTCGACTCCCTCTCCCTCTTAGGAGACACGATGGCCTTGATGGTGTTCTCCTCGTCTGCCTGAAACCTTCCAGCAACGGGGACTCTGTTCCAAGCGTGCTGACGTAGGCCTGTGCACAAGAAGCCAAAAAATCAGAAAATAGTGTCAAAGATAGATCATTGTTAATTAAAGTATGGTCATCTCTCCAACTCACAAAAGTACTCCGAACACAACTTATAACATCACAGTTAGTGCATTAACGTGCCCTCATCCATGGCTTGGCCGACATAAACTTCACTATTTTCTCCTCCTCACGATCATTATCAGGCCCTTCAACAGACTACGATATGCCACCCGCCCGTCCAACTGCAACATCAAGAGTCTTTTAAGCCCGGTACTAAGCATTTGCATAAAACGACCCCCTCGCACGAGCTTCTATTCCTTCGAGCCCGATAGTCTCGCCGGGGAGTTTTAAAAACCTTCCCGAACTATGATACGCAACTAGTTATATACATTAGTGACATGCTAATCACACTTAAAAAACCACTTGGAATAAAAATACTAACTGCGCCACATTCTAAATAGATCGACCACCACAAAACAAAGAAATCCCACACTCCCAGTAACATCGGAACAAGAACACCGTCTCCGACAGTCACCACTCCCACTCCCGTCCACACTAACATCAAACTAAATCCCCCTTGAAGAGCATCGATCGAAGACCAAGAACAATTTCAAGAGAACAAGAAGGCTCTGCGATGCAAACGGGTGGTCACCTTCCGGAGCCAGCGATATCCTCGCCCCACCTCCGCTGGGAATGGGCCTCCGAAGTCGCACTCGCTCCTCGCTGCCGCCATCTAGCGAACTCCCATCATCTGCAGCTGCTCCTCCCACTCCCACTCCCATGAAGTCCACCGCTACAGCCTCCTCCATCTCCCTCTCCCTCTCCCTCTCCCTCTCCCTCTCCCTCTCCTCCCTCTCCCTCTCCCTCTCCCTCTCCTCTCCCTCTCCCTCTCCCTCTCCCTCTCCCTCTCCCTCTCCCTCTCCCTCTCCCTCTCCCTCTCCCTCTCCCTCTCCCTCTCCCTCTCCCTCTCCCTCTCCCTCTCCCTCTCCCTCTCCCTCTCCCTCTCCCTCTCCCTCTCCCTCTCCCTCTCCCTCTCCGCCTTCATCATCGATTTACAAGGATGAATAGAAAATCGCACGTGCTTTGCATGCCATTGCGTGGTTTCTGGTTTCCTTCGTTGGCCCACGCCTTCAAAGCCTTCATCGATCACAGATTACAACTTTGCCTTCGCCTTTGACTTTGTCTTTCCTTTTGTCATCCGCCGCTCTTGTTGTTAGGCGTCTCAATAAGTAATTCCCATCGAATTTCACGGTTACCTCAAATAGCAGTCGCTGGCCCACCGCGGGCCCGCACAGCGGCTCACACCGGTTGGGTCGGTTGTCGGTCGTGGACGGCAGTCTACGCTGTAGAACCGTCCGTCCATAAAAAATGGCCATCCGCCTTAATCGTCTACACATTGTCATTCAAAGTCCTAATCCATGCATAGAGGTTCTACAATGGATACAGGTTCTACATGAGAACAGGTTCTACAAATGGTTTAGAGGTTCTACGCCTCATGTGGTTAGGGTTTCTTTGGTGGATCTTGTTGGGTTTATTGGTTTTATTTAATTTTAGCAAAGATTGAGTGTTTCATCACACCTAGGAGCTTGAATATTGTGAAATTTGTTGTTTCAATGGTAGATGAGTTCGAAGGAGTTAGTTCTGAGTGCACATGCATTTGCGAGGTCAGTTTCGTGCAATGGGATCTACAGTTCATTGTCAAACAAGCATCGCCTGGGAGGGTCTAACGTCAATAGAGCCGCGGGATTCGTCAAAGTTGAAAGACGCGTTCTTAGTTGTTGAGCGCATCATCACTGAGGAGGGGTTGGCGGAAATGCGGTGTCCCGAAAATGTAGGCTGGGCTTCGAAGACGGCGGACAAGAGAGTGCAATTTAGTACCGGAACAGACCTTAGTGGGTGCAGCGACGCCATTACAGTCACTGATGCGTCAAGTGACGAGAACTTGACGTTGTTCCGGCAACAGCCACGACGGAGCGCAAAGAAGCAAGTTTCCCAACATTTACATCGCAATGGTGCTCCAAAACGAAAGGACTTTTGGTTGGAGCCAAAGCTTTCAAATGTCTTTATGGAAAAGAAAGGGAAGAAGATTCCAATTATTGCAAAGAAAGAGAAGAAGTTTGTGGATGCATGGGGCCTCGCCATCTACAAAGAGTACATCTAGAAGGTAGCTGATGGCAAACTTCCGACGGTAAGATTGTTAACCTAAAACTCTAATTCTCTTCAATACGTTCGATTTTCGTGAATATCCGGATTCGTAGCACGTTCTTTGAATACAGAAGTAGGTTTTATTTGTCTCTCGAATTTATTTTTTTGCACGTAAACAAATCTGTAGCATGTACATGATTTTCATTTTCGGGTCATGTGCCTCTGAACTAATATTTTTACGTCAGCGATGATTTCCTATCCGTCTAAGTTCTATTCCTAAAAGGTTTACATTATTCGTCAAGAAGGATTCTCACTAGCAACGTCGTCCATATTGTAGGTTTCCTTCAGAGGTTCTGAGGTGTGGAAATGCACCCAAACTCAAGGACGGCATTACGTTATTTCTTTGTATAAAAACGAAGAATATGAAGACCTAGCTATCGAGGCGCACATGAATTGTAGGAGAGGGGAACTTTGTGGTTTTCCTGAAAGGCTTCCTTTCTTTTGCCGATACTGTGATAGGAATTTCAAAGATAAGAATGGGCTTAATTAACATCGCATAAGGGATAGTTGGCCAGCTTGGGATAAGCCTCTGAAGATGTATCCAGTTTGGAATGCTTCGCAGGTGGACGAATTAAGGGGAATTTGCAAAGGCCGCGGTCTAATACTTCCACCAGCAAAACCCACAAAGGGCAAAAAGCGTACCTATGATGGGGCAATTGATTGTCCTTCAAAGGCTCACAAGGTTTCCGCGACACATACTCAACGGCATACCTTAGAAGGAGTCACTAGAGCAGGTGCAAGGAGAGGAACGTCAAGTACTTTTCCAAAGCCACCAGACACTAGTGAAGATCGTCAAGGGCAAACCTCTCATCCACAACTTGAAGAGAATGAGAACACGGATATATCTCGAGGAAGACGTCAGAGCGCTAGACATTGTAGTAAGCTTACGCAAAACCCCACTCTATCTCCCTTTCAATGTACTGCTCAACCTGTACGTGAAGATGTAATCCCGCAAGTGCCTGATCAATCCATTCATGTTGAAAGCCATCAAAACCTGAAGAATGCAAGAACAGAAGTAGGAATACTTGATTCTAGTATAGAGATAGGCACGTATAATACTTCTTCTGTAGAACCTATTCCAATCACGCTCGTTGTCTCTGATTTCAAGAGAACTGGTCCTCTACCTTCAAAGAGGAAAATGAAATTGCAACGAAGCGCAAGGGAGGTTGTAGAGGTAGACGCGATGGCATTCGCAGCAACTTTTACACTAAATGAAGACATTGAGTCATTTGAAGCACCAAAGTTGGTAGAACCCACTGGTCTTTACAATATAATTGCAGAGGAAAGACACATGCACCTGCTTGACAAGAAATATCTAGATGACCCGGAGGCCTGCTCCAATGAAATGCTCAAGCTACATAAAGAAGGAGCGTTGTCAGCAAGGATATCTGCTGCCTTCTCTAGTTGGTGGGTGAATGAAGAAGCAGAGGTACGTCTTCATTACATATTGTTTAACATGCATGCATTTTGTTCCTATTATATTATTTACAACGGCACTGTCACCTATCATGTAACCTACGCAGGAGAATAGGACAAAAGAAGTAAAGGACGGTGCAAAGGCTACATATTTGTTGTGGGATCGCACAAACTACGACATGAAGGACACAAAACGCCTTAACGAGATGAAGAACCTTATTCTGTACTTGAAGTACCTTAAAAAAACAAAAACTAGATGAGTCGAATCTACAAAAGCGAGAGGCTGACTTGATGCGTAAGCGCTATGATTATGTACTTGAGCAACTTCGAGAGTTTGATAAAAGGGAGGCTCTCCGTCACGAAGACGTTCAATGGGGATGGTCTCCTCTACTTCGTATGCTCCAGAAGGTACCCCCTTCTACTCGTCCTCCCGCACGATGGGATCACACTATGGAGCAGTGACAAGACATTGTTCTTGCGTTGTATGTAGATGATGATAGCCAATGTCCGTCCCTTGAAGATGAATGCCCCCTTATTGTGCGTGCATTTAAAATGTTTTTCAGGTCCCTCCATGGATTCGGAGTGCCTATTTGCCATCCCATCACCGGTTTGACCTCGAACACCATCCTTTCTATTGCCAAAGACCAGGAGATGTCAAGACAGTTCACTCGTTGTGTAC
Organism: Ceratodon purpureus; assembly: GCA_014871385.1. Classification (NCBI taxonomy): domain Eukaryota; kingdom Viridiplantae; phylum Streptophyta; class Bryopsida; order Pseudoditrichales; family Ditrichaceae; genus Ceratodon; species Ceratodon purpureus. The sequence goes on from CM026426.1 coordinate 106,825,914, forward strand.
AAGACCTCATTCGGTGCGGTTGGCTTTGGTTTCCAAACTTCCAGAGCACACCTTCAGCATTCGAAGAATTGGAGAAGGATGTTCTCAGGCTCTTAGGATACGATGGGTATCCTCAAGAACATGCTCTCGAGAAGATTCAGTCTTTCCTAAATCGTGTGGCAGCGAGAGTTGTACTAGACATCGACAAACTCCAGGAACACGACGTTCTGCATTCATTGTGGTGCCCCACGGAATGGAATGACCAAGCTACAAAGGCGAATGAGGTTCGTGGATAAAAATCTTCAAGTTTGACGGACTTGTTTTTCCACTGTCCATTTTATTAAATTTAAAATACTTCTAATGGTGAATGCAGGTTCTGGCCTCCGTGATGTTGCGTAGAGAAGATATCGATTTGGAGTGGATTATAGGCGCCTTTGATAATCCCGACAAACCTACAGAGTCAATGCATAAAACTCGGGAAGAGGCGGTGGCATCCTTGCGAAGGCTTAGAGCCGTGCAATTGGAGGTTATGTACGAGAGCTTAGGTATATTTAAACGAGTAGAACCCGAGGAGGATGAAAAGAGGCAAATGGGACAAGCACAAGCTTCGAGCTCCTCTGATGGTGCGCAAGGTTTAGTGAAGACTAATTGCATTCAAGAGAGCAATCCCAAGCCAACAAATTCCTCCACTGAAAGTCCACAAATACACCCTACATCTTCAACGGCCGAATGTAGCAAACAACTTCTGAAGAGTCCTACCTTTCCAAGTCCAAATCCTATGGCAAATTACGAACTTCAGGCCCTTTCATTCTCTGATTTACATAACGTATTAACGCCCAGAGGGGAATTCCGTCGCCTTGACTTTGTACCTCTGCCAAGTCAAATGATAGGTTTGCAGACTTGAATTTGACTGAAGATTTTGCAATCCACGATATGGGGAAGGAGAAGATGCTTTTGTTATTGCACGAGCAACAACCTACTTCAGGTGTTGCAAAGCTGGGGGTTCCAGGATTTTCTAGACCAACGCCAGGACACTTGTCCCTCGCATTTAAACTTCCTGGCGCAAGGTTCCACAGCAGAAGAACCCCTATCTGGGGGTTTGACCTAAACCAATTTCTGGCAAAATGTGTAGAAGTTGATCGAAAGCAGGAGCGTTCTGGGAACCTCGTCTCACAAGATACACTTGACAAAATGAATTGTATAGAACGTCATACCTTTAATGGGAATGAAGCTGCTTCCAATACCGAAGACTTAAGCTCTGGTTCCAACGATGAAGTACGGGAGTCTAGACCTCCACATATTGAGGACCTAACTACTGAGGATAAGCAGCTCAGGTAAAAACATCTGTCCTAAAATTTATTCTATTCTTTCAGATTGTATGCGTCTATAATCTTTCTAAGGTCCTACTCTTACACTGTGCCTTCTCTAAATTGCTTTGTCTCTCTATCTCCAGTCTTAAGGACGCATTGGAGGGGGTTCTACGGCTACAAGGTGCGGTTAATGCTAGGGGCGTAGATCTGACCTTCCATACTCATAGTTGTAGATTGATGATGGACGAAGATCTCTTGTCGTTGGAGGCCTGCGAAGGGGAGCTCTCTAATCAGCTTATGCATTGGTTTATAGTGTGGTACACGAATAAAAGAAACATGAGGATCAGCATTGCTTGGTCCTATATAAATGACAACCTCCTTGAGTGGGAGAAACAGAACGAGGTTGGTTGGGATAGTATACATAGGTTTTGAGGAAGACCGCCGTGCAGTTTGACGTACTCATAGTTCCAATGCATACTGTAAAGCATTGGAGCCTCGTAGTGATGAGTGAGACGTATTTTGTTTAATTCGATTCGTGCAGGGAAAACATCCTCCACTTTGACAGTAAGTTGTTCGGACTGTTTGCAAAACTTTGGGCCGTTCACGGAGGGCATTTGGAGGCCTCTTCCTCGTGGGAAAGAGCATGCCGGTCTAGTGAATGGATCAATGTGAAATGTTTGCAGCAAACGTCAAACTGGGAGTGCGGATGGTTCACACTAAAGTGCATGTTGAACTTCTGTGAGAACCCGACGTCTTGAATCGAGTGGTCTACAGATGTCAGTATAGCCTTGCAAGTGTCGTTTAAATTGTGTTGTTTGATCACTTCTAATTAGATCTCATTGCCCTCTTGGTTTTTACAGATGTATGACTGGTTTAGCAAAACAGTAGCATTGGATACAAGGAAGGTTGTAAAGGACACCGTCATAGAGGTTCTACAAGACATCAGCTGTGGACAGTCCGCGTGGAAGGCCACCCCTTATGAAGAGACCAACATTAAAGGTCCTTTAAAATTGAAAAACAGTGGACCACCTTTAAGGAGGTCTTCCAGAGATCATAAGTGGAGAGTGTTACCGTAGGTTGTGATTAAATTATGCGATATGTTACAGTGGACCTAAAACGTCCTCAAATTCATGTATGCCATATTTAACTATTTCTGGATTGTCCAGAGTCCAGAATTAAGTAATCACCTATCATTAACCTGATAAATTTAGAGCATTGGCGTAACAATGTATGGGAAGAACCGTGGTGGAGGGGCTCAGAAGTATTCATCACGGGATCTCTCGACACCAAACTTGACCAAGATATAAGTACATTGCAAGCGAGATATAAAAGAACAGAGGACATTTGGGCTCTAGAGTATGTGTCACGAGATCCTCCAATAGCAAACTTGACCCAGATAATTATACGTACATTGCGAGCAAGGAACGGAAAACAGAAGAGATTTCGGCTCTACAATATTCATCACGGGATCCCCAGCAGCCAACTTGACCGAGATATACGTACATTGGGTTTAGGGTAATACAAAAGAATAGAAGAGATGGGGGCTCAGATTTATTCATCGGGGTATCCCGCGATATCAAACTTGAACGAGATATCAGCACATGGCGAGCACGATACAGAACAGTAGAAGGCATGTTGGTTCAGCATTGTTTTGGTCACGGGATGCCCCCAATATCAAACATGAACAACATATTAGACATGGGAAGCAGATTCGAAATACATCTACAGAAATGAAATATCATTGACAGGAGGAAGGCAGGTATTACACGGAAGCCTGACGATCCTTCAAGCATGGATGAATTTGATGTCATTAACAGAAGATCAGGAAGAGAATTAACTCAAACGGACTCGTCGTGGGATCTCCCGATGTCGTACCTAAACGGCATAAAGGATCTCTGATCAAAAAACTTATCTCCCTATACGTTTGCTAACGCAGATTCCATGGCTATCTTAGGAATGGTTCTACTCCTCGGATCCATGATCCACGACGAAGTTGCATACACCACTGCATCAACAGTGACCCACAGAAGAAAGGAAGAGATGTGGGCTCGGAAGTACTCTACTATTCATCGGGGGATCCCGCGATATCAGAGTTTAATGGGATATCACATGGCGAACATACAATGAGGTATAGGGCCTGCCGGCTCGGAAGTGTTTTTCACGCAATACCCCAATATCAAACATGACCGACATGTTATATTATGAAGCAGATTTGAAACTATTCTAGACTTGCTACTACTAAATTTATTCTAAACTATGGAAATATTAGAATACGAAATATACAAATATGAAAGCATCAAATGAACCTCTGTTTTTTATTCAAAGCAACTCTGTTTTAAAGGCATTCCATTCCAAAAATAGTTCACAATCCACACGAGGGACACCTTCGGCAAGAGTTACAAAAAGATGAAAGTGATCTGTTTTTACATCTATGGTTACCAAACATCGTAGGATACAACAGTCTTGCTAACTACTTCCTAAAGTCCCCTTCCGATATCTGAGCTGATTAGCAGCAAGAAGTTAAACATGTGGAGTATATGGAAGATGCCTGCAAGTTCAGAAACAAAGAGAAAAAGAGGATCAGATGGTATGAAGTTTAGGGTTTAAAACCAACAAGTGGAGGTCAAAAGCACGGACTCATCCTCTTGACACTCACCACGAACTCAGCATCAGGCAATGGAATTCTGCGCAAGACATACAGCAACCGTAATCTATTACTATGAAAACATCAAACAAAGGGCGAGCTTAAGGGTTATGAGGAGAAAACATTTCACCTCGTCACTGATGTGGTGGGCTCCCCAAATCCCGGCTCTCCTCCTCATTTGAATCAGCTATAGAGAAGACCTCCCCGGAGGTGAGGGGAAACTTGATGTCAGAAGCGTTCATAATCTCCACTTGCTCAAGACCATGTGCAAGAGTCCAATCCCACTCCACACTAGGCTGCATTAGGCGTGCAATGCGGTTCCACAGGGGAATTGCTACACCGCGACCACGGGCGCGTTCCACCGCCATAAACCACGGACGAAGCTCCTCCACTCCTTGTGGGAAAACCACCGGCTCCCACTTGTCTGGCGGGTAACTTGACACCCTAAAACCACCGCCCGCCCTCCTCATCACTACAAATGAACTAGAAGCAGTTGAAACAAAAGGGAAACTGAAGTTGGAACAACTATTTTGTCGCGCTAAGGAACTTATGCTTATGAGGGGGCATATTATACTGTGAAGTAGATATGAAACTCATACAGAAACAAACATCATTGACACGAGGAAGGCAGATATTACACGGAAGCCTGAGAAGCGGTCAAGCAGTGATGACTCTTATTTCTTTAATAGAGAATGAGGAAGACAGGTGACTCAGATGTAATCATCGAGGGATGTCCGGATGTTGTTCCTAAATGGCATAGAAGATCATGGATCAACTACGTTAGCTCTCTCTAAGTTTGCTAAAGCAGCTTCCATAGGAATGGTTCTAGTAGACGGGTCTTTGATTTTTGACCAACTTTGAAACAAAGCTGCACCAACAGAGACCCACTCCGGAGCACGCGTCTCTACTACCTACTTAGCAGACCAACAGTTATGGTATTTTAATGCAAGGTCTCTTTCCACGCTACAAGGTTCCCAAAACTGAATTAGAAATTTCCCATGGTTTACATGGCCTTCCTCTCTACATACAGCAGTCGCTGCTCTTCCCTGCCATACAGGACAAATGAGTGGATCTTCAGGTCTCAAAAGAACCCGGCTGCCACGCCGAATATCATGCCAGGGATTGAAAGGACTCTCCGGAGTTTGGTTTGCTGGGCCACAATACGCTTCTAGTTCCTCATCCTCAGGAGTCACATCCTCAAGTAAAAATTGTAAAAATCTTGGGCGCGGTACTCCGTTGGATACGTCCCTCCAGTCATGGCTTGGCCAGAAACCCTCTAACAATTCAGGATTTGTCACTACCACAGGCTTATCAAGCTCAGACAACAAACGAGTCCAGTAGTCAACATAAGGCCCAAAAGCTGCTGCAAATCCCTCGCATTTTGCCATTCCATTTTTCTAGTACTCAATGTACTTTTGGAGTCCGCACTTCATGAATTTCTTGTTTTCAGTAGCTTTGGCTGCGGTCTCTCTTGCCTTCACCTGATTCCCAATAGATTTAGGAACCTCACTTCCCCACATAGGTTTGAACGGAACCAGCTTTGGTGAGCCGTGAGGAAGTTTTGGGCCGCCATCCATGTTTTCATTCCACAATCGAATAGGGGGTCTGTTGAGGGGTAGCCATTGTGCGTCGACGGCTGATTTCTTGTACCTCCTAACCGGCCAACCATCATCGTCCACATAGAACTTGAAAAGGTGCATCTCTCTAAGTCCAATAAGGCATGCTGCACCACTACTTTGATAGCCTTTGATGAAAGACTTGAAGTCTGCAACCTCTTGAATGAACTCCGGCATGAATGACAACTCCTGGGACTGCATGAAGGCCTTCATTAGATCCGCTAGAACAAACATATTCTTGCTTTTTAATGCCTTCGACAAATGGCTAAAATAAGCGTCAATATCTTCGTGCGTATGACCCACTAGTAGAAATCCGGCCTGAATTTCCTTGAAAACACCCCGTGCAGTCAGCAGGGAGAGAAACGCCATGAGATATTGGTTCTTGTTATCTTTGGCGGAGTTATCCAGCTGAAGGTATAACTTCCTCGGTAAAGGTTTAGACCCTTGGACATCGGGGGATCCTTTGATACGCGGTAAATTGTCGAGGCACCTAGACTTCCTCCTCAACAATGTCTCGAACAGTGAGTTTTGCGGGGGGTACTCAAATAGTTTCCCAGACTTCCGAAATGAGGGGCCTTCCAGTCTACGGATCAACCTCGCCAACGACGATATTGTGGCGTTAGAATATCCTGGCCCCACTGAGGACAGTAATGTGCATAGGCGCCATCCCCGTGCCCATGTGAAACCATACCAGTGACGTTCATAGGAAGTTGGCCCAAACCTTGAGTAGCCTTTGTTGTAACCCGCATCGGGGGAAGGGCGGTTTTTGCAGTATCCATCTTGACATGAATAATGCACAGAATCTCACTGGGATTGCGCTTTGATTCTTCGTGCCATGCGCCATACAGACGACAACAAGAGGCTTGGTGAGCAAGATGCTCGTCCCTGTTGCTTCACGAAGTCAACATATTCTGGACTTCCGTTAGCTGACTTCAGAATGAATTCTTGAAGTTGGTCACATGTCGAGCATTTCGCAAAAGAACTTCCAACCGGTTTGATTGCGATATTGTTGAAGAGTGAACTTCTAATTCTACTAATTGTAGACTGGCTCACTGTAGGCAGACCTAATGAAACATTTGTGTGCAAAGCACCAGAACGACCAAATGGCTTCTGAGGCAAAGAAAGAGACGCACGCAAGCGAACAAGCTCGAAGTATTACACGACAAATTATGACAAATCACCGAAGACGGGAAAAAGAGTTATATATTGCATGACGTAGGTAGAGTGCAACGATACTATAAGACAGAGAACTGACTGTTAATACGAAAGTAACCTCTATCAGGAGATCTCCCGATGCAATGACACTAGAGGACACGCGAAGCAAAGACTTGTAACTCATTGGCGTCAGCCATCACTCGCTTCCAGTTGTTGCCTGCTGGAAGATAATTCAGAGTGTCCACTCGTCCATTTGCGATTCCTCGCATTTGATGGGGCACTTGATCTGCATTCTCGTCTACAATAGCAGCAATAGTACCCATGACTTGAACTGTTCCGATCCTCGGTCGCTTGTAGCCCTTGTTTCCATGCGCTGTTGGGAGAACCCCTTTGTTGTATCTTTGGACATAGCTATGAAAAGTTGACTTGGGAACTCCGTGAATAAGATACCACGCACTTGCGCAAACTTCCAAACCATGCAGCGTCAAGTATTTCCTCCTACGGTCACCGTCGACTGAATGCATCTGTCCACCCGCCGCAATCCCGTATTCCCGTCTTTCCTGAAAGGATTTTGAATAGAATTTCTGACGCACTATTAGTGTGAGCTCTTGGGGAAATATCACTGCCAGAGTCCATTCTGAAGAGAGCCAAAGAAGTATCCGGGGATCTCTCGATGAGGGTCTAAATTCTATTGGATCGAGTGATCTCTCGATAAGGGTCTCTCGAGACTATTTCCAATGCAGTACCGAGGGATCTCTCGATGAGGGTCTAAATTCTATAGGATCGGGGGATCTTCCGATGGGGGTCTCTCGATGAGGGTCTCCAAAGAAGTATCAGGGGATCTCTCGATGAGGCTCTAAATTCTATAGGATCGGGGGATCTCCCGCTGAGGGTCTCTCGATGAGGATCTCCAAAGTAGCATCGAGGGATCTCTCGATGACGATAATTGGGTCCACTAAGAAGCAACCTCCACCTCGCCACCCCTGTCCGTATAGTAAAATTTCCACAAGAACACGTCATCACATAAATGAGGTTCATTCCACCAACATGCATCATGCAAGGGTTAATCTTAACTAAACATTCCCCGATTACTTTGCAAATTCCCGCGGAGAACTACATGAACAATTCTACTTACAATAGGGGATCCCGCGATGGATCACATAATCAGCACATGTAACGTGTACAGGAGATAGAACACACCATTCAAGAGCAATAAAATAAACCCGATTGACAAAAGATCTTCCAAGGAAAGACCAAAATACCTGCGCTCCCTGCGAATGTAATCGGCCGCTCTAAACACCCAAGCAGGTGCTCCCTCCGCCTCCTCGAATGCTTCTCCGGCACCTCAATTCCATCCTCGGTCCCCCGCAACCCTTCAATCTCAGGTTCTACCACCCGTCTAAGGTTCTACCACCCGTCTACGACATGCAATGTTGCAGGAAACTCGTACTCTAAAACGCGCTAATGAAACAACTCTGAGGAGACTGCTCTGAATTCATGTGAATGAATCAGGAGATGGCGGTCCAGCAGACAATTCAAAGGGAGAATCCCTGCCAATTCAGAAGGGGGAAACAAGATCAAGCCCTTCAGGTTTGAATTCGAAGGGAACATACGTGTCATGATGCATACAGCATCCAGTAGTACTTTTGTGAGGGTGGTTTCCATATCATGATGCAGCGCCACTCGATCTGTCCCCCCTACTTCTGTAGGAGTGTCCATATCATCACCTGGTCCACTATTGTACGATAGTCGCTCTCTACGAAGGACCAAGATGTATTTATATGTCAAGATCTGTTACATAAATAGCCACTCCAGGGCATGATTTATTAGACTCACGTACCACGTCCTCTAAGCAACATATACAATATTTACATACAGTAATGTCCATAGGAACACTAAATTTGTACTGAATACCATTCAGTTGTACCTAATATGCTTCCAATGCGTACAGGTTTATGTTCCCACACTTTTCATGGGAGTGTTGGCGTAATAGGTGCTTTTCTGAGTTCGAGCTTGAAGGTTCAGGGTTCAAGGTTTCAGGGTTCAGGGTTTAAGGGTTAGGATTTAGGGTTTAGGGTTTATCTATTTTTGAATTTTTGAGGTCACATAAATCTTTGGAGGGTCTATCTAATTTACACACCATTCAAATGTTTTTTTTTTTTTTTTTTTTTTTTTTTTTTCTGAAGTCACACAAAACTCGTGAGGGTCAATATAGTTTATGGTGTCCCAAATTTAACGTGCTACATAGTTGTTTGGTAACTTATGTATTTTTACGGTAGTATCAAATCTAAAACACCTTTCATTTTTTTTTTGGATGATGGTAGTACATCGCATTATTACTTTTTTATATTCATTCATGTGACCTTTCACGTTTTGAAAATGAGTCATACGTTATGAAAGTTCGCTGCAACTTTTCAAACTCAGCCGTGACTCTTCAAAACGTGAATTTTTAATCGTGCCTCTTTGTAATTTTCTAGGGATTTAATGTACTTCCATTTAAAATACGGTGCGTCACAAAGTAAAAATTGAATTCAATCTGAATTATGATGTGAATGGTTTATGTATTTAAGTCACACATGTAAGTAATTTCTTTAAAAAGCGTTGAAGTAACGTTGTATAAAAATGCTAAATATTAATTAAGGTATTTTTATATCACCTAACCTTTGTTATCAATGATTGTAATTTATAACGGGAAATTTTCTGATAACATGGTACTTTAATTTATAACGGGAAATTTTAAGAAGATAATATAAGGGTAAAATGAATGACTTAACAGTTCGCGTGAAACTAATTTCAAAGAAAAATGACTTGCACCATTTTCTTTTTAAAAATAATAATTTCATAATGAATCTTGTTGAATCTACTATGAGTCTGAATTAATCAAGTATGAAAACAGGAGGGTGATTTATAACTTACAATATATCAATAGTGGTTGCCACTTTAGTAGGTATTCAAATGAAAATTATATATAAATAAAAGTTAATGGTGGGTTTTTGAGAATGGTAGAGTTATAATCCATGCGCGGTACCATGTGGATGACGGTAGGACAACGTATAAGAGGAACTCCATATTAGTTCTTCTAGCTCCAGGTTTATTTATCTGGGAGTATCTATTATTGCATCTTCTATGTGACATAAATCTCTTGAGGATCTACCTAATTCATGAAATCTCGAAAGGCATTCTCCATATTATTAATTGTTTTTAATTTCATTTTTCTTTTATATTTCATTCCCGTCTCTTTTAACATGCCATTTTCTTTTCCACCATATTGCATTCCCTTCTCTTTAATTTTTCATTTGCTTCTCTTTTATCTATCATTCCCTTATCTTTTATTTTTAAATTTGCGTTTTCTTTTATGCCCGTGATATTATTATTTCCTATTATGATTTTTGTTTTGAATTCTTATTCAATGTAATTCCCTTCTCTTTTATATTTCATTTGGTTTCTCTTTTATATTTGATTTCTTATTTTTTATTTTTAGTTTTTTAAATTTTTAATTCTCATTTACTCTTTAATCCCATTAAACTCTTTTAATTCACTTCATTCTATTTTATATATTTTTTTTCGTTATTCTGAATATTCTGAATATCCCCGGTCAGTCCGCTTGCCGTGACTCTTCCGTATCGAGGGGCTTAGGTTGTCGTGGGAATTCGCTTCCGTGTGTCGATTTGCGAGGGAGATTCAGGGCGATTCAGAGCTGGTTGGCAGGTTTAGGGCGAGTAATTCTTTTCCTCTCGGTCTAGGGCGATTAAGAGGTGTTTGGGAGGCGAGTGAGAGGTGTTTTTTTTTGCATTTGGTAGGTGTTTGGGAGTGGCATTCTCTCTGGATCGAGGCGGAGCTTTTGGATCGGGGGGCGGACAAGGAAATCGGATCGTCGGAGCGGGATTTGAGGAGGAAGACGAAGCAGAGGACGAGGGGTTTTCCACCTGCGACTGCATTCGCAGGTACTGTTGCGTACATTCTTTGGTCAATTGGGTCTGTGTCTCCTCTTTTGTGTTTGCAGTTGCCAATCTCTCGCATAATTGCTCGAGTCTTATGCGTTGGTATGGTTACTTGCATTGTTGGAACGAGTAGAGGGAGCTGAACTTAAAATTCGTCACAATGTTTGCTCCTCTAAAGTGTTCTTTTATTTCTCATTCTCATTTTCTGTTTACAATTTCCTGTGCATCGTGCCATCGCCGTGCAGAGTTTGCAGGCAGCTATGGTAGGCTGTTCATCCACAGGGCCAGGGACCGCAAGAATCTGGGAGGACCCGTAAGTTTTTTTCTTAATCTCAAATTCTATGCTTAGTGACATTTTTCCTTTACCACATTTGGAAATGCAGTAGTCCCTGTCCGTCTTATAATGAGGAGCAACATTAAGAGAGGTGCTGTGACGAGCATTCTCTTGGTATTGTAATTGGTTTCCGTAGTGCGACATGACCTTGTAGTGTAACAGAGTAGGACTATCCACATCCATATAAACCCAATTCCTAATCTTATTCACTTGAAACCCTAAGCTTCAAACATAAACTGTACGGACCAGAGAACCATACCCTACACAATGCACTCTACGGACAGTGTAACTTGCTTCAGTGATCCATTGATGCATGAATAAAATGTCCTTGGTCCATCGGGGGATCTCTCGATGCATCAGTATCCCCTTTCCATTCTGTGGGAACGGCAAGCCATCGGGAGATCTCCCGATGACCTATTCACTTGAAACCCTACTCTTTAACTATGTATCCCGTAATCAAGGAAACCTCACCCTGAACAATGCACTATATGGACAATGTTAATATGATCATGAGGAAGGAATTGATGCATTATGCACATGTCCTAGGTCCAATCGGAAGATCCCTCGATGCGTCGGTATCCCTATTTCATTCTGTTGTTACAGCAGAACATCGGGGGATCTCTCGATGACCCACTCACTAGAAACCATATTCATAAAACATAAACTAATAACCAGGTAACCCCACTATGGACAATACACTATATGGACAGTGCTAATTGCATTTGGGATCGCTTAATGCTTAGGTATCATATCCTTGGTCCATCGAGGATCCCTCGATGTGTTAGTATACCCTTCCCATCCTGTGGGTATGGCAGAACATCGGGGGATCTCTCGATGATCTCATTGCTCCTTTCGTCCCTCTGCTTTTTTCAATGGTCCTCCTTGATAGTTGTTGTCATGTAAGTAATGCACATAGCCCCTCATGCGTGTGTATGAATCAAAGTCATTGACAGATCCCCCGATGATCCGATTTGTATAACTGTTTATTGATTTGGAGCAAGAATTTGACCAACAGTGGTGTATGTGTGTACTGCAGGGAACAACAAGTATTGGAACCACCAAGTGACCACAAACCCCTGAAGTTGTACCCTTTTATTGATAGTTGGATCCATGGCTTCAATTTCGATGGTGAATCAAATCCCTGCGCAATCTACCGCTGCGATAAGAACGTCACAGCATGGGCCATATCGTGGAAGGATACGGCAGGAGGCATGGCCGTCATTGTCCCCCATCTCACTTGTGATTCGCAGATCCATTCCCCGATTGGATTCAACGTTCTCGAACTAAAAGGCCTTGACGCGGAGACATCTATCATGGTGGTGGAGAAGAAGATCCCAAAGTCCGATCGGACTGTAACTTATGGACTGATCCTCGACCTCTGCAAGCTCAGCCTGATTCACTGTGCATCCCTCACTGCTAAGGGGTTCATGTACTTGCCGGAGGATGAGGCGAAGTGGACTCCGGCACATATTGAAAATCAGTGGAACCAAATCCACGAGGCGCGCAGTGAGGCTGCACTTGCTGCTCTTGGTCAATCGCAGGCTCCAACTGCGTCTACTCCTACCAAGACGCGGGGCACAAAACGGAAATCATCCTTAGTCAATGACGGGGAAACTGCGGTGCCTGACACAGGGAAGGGCAAGAAGGGAAAGGCTGATGACAAGCTTACTCTTCAGCAGTGTGTGAGAATGTCAGCTTTGGATATTGAGAAGCTGGACAAGACCAAACGGTCAGAGATGAAGAACTTGTACAGCGAGGCTTTTGAACCCCTGTACAGGTGGGGCCACAAGAGGCTGAAGGATGAAAAGGAAGCGCCAATAACTGTGCATTTCTCAAAGCTGCACAGGGCCCCTTCAGGTACCTACGTCTACTGAGGACTTATTGCGGAGAGGTTAAAAGCCTTGACGAAACAGGCGAGCATCGCTCCGAGGTACAGTGGAACAGATAGAGATATCACTGTATTTCCACTGAAGAGGGGACCGTATGGAGAAAAAGGTCTCGTAGAGTTTTTAAATAAACCTCCGGAAAAGAATCAGATAAAGAGCTCCACGAACTTCTACATCATCGGGGGCCAGCATACGGTTTAGTGTTACCAAGATCTCGTCGAAAGTGGCGAAATTGATGGGGCTGACAAAGACAAGGCGTCGAGGTTCTCAATCATCCCAGTGTGGGCGCCCAATCCTGAGCACATCAAGCTCATGCTCCTCTCACGTGTCTAAAACCAGGATATGGCCGGCCCACAAAAGGAGCATACATTCATGATGCAGGTGCTCAATGCCCAAATCAAGTGGAAAGAGATGAAGTGTCCGATGCGAGCTTTAGAGGGACGGCAGAACCCTAAAGAATTCAACGTAAGTCTGTATTCCCTCCCTCATCGTGAGATCCCCCGATGATCCGAGTTGTAGAAATGTTTGTGGCCTCTTAGAGTATTCCTCATACTTCTCATCATCGGGGGATCCCCCGATGGCAACTTCCTCATCGGAGAGCGCTACTAACCCCTCCCCCGACGTGTGGTATGCAGGACTTTGTTCCAACTCTCGCATCGATCTTCACAAACGTGAAGGAATCAGAGCTAAGGGACTACAAGATACCTCTACTGTTTATTGAACACGACACGGCCGTTGACCGATGGGTGGAGATTGAGAAACAGTACATGAAGGGGAAGCTGCCAGATGCGCAAGGGAATGTGCAGACGAACTATGACCTCAAGCGTAAGTCTTTTGTCCAGAATGACCTAAAACCGCTATACGGCCTGCGCTCAGAGGATATCTACTACCTTGATGACCTTGTGGAGAGGAAAGAAATATCTATGAAGGGCTCCAAGGCCACCAAAGGTGATAAAGTGGCAAGAATATCGTCCCTTCAAGCAGCAGGGACTAGGGAACGATTGATCAGACTCATGAAGAACGAGTTGATGAGCCACTTCTTGGGGTGGGAGCTTCCAAGCCGTAAGAGCACGTATGTAATGTATCCTGCACATGAATGGGACGAGTATGCCGATTTGAAGTCCATCACTTGCGCGGAGCTGGAGAGCTGGCTCGATAAGGCGTATGCATTGGCTGCGGGGAGGAAGTGGTTGGATGAACGAAAGAAGAACCTCAACAAGACGTCTGATCCTGCGGACGTGCCTGACTTTGTTAAGGTGATGTGGGACGCACACAACATGGTACAAGAGCAAGCAAGTGTAGCATTGCACATCTAGAGGGGGTTCGAAACAAAGTACAAGTGCATGGTTACGGAGAGGATTAGGCCCGACATTTCTGGCCTTCTAGGAAGTGAAGAAGTGTATCAATGGAGAAGAGGGGGAAAAATACACATATTCATGTACTTCCTGTTTGATGCGATCGCTGACATGCCAGTGAAAGCTCAAGTGCTCGCCGAGAACAGGCTGAATCGGATATTCGATCCTCTAGAAGGCCAGGAACGAAACAGTACGCAGGTCTTTGCACGCTCAGGAGAAGTTTCTTCACAGATGCGGCGGAATTCCATGCCACACTTATGCACCTTGAAACGCGCACGAGGACAGTAAAGAGAAAGTTGTGGAACTGGCATGTGATCCTCTACGTCCCTTCCCGCGAGGACGGATTTCCCGAGCCAGAGGTGGGTTCTTCGTATGTTGTGTATATGATTTTCTACTTCGCTTATTCGGCAACGCAGTCGACGAAGGAATGCTACGGGGATTTCTTTGCACGGAAGAGGCCATTTGACGCAGTGTACCTGGCCAAAGACATTATGGAAACCATCTAGCAATGGAAACGACCTGGTCGACCAACGATTAAGCTGGCCGCGTTTTATACTCTCTTTCAGCAGCCCATCAAAGATAACATGATACTTGTAAATGTCAACGGCGGGGCTCACTTCACCCACCTTGGACTTGTAAGTACTCTGTCTGCACCCTTCGAATGCTGAAGTCATATTGTAAATTTCTCTAAGTGACTCGAACGCTTCCACTTTATTTCACATTTGTGCAAATAGGCTATTGTTCGAGAAGTTTATTATGCAGATGTCCTCTATTTATAGTACTTGCGATATATGCATTTATTCACTCATGTGTATAGAAGCTATGTCAAGGGTCCTTTTTTGTTCTCAGCCTCAGTGTTTCTTGATATGTCTTCACGAATGCAAGATTTATCGGGGGAACTCTCAATAGACGGTTAACGTCTAGGGGTTTTTCAAATCATCGAGGGATCCCCCGATAAATCTTGCACTTCGCACCACATTTCCCTACACTTCTGAACCCTTACGCAATGATAGTGAACTTGACATTTGGTTAGAGTGTGCTGTTTGCATTTCATACATGTTCTTATCGCCTTTATGTCTGCGGGGAAAACAAAGCCATGGTCCTGGAAGTTGCCTTCTCTGACAATGAGAAGGCACACGCTCTGAAGATGTCGAAGCAGATATGGGACATACTTTACAAGGATATAGTTGACCCAGATGTCTAAGTAGTCAATGATGATGAAGATGATGACGATGATGATGAGGCAGCCGGTGGAGAGGGTAATGATGAATATGGTGTCGATGATGATGAAGATGGCCGCGTACAAGCTCCGCCTGATGATTCCCAATCCGACTCTCAAGACGAGGAGACGGCTTGCACCGGGGCAGGTTCTGAACCGTAGGCAGGCCCTCGCACTATTACTTTGTTTGCTTAGCACTACACCTCGGGTTAACTTCCAAGGCATTGTAGTATTCATGTACCGTATACTCGAACCCAATTTCTACTGTACTGCAGCTTTTCTTACCGCTAATGGTGTCCAGCAATCATATTGCAGGGACTACTGAACTCCGCGCGCGTTTTCGGTGGTGCTGCGTCAAGAGATCACACCATTGACGATTCTCACATGGGGGAGTCCTTGACGCTACGAAGCGATCTTGCCACCGTGTCGGGCAACACGAAGGACGTAGCTCGGTCGTTGCTGGATATGAAGACATCACGGGTGGATCACCACACGCAGACTATGGATCCTAAAGGTGGCGCAGGAGACGTGGGAGAGGGTGCTGAGGGGCTCAAGGACTTGGACTTTAATGTTGAGAACTTTGCTACGGTTTTGAGAAAAATTGATTTTGCACCAACAGGAGAGGAGGACACGGGAGTTGTCAGGGATAGGGAGGGGACGAACAGGGATGTTGCGGACCCGGAAGGGATTCCTCCTCTTGATGAGCAGGAGACTAAGGGAGGAGTAGCTATTACTTAGCATGCACCGAGCATCCAACCATCGGAAGATATCCCGATGATAGAAGGCACACCACCTGATCCAAGCCATCACCCCCACGTAACTGAGAAGTGCACTGCTCAGAGTTTGCAATCCCTCGCTCCTACTGTGATCCCATCCTGCCCCCCGCCTCCTCTCCCACGGAGTACATTTCCAGAGGAGACCCATCAGTCTCCCTCCGTGGCTCCTGACATGAACGAAGATGTTGTTGACGACACTCTTAAGGATTTAGACGCGTTCAGCCCAGAGAAGAAGAGATGCGACGCGGAAGCCCTAGTGTGCAACGATGTGAAGGCATGTGACGATGTCAAAGACAAAGACGCGGGAGAGGAGGAGAAAGACCAGGATTTATATGAAGGGCTCCTAGAAAAGGCACTGACGGAGGTATCCACTAAGCGAGATCTAGTTGTGGTGGAGAAATCTAAGGACGCAGATCGTGAATGTCGCATTTGCAACAATCCCTTCCGCCGGACCTTCCGTTGGGAACAACATCCGCCCCCCGGCCACACGAGGCAAGGGTAAGACTGGGCCTAGCACCGGAACGAGAGTCAAGGGGAAGGGAAAAGGCACCGGCGCTGAGAGATTGGCTAAGGGAAAAGGCACTATAGCAGGAATTCCTGCTAGTCTGGACGAACAGGTTAGGCAGCACATATCCGAGCAAGGGAATTACACCCCACCCTCTCGCAGCGCTAAGTATATTGAAGCAGTTAGACAGACTCACGAGTTCGTTTACAAGGACTATAATGATACCATCCCATTTACTAATAACTTTGAAAAAAAACCTTTACCAGATGTCGACGTCTAAGACGGTGGGCATTTCATCGGAAGTCCAAGATCCGAATTCGGACGACAGTGCGAAAGGTATCTAGTCGGATTCCAATTGTAGGACAGTTAGTTTTCATGTCCTCAGATTGGACATGTGTAGATCGTGTAGTGTCTCCCATAGATGCTTGAGGAATTTAGTGAACATCTGTATCGAGGGATCTCCCGATGCTGAATTCTGATGAGACATATTTTCAGTGGACATCGAAATCGAGGGATCTCCTGATGCTGAATGTTGATCAAACTTGTTTACAGTGGACATCTGTATTGAGGGATCTCCCGATGCTGAATTCTGATGAGACCTTTTTTTGTTGCATTTTCCAGGGCCCCCTCTCCCATCCTCCGTTCTAGCAAAGGTGATCGGAAAGGTACCCGGTCCAAGGTATTCGGTTGTACTAGACTTAAACGGGGTTCTCGTTCACCGTGGGAATTTTGTCAAGGGAAAAAAGCGCCTTATAATGATCAAGCCTGGCTGCCAGGAATTCCTGAACTGGCTTTCTAATCATGCAATGGTAGCCTTTTGGACCTGAATTGCGGCTAAGAATATACCTCAAACTCTTCATGTTATTCTTCATGGCACCTCCTTCAAGCTGCCAAATGTGCAGGTTCTTAGACAGAACAATTGCATACGTTCGTCATACGTGGAGTCGTCAAAACCAGACAAGCCGTTCTTTCTAAAGGATCTCCGTGTCTTCGCTAAGTTGCTGGGATTGGAGTCCGTTGAGGAAGTCCTACTAGTGGATGATAGTCCACAGAAGAAACTTCTCAACGATCCTCTTAACGCTGTCCACCCCCCAACCTGGTCCGGGGATTAAATGATAGGTTTATTACGATGAAACTGAAACCGTGGCTGGAGGGTCTATTCAAATCAGGCGAAGTTGTCACAGAGTATGTGAAACGGGCCCCGCTTCCGTTTGGTAAGTTTTTCATGGACCGGTCGTCGGACTTGGCAGTGAAGATATTGAGGGGCGTTGTAGTTTAGTACAAATGACTCTGGATTTTGGAACACTCATTTTATTCACAGTTCTTCATTGTCAACACATACATTCTCTCACATGACCATGTAATGAAGCAGTAGCTCCCTCTTGTTTGATAGCAAAATGAAACTAACCAAGTTCCTTAAAATTTGCATTTTTCTCCTGAATGCAATGGAGTTTTGGAACTTTGAATTTGTTTTGTTTTAAAATCGCTTTGTTGTGGTAATAATCTTTCAAGACATGGTCAGACCACCTCTGTGTGCCATGGCGTTGGGAGGCACCATCGAGATATCCCCCGATGAACTATGTTAGCGAATACGTCATTTACAAACATCGGAAGATCCCCGGATGTTTAGTCTCTGTAGAAATGTCCTGATATTTGTATTTCAACTGTGCAGAAGGCGATAGTTCTCTCGGTTAATGGCGTCCTGTGCTTCGAGGATTATAAAGGATTCAGCCGGCCGTTGCTGGACTTAGGGAATGTCATTTGCCATCCTGGAATTCGACCGTTCTTTCGAAAGCTTCTTCAAGATTTCCATGTCGGAATATGGTCATGTATGCCCCCATCTCGCTTGGACCTTGTCTTAGCGCATCTGCTTCCACTGGAGCTTAGATCGCAGTTAATTTTTGTGTATGGTCAGGACAAGTGTGTTCGACAGAAGCCTTATCCATTCTTCCAGAAGTTCCTGCAACGACTTCGTATGGATAAAAAAACTCGCAGGTTTTGCAAACCGGGTAAGGTTCTCATGGTAGATGATTGTGAATGGAAGAATGTAATGAATGGAAATCATTCCTGCTATTTCCCGATCCCTTGGAAGGGTGAAATGCACCTACCTAATCCGCAAAACGTCATACTAGACGTCGGCACAGCCTTACTTCCATTCATTATGGATTTGGTTCATTATGACTCCGTTACAGAGATCCTTCAGAAAACTCCCATGGATAGGGAATTATGTAGGAGATCACTTAGGCAATGGTACACCTGTAGAGTAGATCAGTAGACAGTGCATACAATGAGTTGCTTACAATCCCGTGTCCCTATGTACCACAATGTATTAGTGGTAATAATATGGCACTGTTCATTCGAATGACTTTCAAGACAATACCTCATATTTATGTAACCCGTTTTTGTGATGTAAATGACTATTTCACCATCATCGGTCTATGTGTATTATTTGTAATATTATATTACTTAGTTTGTCCATACCATTTCACTCGTGCAATTGTGAGATGGGTGTTGTTCTTCCGGAAGACACCTATAACGGGAAATCTCCTGATCTATGGTTTTGCAAAACACACATTATTCATTACATTACTTTGTCCATACATTTGTTCTTCCGGAACGGCACTATATCGGAAGATCTCCTGATCCATGGACTTGCAAATCATACAATGTTCTATACATTACTTAGTCCACACATTTCCCCCGTCTTGGAACAACTCTATATCGGAAGATCTCTTGATCCAATCATTCAAATAATACACTATTCATAACAGTGGGGCATGGTTTTACTAAGCCCCTTTCATTTTCCTTTGCTTTTTCTGGACAATCCATAGTTTATAATTCAATGAATAGTCCAGAAATAGTTAAATATGGCATATGTTCAATATGTTGTAGAACCTTTCAGCTCGCCTTTTAGAGACTTTTTCATTTATAACAACAAAATATTTGTTTCAGTTTATTATCTTCGACGCAGTACACCAAACGCATTCCTTTGTCGTTGGTCTCATTGCAACTTCTAGTACTGGTTTCTTATAGTTCTTATTCATAGTGTGGACACATTCTCCTCTTAATACCTCATGTAAACTTCGTTACCGAGATTTACGTGTGTAGTAACCTATGCATCTTTTAACCTTTTGTATGGGTTCCACTTTTTCCAATGTACTTCTTTCATGTTCTCTGACATAGTCTTTAGATTTCATCAATTATATACTATTCCATGCCGCCTTCACCCCAATTATTGTACTAAAAAGATAATCTTAAATGTGTATACATCTTTGTATACTTAGTGATCAATGTATTGTTCTTTTTTGTTTTTCATTTTGGAGAGCCATTGTCAAAAGAGTACCAAGGTTCTGTTAGTTTCCATCCTTTTGTACTCTTCACTAAAACAGTTACACGCCATAATATATGTCGAATGTGTTCAATTCTGGTTTTCAACAGCTTTGCCATATTATATAATTTTTCATCCTTTTGTACATTACGTGCATTCATAATTTATTATGATGTTCTTACTTTTGCTTCTTTGTTATGCTTCTAAAAAATACTTCATTCTCTTCCCAAGTGTGTACATCGTACTCATATCTAATTAAAAATGCATTGTGTTTTCTTTATCAAAACAATTGCAATTTCTTAATTTTCCATATGCTATAATTATGTTATAAATCTAAAATATTCCTCTCTTTGTTTCCCTTGTTCTAAATTTCTTGTTTTCCTCTATCATTATGTTTTATTCTCTCTATTTTTTGTTTTCATTTTTTTTTCAGA
>CM026426.1:106856395-106983788 GCA_014871385.1 Ceratodon purpureus
TAGAAGAACTGTGGCTACATTCTGTGTTTAGGAGAATAAAGGAATGAGTACAAAACCGGCTGTTATTGAACCAACAGGGTTATACTATCTATTGGCCGAAGAGAGGCACATGCATATCTTAGATAGAAAACTCCTTGATAATCCAGACGAATGAATAGAGAAGCTGCTACAGTTAAACAATGAAGTAGAATTGCGAGCCAAAGTCCATTTAGCATTCTCTAGCTAGTGGATAAACAAAGAAGCTGAAGTAAGTCTTTTGTTTAAACCTTTTTGATTCTTTCTATACATAATTTAGGGTAATGTCCATTGTCTTGGAATTCCTAACCATGTTTACTGCAATATGCTTGACAAGAGAATCGACCGAATGAAGTGAAGGTCCTCGTGAAGAGGGCGTGGTCTTTGTAGGACGGATCAAACTACAATACAAAGCATGAAGACATGTTAGATGAGTTGAACAATTTAAAGATGCACCTAAGTTACCTCCATCCTTTAAAGGCATTTGAAGCGGATACAGTGAACACCGAAACGGACTTGCAGAAAAGGAAGGATGATTACATTGCAGCGCAGTTACGAGAGTTTGATTTTAAAGAGGAAATGCAAAGGGAGGTGAAGAAATGGGGTTGGTCTCCTATATATCAGATCCTTTGACGGGCATGTGTTAAAGGGTGATTTAGCTCACCCTTTGAAAGCTAATGTAATGTCCAGATCTAAAGTGAAACCTTCGAAATTTTAGTACCCACCTAGTTAATTCTGCTCCTCACCATTCTGCCCCTAAACAACACCAGATTTCAATCATTCTGCTCTGATCTACTGCTCCATCAAGGCAAAAACCCACAAGGCAAGAACCCACAATGCAATTCCACCTTAACCCCTAGCATTCAATGTACACTCAATCTGCTCAAAAGAGTCCGTGGTTTCCCATTAATCACTGCCTCATACATTCCGTCCTGTCCTATCAATCCTCCTCCTACTACCATCCTCCTAATCTTCTCCTAATTCTCCATAGCTGCACCAAACTCTGCAAAGAAGTGAGTGAGAGAGAATGAGAGCCACCACCCTCACTCCTCACTAACCCCCCCCCAAACCCTAGCCGCCACCCTCCAATCTGTCCGTTTTTCATCCAAGTCGATTTTTCATCCGACTGTCAAAACTTCATCCAAAACGCAGTAACTAAGAAATCCGCAGTAACTAACTGTTTTACTGCTCCTGGCAGTTTACTGCTACTGGCAGTTTTACTGTTTCTGCTCCTAAATTACTGCTCCTAGGTAAAAAGGCAGAAAATCCCTTTAACATTATCCCCCTTTTAGTCTGCATCTGCCCTCAGATGCTCCGGCTTTTATGTAGTTAGCTAAAAATTAAAAAGTGTCAAAAAATTTAAAACCGAGTCTACCACTGGTCCTACCAGTACTCTTTGTACTCAACTGCTGATTCTCTAGTGCCAATCGGTCGAAGTTGTTCAATTGGGCATTGGTCTTGACCTCCAACTCCATCCTCCTGATCTGGAGTACCTCTGCCTGGACCCCCTGATCAACCCAAGCCTGGCTCTCCCTCTCTTGGTCCTGCTGGAGTGCCACCAACTGCTGCTGGACTTGCTGCAGCTGGGCAGTCAACTGCCAAATCTTCTCCTCCTGACTAAGCCTGAAGGTGATAAGCTCTTGGTAGCTTGGGCCAAACCGATCCTCCTGCTCCTGCAAATCCTGGTCCATTGGTGCCTGCTGTCCTGCCCTTCCTGATCTGGTTGAGATCCTGGTGTCTACCTGGCTTGTGGATAAATCCACACTTGGCTCCTCCTGTTGGTCTATAGGATCCTGCTCCTGTGGCTGGTCCATTATAACCTGGTCCTGGCGCTGCTCCTCGGACTGCTTTTGGGGCTGGTCCTGATGCTGATCTTGGTGCTGCTGCTCTAATACTGGCTGCTGCCTGGTGAATGCCAACACTAAAACCATCTCTGGGCTACTGGAGAGCTGTATTGGACTACTCACCTGCCCACCCATCGTCTTGACCTGGTGTCCTCCTCTAGATCCCTGTGGCATCCTAGCCTGGTCTTTGGATCTTTGGTGCTCTTGTTCTACCTCTTGCTGGTCCCATTTCTCTTGGTCAGTTCCTTCATTTTTTTCTTTCTTATTTTTCTTACCTCCTCCATCTCTGGTCCACCTTGGCTGGTCCCTGTTTCCATGGTCCAACCTATCCACTCTCTTGTCCTGGTCATTTGGATTGATGTCCTGTTGGTCCTTCTCTAGACTCCCGTTCTTCTGGTCCTCTATCTTGGCTGCTGCCTCATCTTCTTGGTCCCCAACCACTTTCTCCTGGTCTTCAAGCTCTTGCTGTTGGTCTCCTTGGCAACCGCTCCTGCTATAATCATGGCTGCCTCCTCCTCTTGGCTGACAATGCTCTTGCTTCTCTCTTCTTTGGCAGCCGCTCCTACTGAAACCCTGTCTGCCTCCTCCTCTTTGCTGATAGCGCTCCTTTTGCTGTCCCATCTCTTGTTCCTGTTTTAGAGGGCTGATTCCTACTACCCCGCACAATACTGCTAGCTGCTTCCTTTCTTTCTCTCCTGCCCCTTTTCTGATTACTTCCTCTTTTTTTTCTCTTTTTTCTATTATTTTTTTCTCTATTTCGCCCTCCTCTCCTTTTTCTAAACTCTGGCCCTCTTCCCACCTGTTCTCCTGCTCCTGATCTTTGTCATGTCCCTCTTCATTTTTGCTGTCCTGGTCCTCTCTGTTCCTCCTCCACTCATCTTCGTCTGCTTCCTGATCCTTGAAAAAATTGTTGTCTTGGTCCTTGAGGCCTGCACTGTCTTGGTCTGCCTCCATGTCCTCTCTTTTCTTGCTCTGCTGGTCTTGGTCTTCTCCCTGGTCCTCTCTTGTCTTGTTCAGGTGGTCTTGGTCTTCTCCGTAGTCCTCTCTTGTCTTGTTCAGATGGTCTTGGTCTTCTTCCTGATCCTTGAAAAAATTGTTGTCTTGGTCCTTGAGGCCTGCACTGTCTTCGTCTGCCTCCATGTCCTCTCTTCTTTTCCTCTGCTGGTCTTGGTCTTCTCCTTGGTCCTCTCTTGTCTTGCTTTGCTCATCATGGTCCAGTGAACCTGATGTATACTTCTCTCTGGTGCCAGCTTTGTCCTGGTATTCTAAACTATTCCCTTCTTGGCGTGTGTGACCACTATCCCCCTTTTGCTGTTCGACCAGTCCCTTGGTCGAGTACTCTGGTATGGTTGTCAGAAACTGGTCCAGATAGGCTCTTTCTGCTCCTGCCACCGGGTCCTGGTCTCCATCTTTTTGGGCCAGTGCTACTGTCTCAACGACCAGTACATCCTGCTTGGTGGCCAGCCAATGTTCCTCCTCTTCATCGATGAGTCCTTCAGTAAGGTTGTAGCAGACCAATACCTCAAGTAAATCTGGTCCAAACTCCTTTTTTTGGCTCAATGATACTGTCTTGACAGTCCCGTTGCCTCGAATTGTGACCAGATTTCTACCCCAGTCATGATTGACTTTTGCATCGATCAACCAAGGACGACCTAACAGCATGCTATACTCCTCATTCACTTCCTTATTCTTGATGACAGTCAGTGTAATCAGATAAGGAATGCTATGGATGTGTACCTTCACATTTCTGATTATCCCTACTGGTTCCACCACAGTCTGGTCTGCCATCCTCAATCTGTAGGGAGCAGGTTGTGGGTCCTTCAGTCCTAAACGCTTCTGCTCCTCTTCAGTAATGAGATTGACACCAGATCCACCGTCCAGCAATACCTTGTCCAAGGTCCTGTTGCCAATCTGCACAGTTAACATAGGCAATTCTGTGTCAACATCTACTGCCAAGCTGGGTATCAGACCTGGTTGACCTCCTTTTCTGGTCATCTGCTCCATTCCAGCCGTTTCGCCTTGACCAGAATCCTTACTGGCCCTTAACTCCGGAAACACATGGGCCTTGACAATCTCAATCATGTTTGGAGCCATCTGTAGTAGCTGACCCAAAGGCACAGTAATTGGACTGGCCAATATCCTCCTGCCCACCAAGTTTGCATAATCCTGCTCCTGGTCCCCCCTTGTACTCGTTTCTGCAGGTACTCCTGGTCCCTCTTGATCAGTCTTAAAGCTGTAATTGAGGACATCGGAATCTGGGAATCCTGCCCACTCACTGTCTTGTATCTCTGCTTCAGCCATCTCCTGAGCTTCATGTGAGTGAGCAGTCTTGGTCTGCTCTGCTGCTCTGGCCTCCTGCTCCTCCTTGAGCTGAATCTTATTCAGGGCTTCTAGCATAGAATCCCTGAGCCGTTCATCCTCCTTCAAGTCTTCCTTGGTCTGGGCCTTCCTTGGTTCTCGTTCCTTGGACGAGTCTTCAATAGGAGGTAATCCTTCCTTCTTCCTTTGGGCCCTGGTCATACTGGCCACGTCCACTAGGTCCTATGGCTCATCCAGCCATTCAATTTCCACATTGCTCACATGGTGATCCTGTTTTTTGTTCGTCTTCTCCTGGTCAGCTAAAAATTGATCCCATTGTGCCTTCTTGGGGCAGTTCCAGCTTCTGTGGTCTGCTCCTCCACACAAGAAGCAACACGGTGGTTGATCACCATAACTCCTCTGTTGACTACTGCCTGCCCTGGAGTTCGGTGGTCTCTGGTACCCTTGGCTGTAACTGTAACTTCCTGCAGGTTTAGAAGCAGATACTTCATTGACACAAACAGGTTCTTCTCCTTCCTTCTTCGCACCTGACCCCCTCTGGTTGGCTGGGTTGTACCAACAGTTTGCATCGTCATGGCCCAGCTTCTTACAGATTCCACAGGCTTTCCTTGGAGCCTCTTGGCTTGTTTCCTTCCTGGTCACTGTGGCTGCCTTACTGCTGGTCTCCACTTTCTTTACCTCAATCTTAGTGGGTTTACCACTAGAGTCAGTGCAGTTCTCCTCGCATCTCAAGGCTGCATCCACTAACTCTGTCAAGCTCTTGACTGGTGCTACACTGGTAGTAATCTTGATATACTCCAGTAGTCCTGCTCAAAAATTAGTGATTCTGAACCCTTCTCCTGGATCAGATTGTAGACATTTGATTAGAGTCATGAACCGATCATAGTAATCTTGTACCTTCTCTCTGTCCCCTTGGTAGAAAGACTTCAATTCCCTGTATACTGCCTCATCCGTGGTCTGGTCTCTGTACCTCCTCCTGAAAGCAGCTTTAACATCCTCCCATGAGCAGTAGACATGGTTCTCCAGGAAATTCTCATACCATGCACCAACCTTGTGTAGCAAAGTGGTACCCATCAGGTTGATTATCACCTGCTCATCTGTTTCTCCATTGTGCCATAGGGTCCTCTCAAACTACCGTATGTGGGCATCTGGATTCGTCCCTTCCTTGTACTTCGTGTAGGTCAGCGGCTTCCTCTGTGCCACAAGGACTGGTCCTGTCACTGGTGGTACTCTGGGTCTAGCAGCTGGTGGGTAGGCTGGTGGACCATGCCTCACTGGATAACTGCTGTCCGTTGTATCCCCTGGTACTCCTATTCCTGTAGGTGGCCTAGTATCATAAGGCATCCCTCTCATTATCTCCGCTGGTCTTCTGTATCCTGCTCGTGTATCAGGGACTCCGGCTCCGGCTTCTGCTCCTCCCCTTGGCCAATATGCAGTTCTGTTGACTTCTGGTCTGCACTCATCACCTGTGAGGTGATCCACATAGGTAGAATGTACCCCTCCTCCTCCTATTGGGCTCACCCAAGTCCTCGAGGTTGGGAAATGGTCTGTCCCTAGCCTTCCTGGTATAGCAGATGTAATGTAGGGTGCTCCCATCAATTCTGCTTCCCTCAGTTGACCTGGTCTATTCCCTTGGACCACTGATTGTTCATATGCTGCCCACGGATCCGCCCTTGGTTTGGCCTGGAGTTTCCGGCTCTCTTCCCTCTGTATCTCTTGCCATTTGTAAAGGGTTGCCTGCCGGGTAGCTTCTTTCATTTCTTCCTCCTTCTTCTTCTGGTCCTCCAATCTCTATGCTTC
Source organism: Ceratodon purpureus (assembly GCA_014871385.1). Classification (NCBI taxonomy): domain Eukaryota; kingdom Viridiplantae; phylum Streptophyta; class Bryopsida; order Pseudoditrichales; family Ditrichaceae; genus Ceratodon; species Ceratodon purpureus. The sequence continues at coordinate 106,862,374 of CM026426.1, forward strand.
TTGTAATAAACGCAGAGCCTCCTGTCTTAGCAAGTCCTGCTGCATTGCTTCTTTTCTCTCAGCTGCGTGCTTCATCTCCTCCCTCCTTTGAGTCTCCTGCCAGGTTCTGAGAGCCTCCTGTCTCTGCTTCTCCTGGTCGTGCTCTTCAAGCCTCTTTGTTTCCTGCCATAGCTTCATGGCTTCCTTCAGTTTGATCTCCTCCCGATTCTTTTCTTCCCAAGCCTCCATTGTCTCTCTGAACCTGGCTGCCTGGCCTAGCTCCTCCATCTGCCTCCTGTACAGGTCCTCTGTTGCCTGCTGGTTTCTTCGTTCTCTTTCTGCCTGCCTTCTAGCCTGCTGTCAAGCCTTTAACTCCTCCAGCTGTCTTCTGTCTTCCTCATCTTCCTCCAGTTCCGTTCCTTGGAACTGCTCTTGTGCAAAATGTACCACATGTCTCCTGGGATTCACCTGTGCTGGCTTACCCGTTTTGTACATCTCTGACAGTGCTGCTGCTCCTGTCTGGATTCTGTCTCCAGTGTGAACTTCTTCCAATTTCTTCTTCAGCGTTTCCAATGTCTCCACCAAATCACCTGGTGTCTTCTCCCCTGGTTTTGGTGTGTCTGGTCTGCTGCCTCCTTTCTTCTCCTCCTCCTGGTAATGGTCGTATGCTGATGCCATTCTGGTCTGGGGGTTCCAGCAATGCTGTGTGTCTCCTTCACCTGGCCTTGGAAATTCCCTTCTGCTGGTCCTAGGTGATAGTGGATGTCCCTCATACTTCCGAATTTCTTCCTCATCCTCCTGCCAATTCTTGAAGCTTGGGCCAGGTTCTCCTCTTGCTGACCCTGTCCTCCTGCTTATTCCAAGTATTGTCTCCTGGCTCGAATTTTCTCCTACCAGGTCCATGTCAATCAGGTCCCTGGTTCTCCCTTTAGCTATACTTTCTTCTGAACTCAATTGTCCTCCCATTGGTTTTCCTACTTCTGCTGCTGCTCTTTGCTCCCTGAGTTCGTACCTTGCCAACCGTTCTGCTGCTTGTCTCCTGGCTATCTCCTCCTTGTCCCACCCTGGGTATTCTCTGTCCATTGCAGTACAGTTTGCTGCTCTTCCCTTGGTACTCTCTAGTCAGGTGCTCTTCTGGTTTGGCTGGTACTTCCAGTAACTGAGTCTGCTCCTTCAAAACTCCTGGGTAGGTGCTGTCGGTTCCTTGTCCTCAGCCCTCCTCTGGTCTGTTGGATGCTAGTCCTCCTGTTTCCTGGTTCCTGTCCAGTCCATCCCTTTTTCACCCTTCCACTTTGGTTCCTTTGGGACCTGTCAGTCTTTACTGTTCTACTGTGGATAGTTTTCTGCCCTTAGTTTCGCAAGTTCTAGCATAGTCTCAGTTTTTCAAGCTTCCATACATTACAATTTTGCAAGCTTCTAACCACAGGTTGTCTACTGGTTCTTTACTGTCCATTCATTTTTGTTTTTAATTTTTTAATTTTCCCCATTTTCCCATTTTCTGCTTAATCCAATTACTGTTTTCTTATCTCATCTTTACTGTTCGCACTTTTACCCTCAGTTTCCACTATTACCTTTTACTGCTCAACTGTTTTTTATGGACTGATAATTTTTTTTTTAAATTTTTACCGTTACTTTTTTACTGCTTCGAGTATGTTTTTACTGACTGGTAACTTTTCAACTTTTTACCGCTACTTTTTACGGGCTAGTAACTTTTTAACTTTTAGACCGTTACTTTTTACTGCTCGAATGTTTTTCACTAACTGGTAACTTTTTCACTTTTTACCGCAACTTTTTACTGGTTGTTTTTCACGCAGTCTACTGTTCCTTTCCTAACTGTCTGAATTCAACAGTGGTTTGGAACATACCTGATCCCCGTGACTATCCTCCCTCTGCTTTGGAGCTGTCCTCAGCTCCTGTGCCTTGACTGTTTTGCATTGGCTCCTCTCCCACGTGATTCTGGGACTTGGCACCCTCAGTTTCGAAATGCGCTCCAACTGCAGAATCGGTGGTCCTCTTGTAACGTTGACTGCTCGAACATTGGCTCCTCCTCACTGGATTCTGGAACCTGATCTCCTCAGCCTCGAACTGTCCTCCTACTGCAGCATCTGTGGTACGTTTGCTGCTGGAATCCTGGGACTGTAATCCTATGACAGTAAATCTGTGACTGTAAGGCTGTCACTGCGAATCCTGTTACTGTAAAGCTGTATCTGTAACCTGGTGACTGTTATCCTGTGACTGTAACCCTCTGCCTTGGCCACTGTGCCTGTCTACCTGTTCCAGAACTGTCCTGGACTGTACAGATTCGCAGCAAGAGCCACCTGATCCGTTCTTAATGCATGGTCGCCAATGTTAAAGGGTGATTTAGCTTCACCCTTCAAAAGCTAAGTCTACTGTCCAAATCTAAAGGAGAACCCAAGAAATTTCAGTACCCACCTAGTTATTTCTACCTCTAGATCCTGCTCCTAGGTTGTACTCAACAAACCCAGTTCTTGCTCCATTCAAACTGCTCTCAATGCAACTACCCAACACCCCATTTCCCACAAATCCCTAGTAATCATTACACATATTCAATGTACTCAAAAGAGTCTACTTTCAGCATTAAAGTCTGTTCCATACAATCAGTCCTGCTCCTAGCAGATTCTGATCTGCTCTAACACACCATCCTCCTCATCCTAACCTCTAAGTCCCCCTCCTAACCTCCATAGCCACCACAAACTCTGCAAGAGAGTGAGAGAGAGTGAGAGCCGCCACCCTCACTCCTCACTAACCCCCCCCCAAACCCTAGCCGCCCTCCAATCTGTCCGTTTTTCATCCAAGTCGATTTTTCATCCGACTGTCAAAACTTCATCCAAAACGCAGTAACTAAGAAATCTGCAGTAACTAACTGTTTTACTGCTCCTGGCACTTTATTGCTACTAGCAGTTTTACTGTTTCCGCTCCTAAATTACTGCTCGTAGGTAAAAAAGGCCAAAAATCCCTTTAACAATGCACGTGATTTGTGTAGAAGGTCACAGGCGCTCTATTTTCTTTGAAGTGAAGAGTCCTGAGGATGGTCTCCTCGAGTGGGTCCAGAAGTGGATGGATGATGTTGCCGCTGGCGGGGACGGACGTGATTACTACCCGGGGGATGGTGGCTATCTCTCTGAGGACGAGGACTCTGATTGTCTCGAGTACGCTGGGAAGGATGTTTACAACGCAGTAGATAGTCCTGGAATCCCACTCGTGATTCTGAGCAGCGATGACGAAGATCAGGATAAGTGGGTGTTTGCTTCTGTAGTTATATGTGTACTATGCGGCACACTATATCCTTGGCTCTAACAAATGATGTCACTGTAAAACACTTAGCTCCCTTCAATCACTTTTAAATGAATACAATCATGAGAGTTTTGTAAATAAAGATATCGGCTTTTATAAAATCTTTGCATACTATTTAAACAAGTGATTCCCTCTTTGGCAAGCACTCTTGGCTCCAGGATAAGGGAGCTTTTAGAACCTTGGGACTTCTTTGGAGTGTGGTGATTTGGGGATGTTGGATTGCGAGAAATGACATGGTATTTTAGAAACAATCCTGGTCCGCAGATAGAATCAAGACTTACATATGGGACTCTATGACTGAGAACGGCCGTCTCGACTAGAGGAGAACTTTGATCAGCCTAGAAAGAGCTAAAACCACAGAGATGATCCAGAGCATACTTCATGCTTTCAATGCTGCCTGGTTCTGTAGCAATCTATGTTGCATTAGAGTTGGTATGTCTGTAACTTGGCAGCCTAGCCCACGGACTCTGTGTTTATTATGTGGTACCGACCTCCCCTGTTCCTTGATCCGGTTCTGTTACTAACTTCCCCTTGTGGGCTTGTAATCTACATTCATTGCAATGAACTCCTTGTTTCAAAAAAGAACAAATAAAAAGGGATGCCAATGCTATTCTCTACTGCGTACATTCTCCTTATGAACCATAACAAAATATTTGGTTGAATGCACACTTGATTGCTGCTGAACTCAATAGCAATGAAATAAAAAATGGACAATTAATTTAGACATCGAAGCAGAAAACCAGCCGCATGCTTTACCACAATGTCAGTTGTTAACTCCAGCTTACTCATTCAAGCCGTTAATATTTGGAATACAAACATACATAGAGGAGAGCAATGCAAACACAAATTCAGAACTATTCGTAGCACTACGCAAGTACCAGCCAGGGTTTTCTATCCCGTCTGGTCGTGACTATCACGTCGCGACGTCGGAATGGGTCGCGACGAGGGTCCTCCGACGTCATAATAGGTTTTGTAATGTAAAAATGAAAAAGTATAAATGAAAAGGTTGCATTTCGGAGTTGGGCCGTCACAATAAAGACCGAATGGGACGTCCGGTCGTGACTCTAAACCGTCGTGACGTCCCGACATTATGACGCAAGAAGGCCAAGTCACGACCGAATAGAAAACCCTGGTACCAGCCGCATCCTTTAGCATAACATTATTTATATTTACAGTGATACTCTTACATGCCTCGAATAAAAGACATTCATAACATGGTGGAAGCAATCAATCAAGAGGTAAAAAGTAAGCGACTATTGAAAACAAAAAAGCAAAAGTAGAACAGTGCGCGTAACGAGGGTCGGTGAATTGCCACTCTCGCTGAAATTGGCTGTCGGATCCGACAGTGCGTTCTGCATTCGATCCATTACCGCCGGGGTTGAGGGGAGTAACCTTCGTCACCGTCAATGCATGGACAATTCTAGGTCCTTCATTTATAAGTTTTTCTTAAATATCCCTCCTGATAAAAAATGAAGGATAGTCCTAGACAAAACGAAATACAGTAACTTTAGTCACTTCGAACCTATGCCTCTCCAGACTAAGACACGGCCTTCTAATGATATTCTGAATTTTGCCTCGTCGTGGAGCCCTGAAAACAGCCAACCTTATCACATATCATAGCCTTTGAAGACACATTATAGCAAGTCACATAAAGAGCATAAGTTAAAGCCGCAGAAGCTTATCCTACACCACTTTAACGAATGTGAATTTCTTTTACAGTAAAATCCGAAGCCTCACAACAATCTTGAAAATTATACATCGTGACTGGCTTTGAAAACGTGTGTTCAAGCTACATAATACTTCTACATGAAAACTATATCGACCATGGCGTGATGTTTACCTTCACTTTGCTGACCCTTTCCCGAGTATGGCATTCAGGTGCGCCTTGCGACATATTGGCAGCTTCAAGTATCCACAAAAGACCGCCCGTGGTGCCCAGTATTTAGGAAATACCTTTCTCTCCTTTGACAAGGACCCAGGTCCGGGAGAAGAGGATGAACTCATGCTGTAGCCAGGAGGAGGACCCATTACCTCCATCTCGTAGCTGTTCCAAAGGTGGTCACGCAGCATAACCTTCTGCTGCAGCGATAACTCACAGAGCTCCGTGTTGACAAGATTCTCGTCGATCTCAAACGGGATAACCTGATCGGTCATAAACAGTACAAGTGCCTCAGCCCAATACGCATCAACCATACCGGTACCCCACTCGTCTTTCCGCTTCCTCACATCACGCGACTCCTTGAAAGCCACTACATACGCACACCATGCGGGCATGGAATCTATCAGTCGCTCCCACTCGTCACCTCTCTGGCGCAGGTTCTCCAGAAGCGTCATATAGTCATAACTCCACTTTGGGCTCTGAATATACTATGGGTGCAACTCCGACATGAGGTCGGGAAACAACTCAACCATTGCAGATTCAGGAGTGACCCAACTCTGACTAAAGAGGTCCGAAATCACCGCAAAGTCCATCCTGCTCTGTAGAAACTAGCAGACGTCAATGCATAATGCGGAATAAAACGTTGTCCCAGACACATATATCTTGAACTGTTCATTGCTCTCTTGATATCAACCCTCATCTTTGGAAACCTACCCTAATTCTAGCTTCTTTATGCCAGGTACTACACTAATACATAATTACAATTTCAGGCTGTCGGATCCGACATTGACATTTAAGTAAATTACAACTTCAGGGATAGACCGTTTACTTTAGGGCTTCCAGCCAGTATTAATGCACTATGACAGCACCTTCATGGCAGGTACTCATACATGGCGGCTAATGAATGATCTTCATGTATCTCAATTAGTTCTTTTGATTACTATGCTGCCTACATTGCTATAAACGAGAGGTGGTTTGTGTAAATTGCCACTCACATCTAGTGGATGCATTTACTCAGCACATGCAAATGATTAGCTCCGTTGGAGCACTGATTTATCACGCATGCCATTCTCATTCAGTGTCTAATGACTCGTCCCTTGTGAAATATAGTGTATCCTGACAGACCAATGGGAAAGACATCTGGTCCACATCTCAAGACATCACCTTCATTCCTCATTTTTTTGGTAACAGAAGACATTCACTCTGAGATGATGTGAAGATAGTAAATTGAGCTCTCAACGTTAACGTAACATCTAGGGACTATCTTTTCGACTGTTCCATTTGTAAATGCAATGCATCGTTCTTTTGTAATTTGTGCGCAATATTAGTGACCCTCTCACTGTATTGAAGGTGTCTGCTATTACTCTTTGATTCCTTTGCGTGCATAGTAGTCATGGACTCATCTGCTCTGCCTAGAGCACTTGCTCCGACCCACATCATGGACCAGACCTCTCCAACTCCAAGAGTGGAGATCAAGTCATCGATGCCAGCAGACTCTGAAATGCTACAGGTTTACTCCTTTTCTTTCACCTCCCTTAGTTTGAAACCGAATTGGCCTGCTGCTTTCTCATGAAATGCATTGTTGGACCATTGGCATTGCATCGATGTTATTTCGGTTTTGTCATCTCTAGGCAGACCTCTGAATATTAAACATATGTGTCATGATTCGTATGACTTCTGTATTACAATGTTATTGCAGGACAATTTGCCATGGCACAGTTGAGAGTTGCGTGAATATATTTTAAGGGTGATGTACGAGGACAAAGACTGGCGGGTAGGCAAACAGGTTGATGTATTTTCTGAGGTGGAGCAGATGAATCGAGTCCTTCAATCCAATTGAGCCCTTATAGACTAGACAGAGGACGACGTGTGCTCGCTCAGGCGCATCGAGTTCTTTACTGGAATAACCAGCGTGGAGCCAGACCTTTTCCAGTACTACATTCCTCGTCCTAGTTCGACCTTTACGCCTGCTGATGTGATCTTGGATGGGAACCCCGGGTCGTCGGCTGCTGTGGATATTACAGACTTACAAGATGTTGTTTGGGAGTCTGAGTGTAGTGCCTCACCCGACCCATTCACCTTCCAAAACCAAGAGAGAGCGGAGGAGTAAGACTAGAACGTGATGCTAGTATGCTAGTTTTGACTAGACAGCTCAATCTTACCGACATTCACATTTTGTATTAAAAATATTATATAATGAAAGTACCACGCCAAATTTCCACGGTAATAGGCTCCACGGTACAGATCCCGGCGGTCAATTTTGCAACCCCGGCGGCGATATTCTGTGCTCTCTGCTCACTGCTCACTGCTCACCGCTGCCATACTAGCATCGCTGGTGTACACACTGTGAGTACATGCAGTGTGTACATGCAATGAGTACACTAAGTTTCCACGTACAGTGAGTACATTCTCTAGTAATGGATAATCAAGATCTTATTTTTTATGGGCGCCAAGCCTAAGATGCCATCGCCACTAGCAACCCTTTGCCCTCCACGTCTGCGCCGCCCTAGATTCTCGGGCCCTTCTCAGCGTAGTCGTTGTGCTGTGCTGTGTTTTGTGTCTACTCGATATCGCTTGGAGTTCAACTACGGTTTGTGCATGGCTCTTGTTTTGTTTCTTTGCTAGAATATGCGATTTACAAAATTGTTCGCTAAACGATGTCTAAGTCCAGGCAGCAGTCCAGGCATGTCCAAAAATTGATTACTTCGTACTTCCATGCAAGAGGCTTCCCTCCGGGATTGCTCTCGGTTAGTACTGAGATAGACTCCCTTCTCTACAGAGTGGATAGCGAGACTAGTGACTCTTGTTATGTTTCTGAAACCCCGGTCTCTAAACAAGGGAACCCTGACTGTTATCTAGGCAAATGCAACACCATATCTGAAGATTCCCCGAGGCGTGCACTATTTGCAACCGCAATTAGTCTAGATTCCTTTAGTAGCTATGAGTACCTGCCTTCTCTATCTCATGTAAAATTTTCCATAGGTTCCCCCACTAGTAGCTGCGAGTCCATTGCATTTAGGCGGTGACATGCGACTACTATTTGGTAAGTTCTTTTACATTTTCATGTGGACACATTTAATTATTTCATTTCCATCGCCTCATGATTATACTATGCTCATTGCTATAATCTGCACCCTCTATGTACTCATCATTTTTATTTGTTGGTATTTCAGGGTGTCAGTTATGGGGAATACTGCAAAGAGGCAACAAGTGCGAGGGGGTGTTAGCCGGCCTGGTCCTACAGCTAGGGCTGCTACAGAAGTGTTGGAGGAAGAGCAGTGAGCCGTATCTAGAGAGACGGCAAGAGCACGTAAGGCTCTACAAAGAGCACGTGAGAGAGAGAGAGAGGAGGAAACACGAGGTCTTGCTTTAGACCCTTTACATGATGACACTTCTGATCAGATGTCAGTGAGGGAGTTGAATCGGATCTCTTTTCAAATAGTGAAGTATACTGTTGGAAGGTTGAGGAGTTGTCCCGGTCCTTCTAGTAGAAGAGATGCTGTCAAGAGGATCATGAGGCATAATGCTTTTGGCCTCTATTACCGCTATGTTATTCTAGACCTCAAGAGGCGAAGGTCACCTACAATTTCATAGAGAAATTTAAGAACGAATTGCAGTTGGTGAAGGTGGCAAACTCGAACAAGCGATTAGCAAGAAAGAGTGATATATTAGATGCGGCAAAAAGCTTGGAGGTCGATGGAGTGTCAGCATTATCACGTGTATTGGATACTTCTACGTCTAGCATCAATATAGCCATGAATAGAAGAGTGTATGGGTTGAGTCCTGAAGAGATAGTGTTTTGGCTTCGCCTCAGTTGACAGAAGAGAGGAGGCTTGTCAGATTACGTCAAACTCCAAATTGAGATATGGTGGAACAGGCAAACCAAGGTTTCGCCAAAAAAAAAGGACGTTGTTAAACAGAGGGTAGGACAAAATCTGTGGGTGGAGCCTCATCCTACGCACTACATCTGCGAGACACAGGTAAGACCTTCTAAATGACTCACTTTTCCAAATGACTCCATTCACTTTGCCTGTCTTCGACGTCTCCGTTTTCCATTGTAAACTCAATATATTTTCCGGCAACTTTGGGAAGTTGAAGAAGATCAAGTCTACTTTCTGTATCCCAAACTTAATTTTGCATCAACATAACGTAAATCTTACTTTCTCTAGTCTTTACGGAAGGGGCTGAAATTGGAAAAAAGATAAGCACTTTTGTGGTTCACTTTATTGTGCTTCCCCCAATGAACGCCAAGATACTTTGTGTATATGTCGTACTCACCAAGTGTAGGAGTCGTCTATACTCAGTACATTTGGTTAGTGTGTTTGAAATATTGTTGTATTTCTTGTATTGAATGTAAACACAAACCCAAGGATAGTGTACTTAATATAAACCTTTGTATAACTTGTACTTGATTTCAAGACATATTGTACCTAGGTTTATTACTTTTAGTACAACAAGAAAAACACTTTTGGAAAATGTCTCCATGGTTGACAGACATCATTCTTTCTGCGTTTTATGGAGGCTCATTCAGAGTGCAACGTGCGCCAGAGAGCCTTCGAGAGGTTGAAACCATGGTGGGTTCGGAAACTGAAGGAACGAAACACTTGTTGTTGTATATACCACGAAGAGATGGACTTCATGAAGGTTGGATTGAGCCATCTCAGAGATCAACTAAGGGGGTTGCATTCAAGGATCACGTGCAACTACCGATGTCAAGTATGTAAGGGTGAGGCAGAAGGGGCTTGCCATGCACACAAGGCAATTTATAAGTGCATTACAATGATGTGGGAATCATGTATGTGCCCGAAAGGAGAACTGCATGTGTGGCACAAGCTTGATTGTCTCATGGGAGAGAGTCCAAACTGTGGCTTTCATTTATTTCCCCTTTGCCCTCTTAGGTTGTCTAGTACTGACTTGTTTCTTGTGAAGAAGAAGTGTTTCGATTACTATGAGGTTCGCGTTGATAAGACGACTGGAAAGCTCAAGAAGCGACTTAGAGAGGCTTTCAGGGATACTCATGTCAAAGAATTTTTGTTGTACATGGAGAAATCCTATCCTTAGAAATCTATCTGTTCTAATAAAAGGAAATACTTGCTCTGCAAATTGTGGATCTGTGAAGTGAAGCGGGTGAAGGGAAGATTGTCGGCGAACCGCTGAGTGGACACGACTGCCAGGCATCTCACATTGGGGTGTCCGTCTGTGAGGACTCCGGAGTCGTCCTTCTGAATGAACAGTATTCACGGTCACAACGTTCGAAGTCCTCTCTAGTCGGCTCGCCGCCGACTAGGAGTGCCAACCTCTTCCTCACTGAACCGACCTCTGGAATTTGAAATACATATAAAAATGATGAGTAAATAAAGTCACATAGTGATGCATTAAAAATACATCAGGAAGAAAAGTAACTACCCATATGGTTTAGGGTTTAGGGTGTTCGCCGAAAAGAGCGTTCAAAGGAGACAATGCCAGGTCTTGATATTAGAAATTGGGACAAGTTGTCATATGATAAATTGTACTCTTCAAAAGTAGACCATACCAGGAGAAGTACACAATATTGGTTAATTACGTTTAGATAAAAATCTGCAAAAGATGATAAGTTATTTCTACTTTAGTTAGTTCGAGTTCAGGTAGACCTAGTCGGCTACCTGCCGACTAGGAGAGTATGTGCTAGTAGGCTAGTTGCGGCTAGCTGCAGATAGTTGAGCTCCGGCCATGGTATAGGGCGGTGGTCGCCCGTTCTCGCAACAGTGCCATTCCAGCTTTCAAATACATCACACGCCTTCTGCAGCCAGGTGCGGAGTGGTATTGGAGTCTTGCTCACACCTTAGAATTGCTGGAGATATCTGACGCTTCCGGCATCGCCTTCCCACTGACAATCGAGGAGTCCGAGAGTGTTGGCAGCGTTCACTTCAGCCACACAGGGGAAGTGTCAACGCAAACCATGTCAACTGCAGGGTGGCTTCGCCTTGTTGACGAAGCATACGACATCTCGGAGGGTGCTGGAAGTCGGTGCTCTGGCCATGATCAGTGGTGCGGAGGGAACGCAAGCCTGCAGTCCACGTATTCGTCGTTTGGATCCGTACATCCATCCGTCGATATTGGGTGTAGTGCTGTCCGAGCGAAGTCTACTGGGAAGGACTGATCACTGCATGGCCGTTGGCGACCATATGCAGCTTTTCTCCGTGTACAAAGGCTTTAGGGTGAATTAATGTGTGTTGAAATTGTCCAGCTCGTTTTCAATAGAGCTGCTTCATTCACTCGGATAGTTGTAGAATTCATGGTTAGCATTTGTTACTGAGGCTTTAGGAGTAGTGGCATCTCTGATGTATACACAATACAAAGTAACATGTACAGGGCGGAACACTACCGTTGTACTCCGATAAGAATATAATGAAATGGATAAATATTTTTTCCCAGTTTCTCGAAGCACATAGTGGTTCTACCACTGTTGTGGAAAGCGTCGGCGGGCAGCCAAGTAGTGTAACAGTGTCCACCGTAAAAAGCACGCGCCATACAATATAGACCAGCCTCACGAAGTCACCGATCATGATGCTTATCTAGTATGGTTAGAAGCATCGGCGGACAGCCGACGACCACCGAAGAAGGAAAAGGAAGGCATCAGAACAACAAATAGAAGACAAAGTGTAATACATGACTAGTATTGGGTCTATGGTAAAATACAATTCTTATTCGAAGGAATCACCGTGTTTACAATATTCAACTATAACGTCGATAGAGGAAACCATCACAACCTACCTCTTCTACAACTAAGATCACAATTGTCGGCGGGCCGTCGACTAGTCTTCCTCCTCGTCATTCCAGTTCATTGAGATTCCATGCGATTCAAAGTTTGCCATGGCAGCAATCACAACCTCTTTGGGTATAAGATGGGACTTTGGGGGGCCCTCATGCGTAGTTTTCTTGGTCCTATGAGTGTATACAACGGACTTACACTCCACCCACTCCGCAAGAGTCAACTCCCTTTTCCACCGTCTTGTCCAGCACTCTCTCGCAACTTTCTTCTTACCTTCCTTCTTGCCTTCATCGGAGTCCACCATTCAACCTTGAACTTACCGTAATTAGGACCAGGCTCTCTTATAACAGGCTCTATCGCCCTACCCATCCAAATGGGTAGGTGGTCTTCCTTACACGGACGACAGAACACCCAATCGCCACGTAACACGTCACGATATGGGTTAAACACAGACTTCGGCCTAGAGTTTTTCGGACCGCAGAAAGGATAAGGCTCCACCTCATCCTCGTCACCGGGACGAATATCCAAATCCGGTATATATTCGTCCTCTGCATCGAATGTAGTGACGTGGTTTCGCTTCCAGTCTGAGATAGGCCAAAATCCTTCCTGTAAGGTGGCGGAATTGGGGGGCAGTGGCTCGTTGACCTCCTTTAAAATTCGCTCCCAATACAGTACATATGGTAACATGTCTTGTGCGTATTTCTTATCCCGAGCCATGCCAGTTCTCCAGTACTCAATGTACTTAGATAATCCACTTTTAATGAAATTTCTCTTCTCTGAACACTCCGCTGCTCGTGCCACCTCTTTAACCGCGTTCCTCTTGCCCTCATCAACTTCAACACTACCCCATAAGTGCTTATGAGGTACCGGTTTGGGATCACCGACGGGCAAACGTGTTTTACCCTCTTTGTCTGCCCTCCACATTTTCACGGGTTTGCCAGGTGGAAGCCATGACGGATCAGTTGCACGCTTCTTGTACCTCATCACGGGCCACCCCACATCCTCCCCATCCTCCACTACATAAAATTAAAAAATTTGCATTTCACTGTGACCTTCTATCGCATTACCTCTGTTGTGATGAAAATCAGCAACATAACTTTTGAAGTCTGCCACTTCCTGAACAACCTCTGGAATAAAGACAACTGTCTTCTGAGAATCCATGAATGCCTTCATAAGGTTGGCAAGGCAGTATGTGTTCTTTTGCTTAATGAGTTTCGATAGGTGACTGAAGTGGGCGTCGATGTCCTCATGTGTGTGTCCCACAATCACGAAACCAACTGTAACTTCCTTGAATATTTGCCTCGCCGTCAGCAACGAGCAGAAAGCTAGAAGAAACCGGTTCTTGTTGTCCTTCGCTGAATTGTCAATCTGGAGATACAACTTCTTCGGCAAAGGAACAGCAGGCCTACTAGGCAGAGGTGGAGTGAGTGGCTCATCTCTAGAGGGTGGAATTGAGGGGATGCAACGTGACGATCCATGCATTAGCGCTTCAAAGAATTCATTCTGTGGTGGTGCCTCGAAGAGTGCTTTTGACTCCCGGACAGGTAGTCTCTCCAAGGCACGGAATACCCTGCACAACGAGGAGATTGTGAAGATTGGGTCTCCTGGCCATAGGGCAGTTGCATAGTGTGCGTAGGCGCCATCTCCGTGACCGTGAGTCAGCATTCCAGTACAGGAAATCGGAATTTGACCAAGCCCTGCCGTAGCCTTCGTGATACGTTGCATCCGGGGGATCGCTGTTTTGGATGTGTCCATCTTATCGTGTATGATGCATAGGAACTCAGTAGGACTCTGTATAGATTGGGTTGTCCATCCTTAATAAATGTTGCGACAAGCTCGCTGATATTTCAAATGCCTGGTCGTATCCTCTGTCAAGCTCTGCCACTCGTCTGACCCTCTAGGATACTTGGCAATGAGTTCAACGAGGAAGTCACACTCAGTGCACTTGGAGAAATTACTTCCTACCGCCTTGACCTCAACGTTGCGGAAGTACTCCTTCTTCATACAACTAACAGAGGACTGCGAAATCGGCTTCGCGTTGCACTGCTCATTGACCTAGACAGCACAGAGTGAGGCCAATCAGTTGGCCAGTTTCTCATCCGCTCGGCAGGCAGCCGACAATAGTAATCACTAGAATTCATTTAACTATCCAAAGTGAAAGAAGATGAGGAGGAACTACGGCGTTGGCCATTTCGCGCATGTGATTCCAGGTCATCGCAGACGGAAGTACTTTGAGCGCGGCCACTCTCTTCTTGCCAATCATCCGAAACTCATTGGGCATTGGTAGGCATTCTCATTAACGATAGTGGTCAACGTCGCGCGTGCCCGGATTGTGTGAATCTGGGGACGAAGTACTCCGGAATTTCCGTGACTCCCATTGACACGGCCACTTCTCGCCGAAGCCTTGTAGTTGTAGTACGCGGATTTTGATACTCCGTGAATAATATACCACGCCACTTCACATACGTCAACGTTTGCAAGAGTAACATAGAGCTTCCGCTTGCCGGGTATAGTATGTAAGTGCCCTTGCACAGCGAAGGACATCTCTCGCCTCGAAGGTTGTTGCGTAAAATCTACGACGAATACGCACAGTATCTTCCCATCTAAAAGTCAGGCAACATCGGTCCTTGCAACACCGCTTTGAGCTCACTAAGCGGCATTCAGCAGGGACAACCATTCGACAAAGCTTAGTAGAGGAGACGTTATCTTTTTCGCGAACTTTCCTCCTCAGTGATCGATAGGCATTCTTTGGGACACCATGTAGACCATCGTCCGCGTCAGCGTCTGCTAAATTCTCGGAGCAGTAAGTAATTATATCAGAGAGAAGGTGACCCCCTTCTAAGCGAGTGTGAGTCAGACGTCATCTGAGAGTTGTCATCTGCAGATGATCGTCTTCAGAGACGAAGAGAACCCCAACCTTTGTATCCCCTAGGACTTCATCATCACATGCCTCGTGCGGTAAACATACTTGAATCATTGCTCTACCACGAACTGATACGTCATCATTAAGAAGTTCGACATACCGATTTCTCCAGAGGTGGCGGTCAAGATAAGAAGCATCTAGAGTGGAAAGGGTACCCGAGGTCCCGGAATCCGGACCCCAACAATGATCATCTGTGTCTACGTCGGATTCCCCCTGTTTAGACACATGGTCGTCACTACTGATATTTATTGGAGACCTAGTCCCCAGATCCTGCTCAGACGGAGCGGAGTTGCTTTCATCAATTTCTTCATTGTCGTTCCCCAAGTAAGGTTCCGTCAGCGGGCAGCCGACGGGACATGTGCCAGCCAACGCGCCGTTCACAAGTGGACATACCTTGTATCCACTCCAAAGTACCAATCGCCCCACAGCACACCCGATTGTTAACACATCCGGTAACTCGCAGAAAGCAAGTGTTTCAGAGAATTCTGGATTGACGGACGACACTCTCACTATTAGAAAGAAGCTGTGAGGAATCAAAAACCCCTCCCACATTCCTTTAGGAGAGCACTCCATAATGACTCCAGCGGCTAAACAACGCTTTAAGCCTCCGGATTCCTCGAGGAGCGCAACTTCCATCTGCTCTGCGAGGTCCACGAATTCTTAAACGGGCTTGACATCTACTTCATCATCCGTCGGCGGGCAGCCGACGGCGTTGATGTCATCGTCTTTCACCTCTCCAAAAGGCCTGAGGTCTGCCGCCTCCCACAATATCATGCGTCCTAAGCAGTTGCTCAAGGACTTCACACCCTCATCCGGAAATGGTATATTCATTTCCATGGTGTCTGAAACCTCGATCACTTTTACCATCACCACTATAGGATCAAATTCTACAACACGTTGGATCACTGCCCTGCCTGCATAATAGAGCCCAGAATGAGTAAGGGCCACGACGACGCCCTTTTTAACCTTCCACCTCCCTGATCGGCCATTCCTTAGAAACGTCTGGATCGGCTCTACTTCCATTGGATAGAAGAAGAAGACCTCGTCGGCGGACCGCCGATAGGGTCGACGGGAAGTGTCCCCCCCGATGGAGAGAACTGTATCCGCCGACAACGAAGACGACTCGGCGGGCAGCCGACGCGGATCGTACAACTCGGAGTGTGCACCGAAATAGTATCCGCCGACGAAGACGGACACGTCCGCCGACAGAAATGGCAGGGGACTTTAGGTGAAAAGCAGTATGGTGTCCTCTAACCTGTCCAATCAGAGACTCCTCTCAACCGTCCAATCAGAAACGATAGACGAAGACAACAGAAACGGCAACAGAAGGTGCTGGACAGTTAAGCACTTGCGAGAATAATGTCTGTCCTCTCAGGAAACGTGTGCGTCAGGAGCACTCTCAGATGGAATCGAATGTGCAATGACAGAAATAGAATGAAGTATGCGCATCTGAGGGGGGTTAGTTATGAATTCCTAGGAGTACAAATTGGCGCCAGAATCAAATTCAATTTTGCGCGCCTTGAATAGATCAAGATCCCATCATGGCGGCCAGATACCCCTCGCAGTCACAGAACAATGTTAGTTCATTATTATGAATTTGAACGTGGCGGTTGGAGCAGCTGTCACATCTCATGCCCACGCCATCATGACTTGGTGACGGATTGAAAAAAAGTCAAAACACGTCCCATCAACATCCTACGTGGCGTGATGGGACGGATGTTAGGGATGACCATCCACGCATGGATGGTATGTACATAGCCATACGTCATGACCCATCGAACGTGACGATTCAGTCTCGGGAGGTGGGGGTCTGCAGGGTATACACCTGCCACCCCCGACATTTCCTCCTCATTTCCAGCCTTCTCTTTTTCAGCTCTCTTTTGTCCTCTTCTCAGCTCTCCGCGGAGGTCGCGTCGGCTGCTAGGTTTTCCTGCGTCGGTTGCTAGGGTTCAGAGCGTCGGCTCCTTCACCAGCGTGCGTCGGCTGCTGTTCTCGGATCATCCGCCGACGGTGAAAGGCCATCTGCCGACGACATGGCTGACTTCGAGAGTGGATAAGTTGTCCCGTCGGCTGATCGCCGACGCTCCCTTCTTGAGTCTTTCATGTTTCCGTTTTCTCGCATGGGTTTTCCCCCCCGTCGGCTGTCCGCCGACGTTCCCACTTCTTGAGTCATTCAAGTTTAGGGTTTCTCATTTGGGTTTATCCCCCCCTGTTGGCTGGCCGTCGATTGGGAGGGAGTGTCCATCCCCCTCGTCGGCTGTCCGCTGATGGGGAGGGAGTGTCCATCCCCCTCGTCGGCTGTCCGCTGATGGGGAGGGAGTGTCCATCCCCCTCGTCGGCTGTCCGCTGATGGAGTGAGACTCTGATGGTCTAATCTTGTGAATCTGATTATGCAGGGCGATGGTCGACCTCACGGCAAAACCAAATGGGTAACAGTGGCTCTATGACAAGGTTGTTGATCCTGAAGGAACAATACGAGCACAGTGCTTAACACCGAGGGTGACATTCCTCGCTGATGCAAAGATAACGGAGTGGGGCATCACCTGGCGTGACACACCCATACCACTGGGCTTCGTGACCAAAATAGGCCAGAAGCAAATGGCGGGTGGACCAAGATTCAGGATTATTGGAGCCAGGGAATGCAAGGATAAGGACAACGTGTGCTTGGTGTTTGCATCAGTTCCTGTGGCGGAGGGGACTCCAGTGGACTGCTTTGCGGTCGTAATTCCGGCTAAGAAGTGCATGGACAGCTTGTGCTCCAAGGAAGTACAGGAAGCGGCTCCTTGGGGCAGGGGCGAGAACACAGAAATGAAAAGTGACGACATACTCGACATGATTGAGACGCTCGTAGACAAAGTGATGGAAGAGAAGACGAAGAGCTCAGTTAAGCCTTCACCAAAGAAAAGAGGCGGCCGCAAGTCTGCTGTAGAAGCGGGCACTGGTACAGTCACCCTTGAGACCGGAGAGACACAGGCGACAGGGGAGTCATCGAAAAAGAAGAAGGGAAAGGCAGCGGCTGCAGAGGGCGAGGGTGGGAGACAGAAGAAAGGTGGGAAGAAGGAAGAGAAAAAGCAGACCGTGGCGGAAGCTCTCATGCTCGCAAACAATCTCACTTCCAAAACAAAGGACACCAACGTCCTTGCTATGTACCAAACGTTGGAGGAGGGACTTGGGCATTGCTTCCCCAACAAGCAACGTGCCCTTCCTTGTCAGATTCCATATGACAGACCCAGTGCAGTTCTGGAGCAGGGACCTCCACCTCTGAATTCAGTTCACATAGCCCCGGAACAGGCTAGTACTCAGGTACATGATCCAGTGCTGAAGTACTTTCTGGTTCTGGATATTAACGGCCTACTATTAGTCCAGACGAAGCAAGGCACTAGGTGGAATACTAAACTTAGACCGGGTTTAGAGAAGTTCCTAGAGTTCTGCATGGACAATTTTGAGGTGGTCTTATGGAGCTGCGTTCTGGAAAAGAGGTTCGAGATGCTGTGGAAAGTGTTGCAGCAGCGCTGTCCTCGTATAGATGCTGAAGTGCGCTACAAGTTCGACCAAAGTTTCTGCGAGACTTGCGTACATAAGGCTGGTAGGGAGTTTTATTTGAAGAGACTCCAGACCCTCTTCGACCTCAATGACGGGCTGAAGGGGACGAGGGCGTCTTCAATTAACACTCTCTTGGTTGATGATTCTCCTTATAAGAATGTCGCAAACACTCCTTGGAACGCTGTGCACCCTACACCATATACCTTCAATTCAAAGGAGTCGGTAAATAAGAGGAATTATCTGCTTGGAGAATTGATTCCTTGGCTTACCAGTTTGATAGAATCTAAACTCCCCGTGCCCGAGTACTGCCAGAAACACTCCGAATTTGGTCAGCCTCGTCTGTTTCCGGGGGATGAAGCTTATAGTCTCTTCTCTCCACACATTGATTGCCCTAAACAAAAGAGAACATAGAAGAAGTAGAAACTGTTTTAGAGAACATGCACATGATTCAGTCGGCTGCCCGCCGATGGGATTTTCATGTATATAGACTTATACAGTAAATAAAGTTTTCCTCCTTTTAAATACATGAGAACAGAACTCAGTGTTGAGACTGTGTATTCTGTCGTGGGTGTCTTATTGTATCTCCTATTCTGCGCCAGAGTATGTATGAATTGTGAACACGTAATTGACCGCCGCTGTTTACTTGGAATTTGTCGTTCACCGTTCAGGAGTCACTAGCGGATGACGACGGAGTTGAAGTGCGCCACGGACCTTCCCTTTTTAGTACGCTCTTGGAGCAGTACCCAACATCTCCTGATGGTGATGCTCACAAAGAAGAGTCTCTGGGAGCGGAAGCCGAGAATGAAAGTGATGGAGAGGACGAGTACGACTATCCAGTCGGCGGGCCGCCGACGCCGTCTGCTGCACATAGCTCCGGCCGGTGTGCTATGGCTTCCACCTCGTTCGTCGTGACCAACGTTGCGATCCCGCGCACCGGTTCCCCGCGCGATGATTCCGTCAGTGTCAGCACTGATATTATTGCGCGTAATATTGAGGTACCTCTCCAACGATACTACCTTGTCCTTGACATTAAGGGATTGCTCATCGCGGAGCACCACAGGTATATCGGTGATGACCAGAAGACAAAAATTCATATCCGGGTTAGACGAGGACTTCTTTCATTTCTAGAGTTCTGCACGGCGAATTTCGAGGTAGTCTTTTGGTCCACGGTTTCTGAAAAGAATCTCGATCGTCACTACCAGAAGCTGTTAGCCATTCATCCTTTGCTCAGGAGCAATTACATACGCCTTCCAGGATACTGGTGTGATATCTCGACAAGAGATAATTCGAATGGAAAACGAGAGTACTTGTTGAAGCATTTGGATAGACTTTTCTGCGACACTAGGCTACTGGCTCGATCAGGCGCCAGTGTCCAGAATACCCTACTGGTAGACGACCGGCCTTATTTAATCATCCATTTAGCGCTGTCCATCCTAATTCTTTCTTTTGGGACTCTGCAGAGTGCAAAGATCCTCAATCCACCCCCAATTCCTATTTAACTAGGGTAGTTACACCATTCCTTGCAGGACTTAAGCAGTCTGGATTGGATGTCCAGGAGTATTGTAGGAAGAATTCTAGCGTGGGGAAGCCACGTCGTTTTCCAGAATCTCGCAAATACCAGAAGTATAGGGAGGTTATTCCTTCTCATACATGCGGGTTTGACGTTTCGGGTAATCCTGGATCTTGGTTTGTGAATTTACCTTGTCCTCTGGAGGCCCCTCGTAGTTCCATCGTCGGCGGTTCGCAGACTGATTAGAGCCTATTCGAGCGGCGCCACTTGTTTTAAAAATCATATATGATACTCTACACTCTTTAGTTAAATACGCTAAGAATGTTCCCTTTCTGAACTTCCCTGCACCACTCATTTGTTTCTAGTGCTGCAGTTCGGTACTTCTTTTTGTAGATCCATGCATGACATTTCCCTTGCTGCACATTTACCTTTGAGGTTTCTTCAATGCATCGTTTTGTTGGCGGGTCGCCGACGATTTTGAATATAGTCCATTTCTTTCATATACTTCCTCCTGTTCCTTGATTTCCTTCACTGATTGCATTTCATATTCTTCAGGGTTCCTCGTTTTATTTCAAATGCCTTGACGGTCCACCCCATCATGTCAAGAAATGTATTGTCCTATGCGTCAATGGCCTTCTCTGCTATGTGGATCCCAGGATAGAGGCTTTGCCATGGGATACGCATCGGAATGTAGTGAAGCGCTCAGGTTTGAAGAAGCTTTTCGACATGCTTTTCTTGCATTTCCATGTTGGTCTGTGGTCGAAGATGCCCTTGGGAGAACTGAAGCCTTTACTCACACATATTCTGCCGGCGGGTGTAATGGAGAGGCTGTCCTTCGTGTATAGCAGAAGTGACCTTATCGACCGGGAGAATTTCCCCTGGAGTTATAAGACGTTAGGTCAAGTTTGCTCCAAGGTATAGTCTCGTGACGTCTGCAAACTAGATCAGGTGCTATTTGTGGATGTTGACCCGAGGTCATTGTAGAAGACACCAAACTGTATGTGCTACATTCCTTGGCCTTTTCAGGGTCATCTAAACTTTTCGAACGATGACGGCGTTATGCCTAACATTGCTACAAATATCCTTCCTCTGGTTTATCCCTTGCACAGGTTTGGATCTGTACCGGAGTATATGGCGCAGGCGTGTAGGCCGGGGCAAGTGCACTGGGCAATTGAAGCTGCGAGAAAGTTTGGACGTGCACGAGTGGACTGGACTGAAGTTTGTTGGGACTGAGTTAAGCAGACTTTTTCGCCTACAACTTGCAATTCTTCCCTCCTCCTGACCAAAAGAACACCTTCCATCGGCTGCCCGCCGACTTGGTCGATCCGTTTGTGCGGCCTTCAAATATATGATTTACTCATTGACCTTACGGCTAAGTTTTCACGGAAATAGTTCCCCGAGTAGGTTATAATGTGATAGGATTTACGTCAACTTGGTACATAGTGGTGGATGTAGACTTAATGTTGTAGGACTTAATGACTCAAAGTGCTACGAGACTAGTTAGTTTAGCGTGTTCTGTTATCGGCGGGATGCCGACTCTGTATTGTAAATTTAAATACTTGAATCAACATGATATTCTTTAAAGTATTCATTGTAACTCTTATTCTGCATCATATGTCGCAATCTTCGGTTTCATATATCCATCACCAACAAATTCCGCCCGTGCACATATCCATGTCCAGTTTTGCATTCCATATTCTGTGGTATTCATGTACAATGACAGTGTTCATCCGTGGTCTCCATCCATCGGCAGTCCGATGAGTTCGCATTGGTCATTTCTGAATTCTGGACTTTTTTTTGTCCAGAATTACCTAAATATTCCTTCAATGTGGAAAGATAGAGATACCGTAATCAAGTAGACGCACTTTTACATATCGGATGACAAAGATCACGACTTTGCTTATGTCCAACATTGCTTGCTTTTGCATTAGGAATGGTTAGAGGACTCAGGATTTATTCCGGAGAAACACAAGGTGTATAGTGATGGCTGTAGCACTCAGTTTAAATGTGCAACAGCTATGTACTTCGTGGCTAGATACCCAATGCTCACCAAGGGATGCAAGATGCGGTAGAACTATTTTGAGACTGGTCATAGGAAGGGACAATGGGATGGGGCCGGGATGGTCGTGAAGAGGGCATTGAGTGCCAGGGAAAGTTCGTATGTGAGCACAAAGCAGAGAGCGGAGTGCAGAGAGTAGAGAATGGAGAGCAGAGATTTTACCTTTAGCCAAATTTTTAAAATTAAAGTAAATCCTATAACCGTGGAAAAATACTAAAAAAAGGCATGATTTTGTTACTTTTTTTAGTAAAGGAGTATAATTCCGTGGAATTCTGGATTATCACTGGTAAAAATTTATTACTTTTATTTTCTAAGGTACAAATTAAGGCTGATGTCATGATGATGTCATGCATACAATCCTTTAGATTTTGTCCCTTATTGGATCTAGATACGAGTATTCCAGCATCATGTTTTTAGATCACAACAGTAAGTATTGCATAGGATAATATAGATAACTGTAGGAAAAACAAATTTCACGAAAGGTTAAATTAAAGGTTTGAAAACTTCGTGGAATATTTCAAAGTTCGTGTACAATAATGGAGCTGCTGAAACCAAGATGTATACTATGTCAGAGTGCTTGTCTTCATTGAAGATTTCTCGGTCTTTAAACAAGACCACTACTAGCTTAACTGTCAAGCAACGATCTATATGAACCTTACCAGACGTCCTTGACATTATATTAGCTCAATGATTTCTGTAGAACTTAACCTTGTACTTGCTGGGCAGTTGTTTGAAGGTATGGGCGATTCATTCGAGGTCGTTGCTTGTGAAACAATTTTACAGGATTCGCTTAAGCGGATGGCGGATGGGCCTGACCCGTGGGATCATATAGGTAGTAGTACAACACAGGCTTGGACTCCTCCGACAATAATCACGTTTGAAGACGTCAAGAATGCTCGTGCTGTGTCAAAGCTTTGGAAGCGTGAGATTGAGAGCAGTCCTCAATACGCATGCCTTCAGCTAGCGAGGTAGGATTACTTTTTGCACAGGGGTCGCATTGGAGTTCAAAGGACGAATACGAAGCTAATCAGTTCAATATGAATTGGAATGTTTTTAGGAGTTCTTAGACACTTGCAAATCCAATTAACAACAAGAGGTTAGAGACCACGTCCCGTGGAGAAATTAGTTTCCTTGAGTTAGATTAGTTGAGTTCATTGCTATGGGCCAATGGGAATCAGGTCTTGGATGTGCTGGAAGGAGAGAAAATTTCTCCGAGAGATGGTATCTAGATCTCTTCCAAGAATAGATAACATGGCTATGGTAATGTGAAATGTTGTTGATTGATGAAGAAAGTAATTAGAGTATCCTATATATTTTGAGCGTTTTGGTTGTGACAATTCATTGTTCACGTTAGTGTTTTCTAGTGTTTTGGATATGATTAGCTAAAAGAAACACCTTCAGGACTGAAGTGGTTTTCCGTTTAAACACATGAGAATTGAGAGCCAAAAAGTCTTGCAGCTGTAGTCCTTTGCATACAAGAATATAAAATGGAAATGAGAATCATAAATACTGTAAGTGGTTTGCAATAGAATAAACAAAGGATTATGTAATCAACTCCAATGAAATCAAATCAAATCAGATAAAAACAATGATAGACCGAAGCCTCCTTCAAAATCACGACATGCTACAATCGCTACTTCCACTCGTAGAGCTCGATGACTGTGAATCTCCTTCTACAGCCTCTGTATCGACGAATACAAGAGCCCTGGGATCAAAAGTAGTTCGTCGACTAGGAACATATCTAATGGCACCAGATTGAAGCGCTTGTGCTAAGTCCTTTGCATAGTCCGGAAGTATATAGGGCTGAATTGGACTGGAATGAAGACGCCACGATAGAGTGGGCATGGCTCTTGGCCCACATGGCGGTATTGCCGCAACTACTCTGCAAGAGAAAATTGATAGTGGTATGAATGAGTGGGTGAAGATGCAATCAGTAAAGAAGCAAAGAAAACAAGCCCAGAAGTTAGTAAATGTAAAGGAAGACTTACAGTACTTATCTTGTCTTTCTCTCTTGGGAGGTGCTTCTTCAAGTGCTGCCGGTCTAGGATGTTTAGGAGGGTCCATTGAGGATTCCGCTGCCATATACAATTTGAGAAGGGCGTTGAATATGGCTTCATCATCCTCAAAAGCTATAATATGACGACTAATATACTGGCAAGCCTTGATGGAGGCAGCTGAAACTCATAGCACAACAAAGAAGTGAGTCTCTGTGGAAAAAATCAGAGGTATAGAAATGCAGAAAGAGTTAATGAATGATTACCCGTTCATGCTTTCCAGTCGAAGACTATGTCGCTGGGCTTGGACAGCTCTCCAATTATGCTCTGCATCATTTCATGGGCTTTCTCCCTTGGCCCTCTCCACGGAACCTCTCCATTCATTTCCTGCGAATCCACATCAGTGAAGTTGAGAATGGCATCACTCTTGGTAATGTTGAGGTCGCCATATATCATCTGGGATTTCTTTGTTTGAAAAGTGAACTTTGATGGGGGTTGGCCACCACAAATGAAGACGCGCACCCAGAACCGAAGAGACTGTAGTACACCAAAATATGTGAGTGTAAATAATAAGAAAGTTTAGCAGAAAGCAAAGACAAGGAATGATTATGATGTACGTACCCAAGAGTTGGGGATCGTAGGGTGAGCCAAGCCTAGGACATTGAAGCCCCACCAGTCACGATGCCGCACAAAGACATCAACCTTAGCCTCTTCAAAAATATGCGCAGCTAGGTCTTAGTTGTTGTTGTGGATTGTGCAAAGAGCACCATCATACTGCAAGTAATGTCTTGCAAATTCGAAGATGTTCAGCACATACTCCTTATCACGAGAGTTCCAAGGTGGAATGTCGGAGGGGGAATCGGATACCGATGGGACGAGAAGATTCTCAGGGATGTCGACAATGATCAAGTCGATTCCCAAGTGATTCCGTTCTTTGCATCGTGGCGGAACTTGGTTTTGGCGGCCTGCTCCAAACTTGAGGAAACAAAAAAATAATGTTAGACACAATAAGATTTACACTAGTGTACTTATCGAAAGGAAAGGACTAAGCAACGGATCATACCTTTCGAACGATGTCTAGAGCCTTCATTCAATCCGGATCGCCACCCTTGTCACAGAGCTCTTTGATTCGAAGCAATACTGAATCCATAGATGAGTTGATGACACAAACATGTGTGGAATGCGGAGTTCCAGCGGTAGAAGTAGTTTGCGGAAACTGTTCGGCCTTCCTTTGCTCAATAAGACTTCTGTTGATCTCGGAAGCACTAATTGAGGAAGAAACTGTTGTAGAAGTTGGAGAAGGCTTCGAAACGACATTACCTGGAGAGGGCTCTGGTGCCTTCTGCTCTAGAGCGGAAGACACCGCACCAGTTTGCTGTGATGCCTGTAACTGCCAATGCAAAGATTTCAGTCGCCGTCCTCTCTTCGGTGAAGGAGCTGATGATTGGTCCTGCTGGCCTTCGTTATCTTCAGTACCATCCACTGAGTCTTCGACCACCACCTCACCGGCATCGTGTAAAGTCTTGACGTCCACCTCCAAGTCAATAGTGAAACCACAAAAACAATCAAGATACAAGTATCCAGCTTCCAAGTGGGGAGCTTTGTACCTTTTCAACTGTTGGGGAGAATAGATACACTGGTCCGAGCTTCTCTAAGTCCAAGCATTAAAGTACTTTGGAAGCTGCTGGACAGTGATGGCGCCTTTAGGAACAAGCTTCATCTTAAAGTACCTAAGAAAAACATTTATAGAGGGTTAGTATCTGAATAAGAATATAGAACCCTATATGTGATGCAATTGAGATTAAGTTAAGTAACATACCGATAAGTAACCCGCTTGACAACCACTGCACATCCAGGGAATTTAGCGAAATTGGACTTCTTGTCGAAGGGCTTCTCAGCCCTTTTACCTGCGAATGTAGCGAAGGCCTTGTTCCATAAAAGAATACGTGAACTCTCCACATAAGCACCCGGTTCTTGGACATCTGGAAAATCCTTCCAATTGATAACGAGGTTCTCCACTTTGCATATGTCATCGACTTCATTGATGACGGCTTCCTCCAACTATAATACACAATTCAATATATTAGCGACGAGGTAGAATTTATAAAAAATAAGAAAGCATCATGTAATTTAAATAATAAATTTCGAAACTATAACCTAGCCCAGAATGAAGCCTTGTTCAACCAAGGGTCGAGGTCGGTTTCCTTGAATTCGGGCGTTAGGAATCTGTAAGATAGTCTAGAATTCGGGGATGAGTTCCACCACCTCAACCAACGAGCCTTGTATTTGGCCTCAACTGCCGCTAGAACAATCTTCTATAGCTTCTCAAGGGTCATCTCAGGTTTAGGGAAGTCACTGAAATACCGATTGATCTGCATGGAGAGTGAACGTTTTAGTCACTAAGAAATAAATAAATGATGTTGTGTTACGAAGAATTGTAGATGGCATTAGAGAGCAAGTCACCTCATTGAGGAAGTCGTCACCATTCTTGGGATTTGCAATGGCCAAGTACTTGGTAAAGTCCTTCTTCTTGATGGATTCGACCATTCTTTCAGATGCCTCAGTCATGACATCCCAAACTGCATTTGCAGTTTGTTCCACCTCTGATGTCTTGTCAAGGTAGGCCCTAGCTGCTTCATCCGAGGCCACTGCAATTTCTCGCTGTTGAAAGAAAACTATTTCCCACAAAACTGTAATATTATTCAAGTTAGAGAAGCAAAGATAAGAAGTTCGTAAAACTTACTCGGTATAGAAATGCGATGAAAATCTTGGTTGTCAAGGGAAACCATGACGGAATAGGTGGCTTGTGTTTCAAACATGCATCAAATTCTTCAACACTGAGGAGTTCTTTAAATCCTCCGATTTCATCATCCCGAGCTAGGTTGAGTGCCGACTCCCTCAATGGCCAAGGATATGTTGCCAGCAGAGGGCTTGTTATCAATGTGGCTAGCAAGCACGTCGATGATGGCCTCAATCTGCTCTCTCAAGGCTGGGGGTGAGAGCTTGAGAGTGTTGCAGGCAGTCTGCTTCTCACGTGCCTTCTGCAAGGACTCCGCCTTCTATGCTCAGTTGACCTCTTTGCCCAACTCGAAGCTCAGATGACAAGCTCGAAGAAAAGAGGTACCAAATGTATTGTTGTCAAGGTCACCTCCATACACCTTGGCATGCGACTCTGTGTAAGCCTTGATGGCGTGCTCGTCACTGCAATCACCAATGTGGTGGCGCCCACATTTCCGCTCCAGCCACCGTTCTATAAACAAGGCCACCGCTGCATAGCTTGTCATTGCTGAGCTCGGAGAAGGAAATCCCATTGTTGCAGAGGCAAAGTGTACGATGGAAGAACTGGCTGTCATAGTTTGCCCTCTTCCTTCCAAGAAGAAAGGGTGCAATCACCACGAGCTTGGACGCCACATCCTCCGGTAGCGACTTCAGGTCGAATGCGAGGTCCTATGGCGCATCAACCGGCTCGTCCTTGCAGCCAAAAACCATGGCTGCGGCACAGCATAGAGTTGTTAGTGACACAGTGTACCCACGACAGTAAGCTCACTAAGTCTTAAGTATATTAAATAGGAAATAGACTCCGGAAATGATTATCCCATGTTTGCTGACAGCAAGAACTGTAGCTAAAACAATGGCCTTAGCTCCTTGCATATAGCTCGTGGAATTCTTTGGATAGATAGCCTAAGATTACTATTCACACGTGCTTTACTATATCACTTACAGTTGACCGAGCTCACGACTTTGCAAGGAAGCTGAGATACAAGTAAAGGCACAAAACCGAAACAAAGTGAACTCTTCAGGGTTTACCTGAATGCTGCGGCGTCCCCTTTTGCAATCCTTCGTGCTCCGCCCATGTCCCTCCCGCACCTCCCTTGCCGCGCCGCACCCGTCTACAGACACTGCGACTTGCGGTCTTCCTCTGCCAATGAAGTTTGCAATGAACCTCCCTTCCTCTGCGCTTGTAGCTCTCTTCTTCCGCGCCCTCACCTGCCAACCGTGCTTCCTCTCACGACCCCGCGCGACCCCCGATCTCCCACCCTTCGTCCCGCCGTCAATCTCTCCCGCCCTGTCCTCCCTCAAACTCCCAATGCGCCTCTGCCTCCTTGCACACATTCGCCTCCCACAGACTCCAGCAGCAGCTCAGATGCGAGCTGGCAGGTCGTCGGAGGGGCGCAGAGACATTGCTGCCAGCAACAGGGGCACAAGGGGGGAAGGAGAGCGCTCCTCTCCCTCTCTACCACGCGCGGAAATGGGCGCCGCGATCATAGGGGGATGACCGACGCCCATTATAATACAACCCCTTCTACAATGTCCCATCACATTAAGAAGACTTGGAAAAAAAAAAAATAGGAGGGGGGGGGGGGGGGGGGGGGGGGGGGGGGATGAGAAAAAAATTACAAAAATAAAGGGAAAAAATGGGAAAAATCAAATGAAAATAAAACCAAGATAAAAACCAAAACAAAAAAATAATGGAAGATAAGAGAATTATCTGAAATTTAAAGGAAAAAAAATCGAATGAAGAGATAATAAAAACCAAATGAAAATAAAAGCTTATCTGGCGTGTTTAAAAATACCTGAATTTGAGAAAAATAAAAGAAGTTGGGGAACTAATTAAATGAAAAAATGAAAAAATATATATATATAAAAAAAAAAATTAAAAAAAAGATCGGAACCAAAACAAAGTAAACTCTATAATAACAATTGGTCGGAAAAGTAACGAGAATTGGAAGAAGAAGGGAAATAATCAACAAGTGAAGTTCACAATGAACCTATCTGAAATTGAAAATCACAAAGGAATTTAGAAAACATCATTTTAAAGAAATGAGAAAAAAAAGGAATGGAATTAGAATAAAATTAAAAAATAGAAAACCATTAAAGACATTTAATGTAAAAAATATCATAAATTTTGAAAATAATTTAAAGAGAATGGAAAAAGGTAAAAATTGAAAATATAAAAAAAAAGTTAAAAAAACAAAAGAAAAAAAAAAAAAACAGTAGAACAGAATAAAAACTGAAAAAAACAAAACCCTAAATGATGAAAGATAAAAGAACTATTTGAAATTGGAAGAAAAGAAAATTGCCTCTCAAGCTTTCACATATTAATTTTTCTAAATATCAGAATAACGGAAAGAATTCCAAGAAAATTGAAAAAAGTTTTTTTTTTTTAAAAAGGAACAAGAAGATAATGTACCAAAATGAATTAGCGACCTACAATAATGATAGATATCAAAACTAGCTCTTGCTGGCATCAAAAATAATTGAATTAAGACATAATAGAAACCACAAGAATAAACTCCCTATTTTGTAACTAAAAATAATAAAAAATTAGGAAAAATAACAAAAATTGAGAAAAGAACTAAATTACAAAATGACTAAATTGAGAAACTGAAACATAATAAGAACCAAACAAAACAAAACCTAGAATAATGATCGGTAAGAAAATTATCTAAAATTGGAAGGAGGAAAAAAAGAAAAAAGGAAAAAAAAAAAGGAATGAAGACACAATAAAAACCAAATGAAAGCAAAACGTACAGGGAAATATGGGGAAACTACTAATTTTTAATTATCAAGAGAATAAACAACAAGTACAGTTCATTCTACAATATCTATAATTGAAAATCGTAAAGGAACTTAGAAACATCATTTTATTGATATGAGAAATAAAAAAATGTTCTATAAATTATTATTCATATTTGATAAATTGAGGGGAAATGACTTATGTAAATATGTTTTTCATATTTTCTACTTTTCCTACCAAGTATTTTTAATTTTAATTTTTTTAGTTATTTCAAACTAATAGAATTTCTTAACAATAAAGACTGTACCTTACTATTTGAAGGAGAAAGGATGAAAATGAGCTATGAGAATAATTTTTGAACTATAACAGTAATGCAATTGTAGACATATGTGACTTCGATTTTATTCATTTCTTATTCATGAAGTTTCTCCATCATTTCCCTCCTCAGAGCAATTGTGTCGAAGGCATATAAAAATTCAATGAAAATATTGTCCAAGTATAATCTGACTATTTAGTGAATCCGTTTAATTCAAAGCTACTATAATGGGATATTACATATTGTATGAAAAATAGTCCACTTATGGTTTGCAATTAATAAAGCTAGAATCATCCTCAAGTTTAATAAGATTTCATGATTATTAAGGAAAATATCGTAATCATTAGTTGCCCAGAGTGAACCAAAAACAACACGCCATGTACGCCCTTGAGCTAGTCCTGGATCTTAGCTATAAAATACTCCACCTCTTCAGAGGTTTTAAGTCTAAGTATATTAGGTGAAGACATCGTATAATTGTTTTTGGAAATTGACCTTCTCTTCCCTATATGCATGCCAAAGGATTGACTTCAATGTTGTGAAAGGAGTATTTTTACTCACTCCTTCAAAAATAAATACTGTCCTAAAACTCTCTGAAATCCTATGAAAATTACTGTACTGTCCCCCTGAAACTGCCCCAAATCCTGCCCTAGATCTGAAACTGTCCACCTAGATCTACGAAAATTCTGGAGGTATATCCTCAGATCTGATACATATTCCTACTCTCCTTGGTCTAATCTACAATACCTACTCATTTAAACACCAGATCTACTATACCCACCAGGTGAATTAACCAATCTGGTCCTTCAACCACTCATTACTTCAAATCTAAGCATGTACACACAAATGTAATCAATTCCTGTCCTTTACTCACGGTAAATCAGTACATCATATTGCTCCCTACTGCTAGCAATCCCTGCACCCTCCAGGATCCTCAAAACTATCCTAGCAGCAACTCTCCTACAATCCTACAACACATCCTACACACTAAAATCTGAGAGCTCCAAAGAAAACTCCCAAGGGGAGAGAGAGAGAGAATGAGCTTCGCAGCCCCCTCCCTCACAACCCCACCCAAAACCCTAGTCGTCACCCTAAACCCTAACAGTTTTCATCCGACCACTAGACTTCATTCAACCACGAGATTTCATCCATCCGACAGTTTTCATCCATTTGGCAGTTTTCATCCAAAACTGACAGTTCATCTAAAACAGAGTTACAGCAGGACAGGACAGGACAGTAATTTAACAGTTTACTGTCCCCACCAGTAACTACAGTTTTACTGCTCCTACAAATTTACTGCCCCTCTATTCTACTACCTTAAATCCCTAGTTAACATTATCCCCCTTTTAGTCTGCATCTGCCCTCAGATGCTCATGTCCGGGTTTTATGTTGGTAACCGAAAAAAATGAAGGTATCAAAAAATCAAAAATGGAAGTCCTAGTGGTCCTACGACTACTGTCTAGCCACTAACTGTCTAGCCACTAACTGGTGCGGCCCCTCTTGCTGCTGATGCTGGTCCCCCTGGCGCTACCTCTGGTCCTGATGCTGGTGGCACTGATGGGGTAGTGGGATCAAAACCTAGTGGCCCATCAACACCCGAAGTAGTCCCCAAGCCACTGCTCGAAGCTCCCTCCATGTCCCCAAACTGCCCTTCATCAGGTATCTTCTGATCTGCCCCCTCATCCTAGTCATCCTCAGACCAGTAAACAAAAGATTGGTAAGCCTCAGCAAACCTCATCAAGTATCTGGAGTATCTGGCTTGGTCCTCCGTGTAGGCCTGGATCTGGTCCAGTACCTGCTTCTTGGAAGTAGACAGCAGATGTCTGGTCAATCCCCTAGAAGCCTGAGAAGAGTTGGCCTCAGCCACCTCAACCCTCTGTCTAAGCTGCTGGATCTCCACGACCAGCCTGTCGAAGTCCCTGAACCTCGCGCTAGTCCTAGCCTCTAACTCCATCCTCCTGGTCCTGACTACCTCTGCCTGGGCCCCCTGATCAATCCAAGCCTGTCTGTCCCTCTCATGGTCCTGCTGGAGTGTCACCAACTGCTGCTGGACTTGCTGCAGCTGGGCAGTCAAGACCCGAATCTGCTCCTCCTGGTCAAGTCTGGTGTTCATCAACACCTAGTAACTTGGGCCAGACCGGTCTTCTTGCTCCTGTAACACGTGTACTTGAGAAGCCTGTGCCAATGCCACCTGCAAATGCTGAACCAATTGGCCCACCTCCTTGGTGACATCCACCTTATCCTCCCTGACTGCTGGGGCAAGTGCGAATCTAGTCCCCATTGATCCTATGGGTACCTCCACCACTGGCTCATCCTGGTGGTCCATGGGAACCTGGTCCTGTACTTGGTCCCCTATAACCTGGTCCTGATGCTGTTCTGGTGGCTGGTCCTCTAGCTGTTCGTGGTGCTGGCCCTGGTACCGTCCCTCTGAAACTGGCCACTGTCTGCTCGCCACTGGGGCAGAAACTAAAACCAACTCAGGGCTGTTAGAGATCTGTACTGGGCTACTTACCTGCCCACGCATCCTCCTCAGCTGATATCCTCCTGCTCCTGGGTGATAGCACCTGTCACCTCTCCCTCCAGAGAACCCGAACTGGTCTCCCGGTATCTGGGGGTATTCCCCAGCCTCCTCAATCTCTTGAGCCCACCTGACTGCTCCACTGGTACTGATGGAGATGCCTCGGCCTTCCTCTTGCCCTTCCTCTGCTGCTGTGACAGTCCTGGTGATGAGGAAGACTGCCGCTCTATAGAAGTCGCCTGGTCCTCTTGCCTGCTCAGGTGAGTCTGAAAACCCTCCCCACTAGCCACATCCGGTGGCAGTACACGTGTCGGGCGGACTGGGGTCACATCTGGTGGTCCAGCACTGTCATCCTGACTCTCACTTGAGATCACCTGAGGAGCTGGATCTACATACTCCTCATCATCCGGGAACTAGTTCTTAAGCAAGGCATCCATCAACTCTGCCCCCTTGATTTCCCTGGTCGGACTGGTGTGAATCCGAATGAGCATCCTCCTCAAGCTGGATAAAATCAGAGGGGCCCAGTTGTGGTCTCCCTTCTTCACAGCCTGGTACAAGTTCTCCAGCAGCTTGGTACTGGCGTACAGAGACTTCTTCTTTACACACATGATCTCCACCAGTGCCTTGACCCTGTCTTGGTATGGCTCATCAAACCCCCTGATCCTGGTCCCATCAGATGTGTGATCTGCCCTGGTCAACCCAAACATGGTCATGTACTTCTTATCCAGGGAAGTACTGGCCTTGGGAACCTCTGGTGTCCTGGTCCCCTCAATCCCCAAAGCCTGCTGTATGGTCCATGCTGTGATCTCCACTGGAATACCCCTCACTGTGGCTCGAATAGGCATGCTGTACTCAATCTTCTCCCCCTTGGTGTACTGGAATCCCTCCACCAGGTCTGCTACCAGCTCTGTACGTGGTGCTGGCCAAGTGTACTCATAAAACGACCCCAGACTCACCTGCTCTGCCCATACATCATCCTTGAGGTCCCTCCAACCCTGCCAATACTCAAAGGGAAGGAAGGTGAGCTGAATAGTTCTGCCTACCTTCCTCTCAACTCTGGTCCTCCTAGGAGCTCTGGCCATGGGATCAGTGAACTTCCTCCTGGTGGTGTTCCCTGCTACTAGACTCTGTACCTCCCCTGGTCCTTCTCCTGGTCCCTCCTGAGTCGGCTGTGGTGGCTCTTTGCCCTCCCTCTGCTCCATCTTCTCCTGGTGTTGTCTAACACCTTGTCCCTGTAGGTAGGGTCTAAGGTCTCCCTTCTGCCCTGTTCTCCTGGTCAGTGTCGCAGTCCTGGTGTCTTCTGCCCCTGTCACCCTCCTAGTATCCCGATCCCCCCAAATTTCTACTGCTCTGATTAGTTTATCCATTCTTAATTTTTCTTTTATTTTTATTTTTTTTAATTTGTTCTTATCCTCTGGCTGGTTTTTAGTTCGCACTTCTCCCTCAAATTCACCTTTCCCCACTCCCCAAAGGTTAAGGCTGAACTGTCCTCCAACCCCCCATACTGTCCCTGGTCCAGTGCTTCCCGAGTCCTTTCTTTGCCCCTGACTGATATTAGTTCCCTGGACCCTCCCCTTACTGACTGTAAATCGACCGTGAACTTCCTCCCCTCCTCTCTAAACTGTGACTCCCCTAATCCCCCACTCGACTGCCTAAGTTGAGAAGCTCTCCTGAAATCAAGTGTGCAATCTTTTACCTGATAACCAGTTTTGTTGCTGCTTGCTGTCCCGGCGGTGGAGTCGCCTCTCCAGCTTCTGATATCTCCCTGGTCTCCTGCTCCCTGCCTCTGTGCTGCTATTGTCGAGCGTTCTCCACTACCTCTCGTCCTTTCGACTGCCCCCTTCACTGTCTCGCGGTAATTGAAGACTTCGCCTACTGTCCACTCCGATTCTCCTCTGTTCTTCCCGTCTTGTAGCCCGTTTCGGTTTTTCTGCTGCCGATGAGTACTGCTCCGCTGTTGCTCCTTGCCACTGTTGCTAAATCTCACCCTTCGGCCCTCCTTCTGCTGATCTACACGGCCCCTTAGCTGCACCTCGCTGCTGACCTGAAATTCCACTCCGCCCTCACCTTGGTGCCGTTTTAGGATACCGCTCTGAAAATGTGCCCCTCTGACTCCCCCCGGATGTCCGATGTTGCCTCTCTCCTGCAGCGCCTCACTGCCGCCTTGTAGTTGAGCTCCACCGTAACCCTGGTGTCGTCCGCTGATATCGCCCTCCCGCTGTTCCTGGCTGCTGCTTCGGAGATGCGCACTGCTGTAACCCTTGAGTCCGCTGCCGATGTCGACCTTCCGCTGTACCTCGCCGCTCCTTTGGAAACGCTCTTCGCTCAAACCCCGGGCTCTCGGCCGGTGCCTTCCACCCGCTGTACCTTGCCGCTGCTAAGGAGATGCGC
Source organism: Ceratodon purpureus (assembly GCA_014871385.1). NCBI lineage: Eukaryota > Viridiplantae > Streptophyta > Bryopsida > Pseudoditrichales > Ditrichaceae > Ceratodon > Ceratodon purpureus. The sequence goes on from CM026426.1 coordinate 106,897,067, forward strand.
CGTGCCACCTCCTTTGTGCTGTTTGCTGGTACCCTCCTTCTGCTGTGCAGGGCTGCCGTGATGGTGCTGCCGCCTCAAACCCTCTTCGCCGTTCTCTCTATCGCTGCTGCTCCTGTTGCAACCTTCCAACTGCTGTGGTTGCCCAGCTTCCTCCCGGTCAAGGGTTTCCCTTTCTTCTAACCCTAGCCGCCCTCTAAGTCTACTGTTGGTGCAGTCTTGTGTCTCCCAATGGCGCTGGCTGCGCCCTAGAGGAATCGCCCCCTCTCGGCCTACTCGCCCCTCCTTCTCTCGGCGCCAATCCCCTCTCTCTCTCAAATGCTCTCCTTCCTGCTCTACCTCTCTCACTCTACTCGTCTTGCGAAAAAGACTCGGATCAGAGGTTCTCTGAAGGTTATATACCTTCGACCTCCCTCCTGTCCAACAGTTTTCATCCCTCTTGGATGAAATCAGTTGGTCGACTGGATGGTTTACATCCTCCTCCTTTATGAGCCGTTCTTCAAGCTGTCTCATCCATCCTGCTTCGCTGTCCATTCCTATAGGGATGATTTCCATTACCCCGCATAAAACTGTCCATCCTCTCCTTTCATCTGTTCCTGCTGCTGCACCTCTTGTTTCCCATTTTTTGATTGCTTCCTCTTTTTTAATTATTTTTTCTATTTGATTTTTTCCTCTTTTTTCTATGATTTTTCTTTCTATTTCGCCTTCATCCTCTTTTTCTAACCCCTGTTCATTTTCCCACCTGTTCTGCTGCCCCTTGTCTTTTTTCTGTCCTTCTTTTTCTTTGTTGCCCTGCTCCTGTCTGTTCCTAGTCTGCCAGTCCTGATCTTCCTCCTGGTCTTGTCTCCTCCTGTCATGGTCTTCTCTGCTCCTGTCCATCTGGTCTTGTGCTTCGCCCTTGTCCTGTCTGCTACTCTGGTCCTGTGGTTCTGGTGTCTGGCTATTGCTGGCACTACCCTGTTGGCCCAAATTTGTCCCTTCCTGGCCTGCGTAAGCACTATCCCCCTTTTGATGTTCGACCAGTCCCTTGGACGAATCTCCTGGTGTCACAGTAACAAGCTGGTCCTGGTCATAGAACATGTATGGCTTTAGCTTGTTGATGTTTACAATTACTGGGTCCGGCTCGAAATTCTGCACTGAAACCAAAAGAGCAGTATTGTTAGGCACTCTGTACTGGATCTTGTAAGGCCCAAACCACCTGCTCTTGAATTTACCCACATGCTCCTTGTATCCCTTGGGGAACCAGAGTACACAGTCCCCGATCTGAAAATCCTTCCGCTTGTAGTGCTGCTGGCTCCAAAGCGACCTGTTCCACTGTCAGGCTCCTGCAACCTCCTGTGCATCCTGCCTGGTGGTGTCTATCTGCTCCAAGTCTGCTACCCTGGCCTCCAACACTCGAGCTGGTGTGTATTCAATGTCCAGACTGGTCCTCTTGGTTGGAACTAAGTATTCCGTAGGCATAAATGGATGCAGCCCATACACCAGTTGAAATGGTGTATACCCTGTTGTCACCTTGAAAGCAGTCCTGTATGAAAACAACACTGTATGCAAGTGTTCATCCCAATCTGTCCTCTTCTCATTGACCAGTTTGCTAAGCAGTTGGCCATTTACCTTGTTGGTTGACTCTGCCTGGCCATTACCCTTGGGGTAATAGGTCGTAGAAGTCCGGTGCTGGAGCAGAAAATGCTCCACCAGGTGCTCAATGGCTTCATGGATGAAATGAGAGCCCTGGTCACTAACTAGTGTCAATGGACACCCGTACCTGGTGAGTATCTGCTCATATAAAAACTTAGCAGTCACTGCTACTGAATTCGTCCTCAACGCCCTGGCCTCCACCCACTTGGTAGCATAATCTGTGGCCACCAGTATATACCCGTTTCCTGTCATGGTTGCCATAGGCTTGACTGATCCTATAAAATCCAGCCCCCATTTCATGAATGGTTCTGCTGGCATACTGGTCACCAGTGTGGCCAGTCCAGTATTCGCCATTCCTCCCACTCTCTGGCACCTGTCACAAGCCTTACAGTATTTAGACACATCCATGTGTACTGCTGGCCACCAGTACCCTGCATCCAGTATCTTCCTGGTGGTTATCTCCTGAGAAAAGTGACCACTAGCTGCTCCATAATGCATCTCCTTCATCACCGTCTCTGCCTGGACCGGGTCCAGTACCCTCCTAAGAACCTGATCCTGGCCCTTCTTGTACAGTATCCCCTTGATCAGGGTATATGGCAGTGCCTTGAGGGCCAGTTTCCGCTAATCCTCCTTGGTCAGATCCTGCCGTACAACTCCAGTTCGAAGGTAAGAACTGACATCTTCTAACCACTGTGGCTTCACATAAAACAGACTGGCATCCGTAGTCTGATCCTCAATCCCTGTTGCTGGTTCTCTATTGGGTAGTCTCGACACAGCATTTGCTACTCCATGGTTCTTCCCTGGCTTGTACACCACAGTGAAATCATACTCCTGAAACAGCAGCAGCCACCTCGCAATCCTGATCGACACCTGTGGTTTATTGACCAGGTACACCAGTGCCATATGGTCAACATAAAAAACAAACTTATTGCCTAGCAAATAATGTCTATACTTGTTCAAAGCATAAACCATGGCTAAGGCTTCCCTCTCAGTAGTACTGTAATTCTTCTCAGCAGAATTCAAAAGTCTGCTGGCATATGAAATTGGCTGGTCACACTTCCCTCTTGGATTCTGGGCCAGCATCACTCCTACTGCGATATTCAAAGCATTAGTATGCACATGAAACTCCAGGTCCCACCTAGGAGCAATCATGATTGGTGCATTCTGGTACAGCTCCTTAATCTTCAGCCATGCCTGCTCACACTGGATGGACCAAATAAAGTCCTCAGTCTTCCTCATCAGTCTGGTGATGGGCTCCATGATATGAGCATAGGCCTTGATGTAACACCTGTTGAACTGGGCAAAACCGTTAAAAACATGGATATCAACTGGTTTCTGGGGTCTAGGCATTTATTCAATGGCCTCAATTTTCTTGGGGTCCGGAAACTTACCTTCCTTAGACACAATATGGCCCAGGATGATACCAGAAAACACCAGTAAAGCACATTTTTCAAGGTTCAGGCTTGTGCCATACTCCTGACATTTTTGAAAACACTTTCTCAACTTGACCAGATGACTCACTATGCCAGTGTAAAGACTGAAATCATCCAAGAACACTTTCATGAATTCACGAATAAAATTACAAAAAGCACGGTTTACTGCCCTCTGGTAGGTTGGTGGAGCATTCTTCAGTCCGAATGGCATCACCACCCATACAAAGGCCCCCCAGTCTGTCACAAAGGCAGTCTTGTACCGGTCCTCTGGTGCTATCTGAATCTGGTGGTACTCGGAGTACCCATCCAGAAATGAGTACTACTCATGTCCTGCCACAGAATCCAACACCTCCTCAGTAAATGGCAGTGGGTAAGGATCATTTTTAGTAGCAGCACTCAACTTTCTGAAATCAATGCAAATTCTCAATTTTCCATTTTTCTTAGGCACAATAACAATGGGTGATAACCAGGTGGCATCCTCCACTGGTGCTATAAACCCGGCCTGAAACAGTTTGTCCAGATCCTGCTTCACAATACTGGCGTAGTTCGGATTCATCCGATATCTGGCCTGGTGTGCTAGTGGTATGTCCTTCTCCAGCTCTATCCTCTGCTGCGCAATTGAGGGCAGAATGCCCTTCAGATCCTTGTAGGTCGAGGCAAACACATCCTTGTACTCCCTGAACAGGGCCTCTGCTTCCCTGGCCTGCTCTGGATTGATATGTGCATTGATTTGCACATACTGGGGTTCCTCCTCTGTTTCCAGATTCATCTTCCTTAACTGCTCAGACTCTGGTAAGGTCCAAGCAGCAATCTTCAACTTCAAAACCTTCTCCCTGGTTGGTGTCTCATCTACCTTAATATCACCCTCCTTAAAGGTATAGAAGTGATCTGGATAGGCTCAACCTGGTCCCCCTTCCTGGTCTGCATACTGGTCCTGGCTTGGATTCTGGTCCTTGGGCTCGTCCTTTAGCCTGTATTGAGTCTCTGAATGGTGCTGGTCCTGGTCTTGCGACTTGAATTGGTCCGTGTCCTTGCCCTTGCTCTGGTTCTGGTCCTTGGTCCTGGTCCAGTGGTGGTATAGTCATTGTCCCAATTGCCATCAGATCCTGCTCTGTATCACCTTGCTTCCTCCTCATCTGTTAGTCCTTTAGTAAAATTGTAACAGACCAGGACCTCAGGCAGTTTAGGCCTGGGCCCCTTCCTCTGACTGACTAAGACAGTTTTAACTGTCCCATTACCTCTAATAGTGACCAGATTATTACCCCAGTCATGATTCACCTTAACATCAATTAACCAAGGACGACCTAGCAACATACTATATGCTTCATTAACCTCCTTCTTTTTAATTACTGTCAAAGTGATAAGGTAAGGGATACCATGAATGTGAATCTTCACGTTTCCTATCATTCCCACCGGATCCACCACTGTCTGGTCTGCCATCCGTAGTCTGAAGGGTGCAGGCTGGGGGTTCTTCAGTCCCAAACGCTAACGCTCCTCCTCAGTGATCAGGTTGACACCAGATCCACCATCCAACAGTACATTGTCCAGGGTTCCACTGCCAATCTGCACAGTCAACACCGGGAGTTCCCTGTCAACATCTATAGCCAAACTGCTGATCAAATTTGGCTTACTTACCTCACTGGTCTTTGGCTTCACTGTTGGTATCGGGTCTGGTCCAGAATTCTTCTCTGGTCCTAACTCTGGGAACAGATGTGCCTTCACATAATCAGTGATGTTTGGAGCAACTTTAAGGAACTGCGCCAATGACACTCGGATTGGACTGTCCAGTATCTTCCTGCCCACCAGGTCCATGTAGTGCTGCTCCCGACTGTCTTCTGTACCGGCTGCTGTCGGAATTAATGGTCCCGATTGCTCAGTCTTTAGGCTATAATCAAGGGCGTCAGAATCTGGAAACCCTGCCCACTCACTGTCCAATAAATCACCCTCAACGGCCTCCTTAGCTGTAGGTAACTTGTTTGTTTTTGCCTTCTCTGCTGCTCTGGCCTCCTCCTTTTCCTTAAGCTGGATCTCCTTCAGGGCCTCCAGCATAGAGTTCCAAAGTCGTTCCTCCTCCTGCCAGTCTTCTCTGGTCCTGGCCTTCCTTGGTTCTGGTACCTTGGACTGATCTTCAATTGGAGGTAGTCCTGCCTTCCTCCTCTGTGCTCTAGTCATGCTAGCCACGTTCACCTGGTCCTCGGGATCCTCCAGTAATTCTATCTCCACATTATTGACCTGATGGTCTGGTTTCTTGGTTCCCTGGTCTCCTTGTGCTCGGAACTGGTCCCACTGGGCCTTCAGAGGGCAGTTTCAACTCCTATGCCCTGTTCCACCACACAAATAACAACATTCAGGCTTGTCACCATAACTTCCCTGCTGGCCATTACCCGTTCTGGTGTTAGATGACCTCTGGTACCCTTGGTTGTAGTTACTGTTGTAGGTGGCTTTGGGCTTTGGGGCAGACACTTCATTCACCCCTACTGGTTCCTCTCCTTCTTTCTTCATACCTGGTCCCCTCTGATTTGCTGGATTGTACTAGCAGTCACGATCTTCATGGCCCAGCTTCTTGCAGGTGCCACAGATTCGCCTAGGGGCATCCTGACCTGGTTCCTTCCTGGTCACAGTCGCTGGCTTACTGGTCGGCTCCACCTTCTTAACTTCAATCTTGGTTGGCTTACCACTGGAATTGGTGCAGTTTTCTTCACACCTCAGAGCAGCATCCACCAACTCTGTCAAGGTCTTCACTGGTGCAATACTGGTCGTAATTTTGATGTACTCCAGTAAACCTGCCCTGAAATTAGTAATCCGAAATCCCTCTCTAGGATATGACTGCAGACACTTGATCAGGGTCATATACCTGTCATAGTAATCCTGCACCGTCTCCCTATCTGCCTGCTTGAAGGACTTCAACTCCCTGTAAACTGCTTCATCGGTTGTCTGGTCCCTGTACCTCCTCCTGAAGGCTGCTTTGACCTCCTCCCATGAACAATAAAGATGACTCTCCAGAAAATTCTCATACCTAACCCCAACCTTATCCAGTAAGGTGGTTCCCATTAGGTTGATGATAACCTGCTCATCAGTTTCCCCATTGTGCCACAAGGTGCGCTCAAACTGACGAATATGAGCATCAGGATTTGTACCTGCTTTGTACTTGGAATATGGCAGTGGCTTCCTATGTGCCATACTGACTGGTCCTGATGCTGGCAGTCCAACTGGTCCTCCAGCTGGTGGATAGACTGGTGGTACGCCTGGTCTGTCCACTGGTGGGTAGACTGGTAACACCCCTGGTCTTCGATCCGGTGGATACACTAGTGGAATGCTTGGTCTTCCGACTGGTGGATACAGTGGTGGTACCGGCTGCTCTAGATAACTGTTGGCTGCACGGGCCACTGGTACTCCGATTCCCACTGATGGTCTGGTCCTTGTTGATGCTCCTCCAACTGCTTCCGTTGTTCTTCGAAACCCTGTACCTATAATAGGGGCTCCTGTTCCTATGTCTGTTCCTCCCCCTGGCTAGTACACCAACTGGGGTACCTCTGGCTGGTATAGATCACCAGTCAGGTGATCCACATAAGACGTTGATGCTCCCCTTCCTGGCAATGGTCCTGCAGGTCGGGTCTGAGGTTGGAAGTGGCTCTCCGCCGGTCCCTGGAATACAGCAGTTGCTTGAACAGGTACTCCCATTACCTCTGCTGCTCCTGAAGGACCAGCTCTTCCACCCTGTATCTCAGACTGTTCATATCCTTGCCACAGGTTCCCCTTCTACTGAGCCTGTAGCTTTTGGCTTTCTTCCCTTAAAACCTCCTGCCACCTATACAAGGTTGCCTGGCGGTTTGCTTCTTGTTTCTCCTCCTCCTTCTTCTTCTGGTCCTCCAGCCTCTGGGCCTCTTGCCACACGCGCATAGCCTCCTGGCGTAACAGGTCTTGCTGCATGGCCTCCTGCTTCTCTGCTGCCTGCTTGATCTCTTCCCTCCTTTGAGCCTCCTGCCAGGATCTAAGGGCTTCCTGCTCTTCTATCCTCTTGGACTCCTGCCATAACCTCATGGCTTCCTTTATTTGAATTTTCTCCCTGTTTTTCTGCTCCCAAGCCTACATGGTTTCCTTGAACCTGGTGGCCTGTCCTAATTCCTCCATCTGGCGCCTGTACACCTCTTCCATTGTCTGCTGATTCCTTCTGTCCCTCTCAGCTTGCCTCCTAGCTTGCTGTTGGGCTTTGAACTGCTCCAGTTGCCTCCTGTCTTCTTCTTCTTCATCCAGCTCTGGTCCTTGGAACTGGACTGTCTGCTTCCTTGTGGTCTGCTGTCCCTATCTGCTCGTCCTGGTTGGGTCTGAAGTGAGTACTGCTTCTCGTGTGACCCTGTCTTTACTCTTGACCTGGTCCAGCTTCTTCTTCAGTGACTCCAGCGTCTCCACCAAGTCTCCTGGTGTCTGTATTCCAGGTCTTGGTGTATTAGGTCGGCTGGTGCTTCTCCTCTCCTCCTCCTGAAACTGGTCGTATGCTACTGCTGTCTCCAGTTGAGGATTCCAACTGTGATGGATGTCTCTACCTCCTGGTCTTGGAAACTCCCTTCTGCTGGTCCTTGGTGATGGCATTGAGCCATCATACTTCCTGATCTCATCATCTTCTTGCCACTTCTTAAAACTGGGACCAGGTTCGCCCTTAGCTGATCCTGACCTCCTGCTTATTCCAAGCAGTGACTCCTGGCTTGAATTTTCGCCCACCAGATCCATGTCAATCAAGTCCCTGGTCTTTCCTTTGGCAATGCTCTCCTCCGAGCTGGGCTGCCCACCCATGTTCCTTCCTGGTTCAACTGCTGCTCTCTGCTGCTCCCTAAGCTCGTATCTGGCCAGCCTCTCTGCTGCCTCTCTTCTAGCCAACTCTTCCTTGTCCCACCCTTGGTAGCCGCCTTCCATGTTAGGGCAGTCACTCCTTCTCCTTCGTGGTCCCTTCTGCTGGTGAACTTCTGGTCTGTCTGCTTCTCCAGTAAGTCGAGTTTGCCCCTCCAGGTGAACTCTTGGGTAGGTACCGTGGATCTCTGTCCTAGTCCTCCTCTGGTCCCTGTGTGCTAGTCCTTCGCACTCCTGGTCCCTGTCAGTACATTCCTCTGCCACCCCCGTCTGGTCCTTTGTGGATCTGTCAGTAGCTACTGCTCCTACTTAGGTTGGTCCTAACTGCCTTTAGGTTGAAAAATTTATCCTTAGTCTAGATTTCTACCAGATTTCTAAGCAGTTCAATCTTACAGTTTGTTTCTAAAGGACTGTCCTGGTTTTCCAGTCCTGCTCCTTTAGTTTTTAGAGAGTCTCGTCCAATTTTTCACACTCCTAGTCCAGTTTGACTGTTTTTTAACTAGATCTAGTGATTTTTAGGTCCAGTTTCCTTTCCAGACTCCTATCACTAGTCTCTAGCTTCCTTTCCTCATTTACTCCTGGTTCTCATTTTTTACTGCCACATTTTTACCTTAACTTTTTACTGCTCTGTTTTTTTACCTCAATTTTTTACTACTTTGTTTTTACCTCTCATTTTTACTGTGTCATTTTTACTGACTTCACATTTACCTAGACAGTAGATCTACGACTGTTTTACTGACTGTTCATTTTTTCACTGCTGGTCGAAAATTCCTCCTACTGTTCATTGTAGTGCAACCTCAAATCAGTGGTAAACAGCAACTTACCTGGATCTGGCTGACTATCCCTCTTACCCGCACGGATACCACGGAGAACAGGGAGTAAAAGAAGATCCAAGACAAATTGAAGTAAGAAGACGGCAACCATAGAAGACTGGGAGTTGAAGACGAAGTGTCATGGGCACCCAGCATAGAACCGCGGCAGAACTAGCAGTTGTCACCAGGAGTTACGGCTTAGCTTTACTATAAAGTATAGTACTAGACACAGAAATGGGACTTCTGGTTTTCGCATCCACGATATAGTTTTGAGTACTTAGGCTCTCGGACTAGGACCTTAAGTCATTTTTCCCTTTGTCTCTTCTTCTGATCTGAAACTCTGCTTGTATGAGACTACCGTGGACTGTGTGCCATAATACTAAGCTCTTATACTTTGTGCCTCATAACTCTTCTTGAATGCCGTGTGTTGCAAATCTGGACTTGGTGTGTTACTGTTTGTGTATCGCTGAGCGTTGTTCCTTTGTATCCTTGACTCCCTGATCCGCTTCAAACCCCACCCCTCGTGATGGTCTCGAGAAGCGGTTGATCTGCTGGGGCTCGGATCCTAAGCCGTCCCTTGATATCCGGACCTCTCACTCAACCTTCAGTGATACCATGGCACCCTGGTCCCCGCTATACTACGCAATAGTATGACCCAGCATAGACCATCTCTTCGCTTGACAGCTCCTATCCAGTAGATATCTGCTCTTGACCTCCCTGCTTTACCTATGAAGTGATCTCAGACCCTCCATCCCTGAACCCAGGCTAATATTTTGGCGACCATGCTGGGGATGGAAAACTGAGATTCACAAATACAATCTATCCCGAAACTCCACACCCCAAGATCGCTACCATGCCGCCAAGAAAGTTACTCCTCGAACAAATCAATGAAGCCGAAGACGCTGCTCAACAGGAGGACCCTGATCCTACCAAAGAACTGCTACAATTTCTGAAAGATCAAATGACGGCCTTGGCTGCCAAAAATGAAGCCACGAACGCCAAGTTAGAAATGTTGAGTATGCAGTACCAAAGCCGCCATGGTTCTGCAACCAACGACGCCATACATACCACACCCACAGATCTGGAGGCACCATTGGAACCTCTACGATCCACTACTCTACCCAGGGAAAATCGCACCGCTGCCACTAGGCACAGTGGAGCAGACCAGGATCGAGTAACCAAGTTTCCAAAAATACCATACCCGGTATTTGATGAATCAGGCGACCCCGACTGGCACATACGGCGGTTCAAGGTGATTGCCCGCACCAATGGTATCCTCAGCTCCGTGGACCTTCAAAATATTTTTGGAACCACGCTCCAGGGTAACCACATTAATTGGTACATAGATTTCGAAACAGATCACCCTCATGCTACTTGGGATGACATGGAGCGTAGTTTTCTCCATAAGTTTCGAAAACTAAAAACTAGCGCCGAGATACTCCGTGCTTTGGGGAGCATCACTCAAGAGAGAAACGAACCAGTAGACAAATTCTATGACAGATTCAAGCAGTTGTCCGACAAACTCAGCCAACGACCCGAAGAGGACTATTTATGCGAATGGTTTAGGAAAGGATTACTACCGTGGATACAGCAAGGAATAGTCATCCGTGGTGTAAAAACATTAAGCGAAATCCTCAATGCCGCCAATGATATCAGCCGTGAGCTTGGGGCATTGAACCGTACTCAGGCCCCCCTGTTGCCCTTGCCAACTTTGAGGCCGGAAAACCGCACAACCCCTACAGTCTGTAACACCTGTGGCAAAGTGCATAGTGGGCGCTGTTGGTTTGCACCCGGGAATTCAAGGACAGATGATAACCGGCGACCCCGACCAACTTCCGCGGCCATGTACACCGAGGACATCAACGTTGATGCCTTCCAACCAGGACGAAATGATACTTGCTGGGAGTGCGGATCCCCGAACCATCGCCGGGGTCAATGCCCTGTGCTTCGCCAGCGGTGGACACAACAGTCCGGACCTCCAGACCCGAGCCGACCAATGGCTACTTCCATGGAAAATCAGCGACACCCAGTACCAAACCGAAGAGGTGGGGTGACCTTAACGGAAGTCCACGGTACAGAGACAAATGTCGCTACCATCAGTGCTGCCGCGGTTACAACGCGATCCAAGGTAACTTCACCTGACCATGTAGTAGAACACCGTAAACCATTTCCTTCAGACCATTGGGAACGATTACACAACATCCGAAAGGACCTTCAAAGGGGGCTGGAACTGACCACGGCAAAACCGGACATTCAGCATATCCTTGATGAAACCAATGTAACGATTACGCTATCCAAACTGTTAAAACTAAGTCCAGAGTTACAAAAATACCTTCAACAGGCTAATCTACCTGAAACTACTGACGATCCCACGGTGATTGAAGTAAATGCGACCACATTAGACCCAGACGCCGCGGTCATACACTTGCAACTTGGACACCACGAATTGACCAATGTCTTGGTCGATGGAGGATCGGGGGTAAATGTACTGAGCGATCATCTCCGAAGACATCTGGGGTTACCCCAGCCAAAAACGGCCAAGTTCATCTTGAGAATGGTCAACGACGACCCCGTGACCCCGCTAGGAATATTGGCCACCGTGGCCATCACCACGCATGGAGTCTCGACCCCCGCAACTTTCGTCATCATCGACATGCCTAACAGTAGCAATTTTCCCGTTGTCCTAGGACGACCCTAGCTCCGGGATATGAACTTGATACATGATTGGTCTCGGAATCAGATTCGCATACAACGCCAAGGTAAAACTGTTATCATTCCAGTGGATAGTTGTGTTACCCGAGCAAAAGCTGCTCAAATCCGCCATAGAGCCGGGACCAACTGGGTCAAAGGATTGTCCCAGGAGCAAGAGGCCTTGGTACTCCATGCTAATCCCAATCTCATCCCTCTCGCAGAAATTCACCTAGCCAGCCTAATCCCGGCCCCAGAGAAAATTGACTTACCTCCTCGGTTTTCTCAAGAGACAGCAGGGTCGGTGACTATCAACTCTACACCAGCATTTCGAGCCCTGCAGAAAGAGGTCGTAAATGGATGGACCCATGGCGCTAAAGATGCCGTGGAGTTGATAAATCTTGGCACCAGTGAAGACCCTAAGTTCATTAAAATCAATGCCGCAGCCCCAAGCAATATCAAACAGGCAGCTATCGCCTTGTTCCACGAGTACCAAGATATATTCGCTTGGAATCACGAAGACCTTAAAGGCATACCCAAGAACCTGGCTGAACACACCATTGATTTAATCCCCAATGCTACTCCTGTTCAGCAGCGACGCTACCGCATGAACCCCAATTACGCTGCTCGGGTGAAGGAGGAGTTAGACAAGTTACTAAAGGCCAAATTCATCTCTCCGGTTGACTCGGCACCATGGCTGTCTCCCATGGTCATCATTCCGAAGAAAAACGGTACCTTAAGGATTTGTGTGGACTTTAGAAAACTTAACGCGGCCACCAAGAAAGACCATTATCCCTTGCCGTATATGGAGGAAATCATTGACGAGGTGGCAGGCCATGAAATGTATTCTTTTCTGGATTGCTTCTCCGGTTATTACCAAGTCGCCATGGCAGAACAGGATAAAAACAAAACGGCTTTCTCCACGGAATGGGGGCCTTACCAGTTTGAACGAATGCCGTTTGGAGCCAAGAACGCCCTCATGACATTCCAACGCGCCATGGAGCTAATCTTTCGCCCATATTTAAAACGATTTTTTCGAATCTATTTGGACGACGGAACGGTATATGGACAGATGAAAGATCATGTCACCCATCTCCGTCAAATATTTGACGCATGCCGAGCAAATGGAGTTAGTTTAAATGCTGACAAATGTATGTTTTTGTTCTTTGCTGGTGTAATTCTTGGTTACATTGTTTGCAAATATGGCAAGCTTCCAGATCCCTCCAAAATCAAGGACATCTTGGATATGACTCCACCAACAGATCAAAAAGGTGTGCAGCGCCTATTAGGGCTATCACAATTCAACAGGATTTATATCGAAAAACTCGCTCATATCACAGCGCCAATCACGGCATTAAATCATTCCAAGTATACATACCCGAGGGATTGGACACCGGCAGCCCAGGAGGCCTTGGAGAAAATAAATATAGCCTATTCTAACGCTCCGATTCTCATCGCCCCGGACTGGACGAAACCCTTCCATGTACACACTGATGCGTCTAATCTCGCCGTGGGGGTAATGCTCGCTCAAAACCTCAACGGTAAACACGATCAGCCTGTTGCATACGCAAGCAGGTTATTAAACCAAGCCGAGCAAAACTACTCCACGACAGAAAGAGAAGCTTTGGCCATGATATATGCAGTAAAGAAATTCAGGCATTATTTACTAGGTAACAAATTCAAATTCATGGTCGACCATCATAGCCTCTCTTACTTGGTCAATCAACCTCTAGTTACAGGCAGAGTGGCCCGATGGATTATGATATTGTTAGAGTATGATTTCGAGGTTGTGTATATACCAGGGAAGCGACACATTGTCGCAGATTACTTATCCAGGGATACCAACACCACCGATGAAGGCATCGATGATTCTTTTAATGAGCTGTACATACAAGCTGCAGCCCTGGAAGTCCAAAAACACGACGACTGGACTACGGATATTATGCGCTACCTGACCACCGGGATAACTCCGCTCACACTAACTGGAACGAGAAAAATCAGTTTCGTTAGGACAACATTACCTTACACCGTTGTCCACGGCCATCTTTATCGCCGCGGTCCTGATCAGGAGATCCGGTTATGTGTACCGACCACGGACCAAACCCAAATTATATCACATCTCCATGACGGACCAGTCGGAGAACACCAAGGGCCGGAGACAACCGTCAAGAAAATACTCACGGCTAAATATTGGTGGCCCACACTCCACCGTGACGTCCATACTTACATAAAAAACTGCCATGCATGCCAAGTCTCGACCACGAACTTTCAATACCAAGGAAAAGTTCCGCTACTGTCAACACCCCCATTAGGTCCATTTCAGAGATGGGGCTTGGATTTCGTGGGACCGATCCGCCCAGTGACAAAACAAGGGTATAAATATATCTTGGTGGCCACAGACTATACTACCAAGTGGGTGGAAGCAAAACCCCTCCGTAATAACACCACGGTTGTCACGGCCACATTCCTCTATGACCAGATTATCACTCGTTTTGGCTGTCCGCTAGAGATTGTATCAGATCAAGGCACACACTTTGTTAACGCCGTCATAGAGGATCTCATGGAAAAACACATCATCAAGCATCGGACCAGCACAGTGTACTATCCTCAAGGAAATGGACAGGCCGAGTCTACCAACAAGACTATCATCAACATGCTCCGACGATTTATCCACGCAAATCAAGGTGACTGGGACGACTGCCTCCCGGCTGCTCTCTGGGCATACCGTGTAGCCACCAAGACCGCCACCAACCTCAGCCCGTTTGAAATGGTTTACGGCACTCAGCCCCTGTTGCCCACGGTGTACGTTGCACCGACGTTCAAGTCCATGAATCCCCGCGACTACTCCCCACACAAGGTACTAGCGGCCTGTCTCCAAGATATTCATCACTTGGAGGAAATCCGTACTCTGGCTGTCAAGAACATCACCGACAAACAAGCACTCAGTGCCAAACACTTCCAAGCCTCACAGCCAGCTCGCTTATTTCAAAAAGGTGATCAGGTTCTATGGTGTCCCAGAGATCCTAAGTTGAGAAAAATCAAATTTGAATCTATATGGTATGGCCCATACCGTGTCCAACTAGTCTTACCCAATAACACGGTACTACTAGTAAACAACGATTATTTTGATGTTCACGCCACTATTGTTAATTCCAATAAACTTAAACAGTACCATACTACGACTGATCAGGTGGCCCCCAGATTAAGTCTAGGAGAAATTCATACTCACTTGGCGGCTGAGGCTCAGACCGTGGCCGATACCCTGCCCACCGAAGACACCACGAACACCGCGACTGAAGCCCTACCCGCCAAGGACTCCACAACCTCCGTGGATGATACCCCTGTGACACTACCCCAAGTCCACGTCAGCCATATCCGCGTGGAGATGTGCTCCGACATACCCGCCAACACGAGTATACACCCCGGGTATGAGGTATGTCATGGGACACGCTCCCTACCTGCCCTCATCAACTGTCCCAACCGCTATGGCAAGTCACTTCGTCTTAGCAATCCTAGACACCATCGACACCTAGAACCACCGAGTGTCAACCATCACGCCATCACACATCCAACATTTCAGCTGAAAAGCCATGGTTCCCAAGCCCAACTCATGAACAATCAAATCCACGTCCAAACCACTCGATTACACCCAGGCCAGCAGGCTTGTCAAGGCGCCCAGCATCACATCCGAGCTGACCAGCCCCGACTACCTAGGCTTCCGCCGCCATCATCCCCGGAAAATCTCCAATGACTGAGCCCATCTGGCACATCCCCGCCCACATTGTCACTTCATCCCCTGCGGATTCTCCAAGGGCGGCCGCCAACCTCGCATCAGTATCTCTCTTCCCCCTCAGTCGCCCGGATCCTCTTGTGTCTCCAGCACTGTGGTGGCCATACCTTCACTCTCCCTCTCCCACACATCGCACACACTCCGTCCCTGCTCTCGCTCACCATACCCACAGCGCTCATGGCTCTCCCTTCCTCTCAGGTCTTGGAAACCAAGAAACAGGAGGGACCGATTTACCTGCCCCGCATAGTGCGCGAGTGGAAGCGCAAGACGGATGGCGCCTGGCTCACCAAGACTAACCTCATTCAGTATTGGACACGGCTGGATGGCAAGGTCGACGTGGGGTGTTGCCAAGCGTTCTTGACCTCCATGGCAACCCGCAGCGAGGAGGAGCAGTTCCCTGCTGGATACGTGGAAGGCGTGCTCGTCCGCTACTCCCCGCGCTACCTCCATGCCTTTTTTGGATGGGATGGGACGGGGATCACCGAGTGGAGCCCGGAGTGTGCTACGCCAAGACCTGACATCACCGCGGCAGTCAAGGGCGTACCTCCCCAACCAGACGGAAGGTACGATGTGTATACTCTTGGTAGCGCAATGCAGGAGCCGTGGTTTGCTAGAATGCGAGGCATACTCAGTCAGATTTATTTCAAAAATGACTGCAACCGTATTCACCCGGATCACCTGAGCGTGCTCCTCCTTGCGGACCAAGGCGAGAAGATAAACTGGGGTTTAATTGTTGATGACCATTTTCGTGTTCAACTCCGGGGACACCGTAGACGCCCTCATTATCAAAGCCCGATAGGTCCGTTTCTCACACAGTACATTGCGAAGTACTTAGCATACTATCGGACCAACAACCAAGCCCCGCAGATGGGTACTCTGCTGGATGTTCAGCGCGAACGAGCGGTGATGGTGGCCAGGGACGCCGCTGCTCCAGGTCCCAGCAAACGCCCACGGCCCGCAGACTCTGCGCCCAGTGAAGGAGGAATGGTCAGAGCAGCTTATGGAGCCCGAGCTACAGAGTTCCTCGAACAGAGCCGCGAGATGACGACCTGTGTGGAGCATATGCTCTAGATTATCCACACCATGGAACAGGAGAAGCTCGCAGAAGCCACAGCCCACGAAGATTTTGAGGAACGTACCAAGAAGAAGGCGGCACAAACCATTCGGGCCGCACAGATTCAGGCCAAGCAGATGCTCACGGAGGTTCGGGAGGAATTTCGCATCCAGCTCGGGGAAGCCAACCAAACTGTTGCCAATTTTCGTAACCAGGTAGCCAGCATGGAACTAGAACTGGCCACGGCCCAGGAGCAGGTGGACGCCATGGACAAAGCCAAGACTTTAGCTGAAGAACGGGCCCTACGCTTGGAACAACAGAATGCCGAAGCCTTAGGCCGCTGTAAGACTCTCAACGATGCCCTGGCACGAGGACCTAGCCGGGAGCCGCGAATCAACGAGGAGCTGGCCCGACTGCAACAGACCCGCACCGAAACCGAAAACGCCAAAGCCAATTTTGAGGTAAACAAAGCAAATTGGGTACAAAATGCAGCCACGATCATGGCTACCCATGCTTACCGGATGTTGAGGGAGACACCAGCTACCTCCCCTACCCCGCCACAGGAGTTTTTGGATGCGTGCATCGATGCTGCCATGGTCGACCTCGATCTCGAGCAATCGGAGCACACCTGGGATTTGGACATAGACCTGATGGCCATTGAAGTCGAGACTCAAGACACCAGCGGGATCCTGGACACCATGGCCACCGTGGACCCGTTACCAATCCGCCACGATCAGGTTAGCAGTGTCCCAACGCCCTCAATAACGCTGGAGATTGGCGAACCCTCGGACCGCGTACACATACCAGATGTACCTACAGACATGGAAGACAGTCCCCCTGTTTCACCACGACTGCCGACAGCCTCGCTGCCCCCACCAAGCCTCCCTGCACCCGCAAGCCAAGGCAACCCCGGCCCATCCAATACAGGGGTACGCATTCCTCTCAAAACTTTCCAAGAACATAAGATCGCAATACAAAATTTGGAAGAGGAATACGAGATGGAGGGAGATGGTAGTGATGATAGTGATGCCGAGGAGGAGTCCGAGATAGCCATTACCGAGGTTAAGAAGTATTTTGCATCCCATCCAGACTTAGCTAGTCGTTACGCTAACCCTGAAGCCGATAATGTTTAATGCCCTGCCTGCAACAAATTGTTGGGCAAAACGGTCTTTGACATATATCAGCATGCTCGTACCTCCAGGTCGAAGCATAACCGATTACACCGAGGAGTTGCTGCGGCCATAGCTGTTATCTACGGAGACCAAGACCCCCCACGGCGACAAGCCCAAGTCCCTCGAGAGGCAACGCGCCCCGACAGACGCCCTGCTAGCCGACGCTCCCGCCATTAAACTTGCAAACCGAGGACGGTTTACAATCTACAAGAACCGGCAAAATGTTACCCGCACGGATACCACGGAGAAAAGGGAGTAAAAGAAGATCCAAGACAAACTGAAGTAAGAAGACGGCAACCATAGAAGACTGGGAGTTGAAGACGAAGTGTCATGGGCACCCAGCATAGAACCGCGGCAGAACTAGCAGTTGTCACCAGGAGTTACGGCTTAGCTTTACTATAAAGTATAGTACTAGACACAGAAATGGGACTTCTGGTTTTCGCATCCACGATATAGTTTTGAGTACTTAGGCTCTCGGACTAGGACCTTAAGTCATTTTTCCCTTTGTCTCTTCTTCTGATCTGAAACTCTGCTTGTATGAGACTACCGTGGACTGTGTGCCATAATACTAAGCTCTTATACTTTGTGCCTCATAACTCTTCTTGAATGCCGTGTGTTGCAAATCTGGACTTGGTGTGTTACTGTTTGTGTATCGCTGAGCGTTGTTCCTTTGTATCCTTGACTCCCTGATCCGCTTCGAACCCCACCCCTCGTGACAGTCTCGAGAAGCGGTTGATCTGCTGGGGCTCGGATCCTAAGCCGTCCCTTGATATCCGGACCTCTCACTCAACCTTCAGTGATACCATGGCACCCTGGTCCCCGCTATACTACGCAATAGTATGACCCAGCATAGACCATCTCTTCGCTTGACAGCTCCTATCCAGTAGATATCTGCTCTTGACCTCCCTGCTTTACCTATGAAGTGATCTCAGACCCTCCATCCCTGAACCCAGGCTAACAATCTTCCTTTTGCTGTAGAGCTGTCCTCAGCTCCTGAGATGCGCCTCCCCTCCAGCGTGATGTTGACTGCTTCCACCAGATCTTGACTGCACAAGTCTTGCCGTCATTGTTGATTTGCTCCCCATCATTACTCAAACTGCCACTGTCGCAGATCTGGTCACTGTAACTTCCACTGTCACAGATCTGGTTACTATGACAGTCACCGTTACAGATCTGACACTGCCACTGTCAGATCAACTCCTGCCCGTCCAGATCGCCACTGTACCTACCACTCTTGGAGCTGTACGGATCAGGTACTGTCATGGCCTGTGCAGCTAGAGCCACATGGTTTGAACTATTGCATGGTCGCCAGTGTGAAAGGAGTACTTTTACTCACTCCTTCAAAAATAAATACTGTCCTAAAACTCTCTGAAATCCTATGAAAATTACTGTACTGTCCCCCTGAAACTGCCCCAAATCCTGCCCTAGATCTGAAACTGTCCACCTAGATCTACGAAAATTCTGGAGGTATATCCTCAGATCTGATACATATTCCTACTCTCCTTGGTCTAATCTACAATACCCACTCATTTAAACACCAGATCTACTATACCCACCAGGTGAATTAACCAATCTGGTCCTTCAACCACTCATTACTTCAAATCTAAGCATGTACACACAAATGTAATCAATTCCTGTCCTTTACTCACGGTAAATCAGTACATCATATTGCTCCCTACTGCTAGCAATCCCTGCACCCTCCAGGATCCTCAAAACTATCCTAGCAGCAACTCTCCTACAATCCTACAACACATCCTACACACTAAAATCTGAGAGCTCCAAAGAAAACTCCCAAGGGGAGAGAGAGAGAGAATGAGCTTCGCAGCCCCCTCCCTCACAACCCCACCCAAAACCCTAGTCGTCACCCTAAACCCTAACAGTTTTCATCCGACCACTAGACTTCATTCAACCACGAGATTTCATCCATCCGACAGTTTTCATCCATTTGGCAGTTTTCATCCAAAACTGACAGTTCATCTAAAACAGAGTTATAGCAGGACAGGACAGGACAGTAATTTAACAGTTTACTGTCCCCACCAGTAACTACAGTTTTACTGCTCCTACAAATTTACTGCCCCTCTATTCTACTACCTTAAATCTCTAGTTAACAAATGTACATCTATTTTTGAACTTGAATATTTGTCATCAAAACCCTCATAATATACTTGAGATTAAATGTATAATACATATTATGCAGTTAATGTAGACTATCAAAAAACTTCTGATTATTTGTCATCAATGGCATCCATCAGAAGAAGTGATAGTCCAATCTATGCCAAGCTCATGAATTCGAGGAGCATTTCAATACATTGAAGTGGGATATTACGTATTGTATGAATAAAAAGTACCTCCAAACAAATTCTGAAGGGATTTGGAGGTGATATCTCCTAATCTTTTTACTCTCAATCAAGAGTTTACACATATATACTTGCTTCTGCCAGTAGGGATATTCGATGTCGTATTAATGGCAAAGAGTCTTTTGAACAAAGAGTTAGAGATTCTTTATACTCTGTCTACTTTTTGGATTGGAGGTGCGTAATGGCGGAATGTCTTAGTCAGCGGGTTGCAACATGGAGAAATGGGGTTTTATGGGGAGGAGTGCTCGGTGGCGCTGACTTGGCTGAGTATGTGGGCAGCAGGTCCCCCACCACGGGCTACCTTAGAGGGCCCCTTTGAGACCCCAAATTTCTCCTAATGAAGGTCCCATGACGTTTTGAACCCAGTAGAGTTTGTATCAAAAACTCCCCATAGTGGAGCTTGTAATCTATCAAGATCGAGTCTTATAACTGTGAACGAAGTGGTTGAAGCAGTAAATTTTGGAAAAAATTAAAGGAAATTAGGAAAAGTTAAAAAAAATAAAAATTGATAAGAAAACCCAAAAACAAAACAACATTACAACATAATAAAAACCGAAACAAAACAAAATCTAAAATAATGAACGAAAAGAGAACCATCTTAAATTGGAAGGAAAAAATTAAATGAAGACATAATAAAAACCAAATGAAAATTAAAAAATTAAAAATCCATAAAAGACCTCTAAAATAAATTTAAGAAGAAATAATAACCAATGAGCTTCTCTCCTCGTCCCGGTCCTGTAGACTATATTTATTAATATAGATTAAAACAAACCAAATCAAATGAGAAAGTTTTAGCCTATTCTACTTCCCTCTAAAGGTCTTAAAGAATACATTGTAAGACATAAAATTTAAAATTTTTAAAATAAATACAAAAATTAAAAATAAGAAAATTCAATTCACAAATGATGACACGTGCCACTTAAATCTTGTAGAAAACACTAAGAAATATGAAATGAAAAAACTTATTAAAAAATGATATATAAAAGGAAAGCCTATACTAGTGCGATTCTGCAGCAATTCCAGCATTGGTACCGAAACATACAACATCGATATAACAAGAAATTGGAGATCCAGGGAGCTGTACCTGACCCAGCTGACGGACCAAGGGCCATAGCAACATCTAGGAGATGCGAGCGGTGGCATCAATCTAGTGTTGCCAACGCCTGCGAGGAGTGGAGGTCAAGGAGGAGGCATGTTGGGAGAGCATATGTTATAGAAGAAGTCGTGGAAGGTGGAGGAGATTGGATGATGGAAGAAGAGCACGAATGGAATGCCAATGGGGACATGGTTGGAAGAGGGGCGACAAAGATGAACTGAGGGACAGTACTGCGAATGACGTGGACATCGAGGATGCTAGCAACAGTGTTGCCAGGGAGGATGTTGCCCCCGATGTCAACATTGAACATGCTGACAGCGACTAGGGGGCTCAGAGCCTGAGGCATAGTTGATATGTTTTTTCTAGAGATACAATGTTTTGTAGAAGGGTAATCTTATAGCAAAGTAATACCTTTCATTTCAACTGCATCTTGAAGAGAGTATACTAAAGCGAACAGTTTCATCGACGCTAAGCTTGTCTTCAAATGTGCATCCTTTGCCTGATGTCAACACCAATCCGATCAAATATGGTAGCACCTCTTCAAAGGCTTGTCACATCTGAGCCTTTGCAATGCGATCAGCTCCACTTCCGGTATTATTATTCTCAGCTTGTCAAATATCCTTCCAGGCCTTATCATTGTCATACCAAACGCTTGGCCTAAAAAGTCTGCTGACAACAACACCTCTGAGGGATGGTTTCTGTGGCACGTTTCTAGTGTTGCCACTCAGCTTTGGGTCCCTCTTAATCTCCACGTTTCCACCATGAGCCCCAATCACGGACAACAACTTCTCCATCTATTTAGTTGCAGTAGCCCTAAGTCTCTGATTTTGTATGTTCCAAACATACATGATATGCATGTGCACAATCTTCTCTGTCAATTAAATCAAAGCATGCAGTGTACAAATGTGCACTCTGGACAAGGAATTGGCAAGATGAGGCTCCACCTAGTAGATGCTGTTATGTCACAAGGTTCTTCTGGTACGCTGCTCAAAAATAGTCCTCCCACCCAGTTTGCTTTACCACAACTTTTGATGGCAGCATTTGCTTGACTTGCTCTCGCGACCGTGGGCTTAATCCTCTTTTGGTCGCAGTATATGCGGTTCATTACACATGCAGGCCCAGACTGAGCCCATACACGCACTTAATTGTCTTCATGTCTGCAGCAAGATGCCACT
Organism: Ceratodon purpureus; assembly: GCA_014871385.1. Taxonomy (NCBI): domain Eukaryota; kingdom Viridiplantae; phylum Streptophyta; class Bryopsida; order Pseudoditrichales; family Ditrichaceae; genus Ceratodon; species Ceratodon purpureus. The sequence goes on from CM026426.1 coordinate 106,919,121, forward strand.
CTATATAGAATTCACAAACTTGGGGGACTTGTAGTCTCTAGCCATTTGACTGTGCAACAATCACAACTGGTAAATTCGATTTTTTAAATATCCACAAAAGAACATCGTAGGACTCCTTCTCGACTTGGAATGTGGCAACTGGCCAAATCTCCTGCTCGGATTGTACTGAGAAGTACCTCTCGTGGTCCATCTGAATGTCAGCGTCCAATGCCCTATTCATCAACGTGATGCTAACACGTTCAATTTTTTTTCCGTTCACAATCTCCGCCTCATCCAATTTGAGGACAAAGATCAGCGGAGCCCCTTCCAACTCTCCAAAAATTTTGAGTGTGAAAATGATTGTCTGATGCAATCAAATTAGCATCCTTTGTTGTCTACGCTCAATGCGGTTGCTAACACCAAACAGACATTCACCTAGGCACTAACAGGATTAAAGGAGAATGCATACTTGATTTGTGATGCCATAAAAGATGACAATGCTCTGCTGGACCACCTCAAGGTCTGTGAATAGTGAATTCTTTTCATCCAAGACTACCTCCTTTCGCTGCTCCTTGGATTTCTTGGTTTTCTTTGACACTGTTGGCACCTCCATCCTTCCCTCAGCGTGGTAGTATAGGCCAATAAACTATGGCAAGTTCGCATTCAGCTCGTGCCGAAGCCTTTTCATGTGGTAGGGGCTTGGTAGTATGTTGGATTTCATATCCTTGGTCAAAGCCCGAACTATATCCTTCACGGCTTGATAAATAGCCCCATAGCCTTGATGGGACACCCCTGCTTGGTTGCGGGCAGCAAGAATTTTTCCCGGCCCCACACCTTTTCCAATTGATTTGAGGACGTTGCCGGCAATCTTTGTCTTAACATGCTCCATAGATGGTTGAGTTGCAAGGATTAGACCTTCATGCCTAGATAGTATCTTTGCTAACGCTATAGCAGTTCCTGTTCCGGAGGCTTTATCCCCATGAAGTTGCTGGGTTCCATGCTCGACCCGGTTGTTCTCGTTGACAGCATCCACGAGATGTGGTTGCAACACTCTTCTAATGAGCCTCACTCTGTGTTTTGCACCCCCCGTACCCAAATTTAACTCATGAATTCCCCTGAGCGAGCCAGCCCTACATCGCATCCGCATAGGCGTGTCTTTTTAGAAGTTGCCCCTCTACTGTAGGTGCTCAGTCTCTTCCTGTAGGCCCTCACTTTCTTGCTGCCAGCAACACACCTCAGTCTCCAAGCCCTGCACCATCATGCCGTAATTTCTCTCTTTACTGGTCATCTTGCCATGAGTAGTCTCCAATTCATTCCGCGATTGCATGCGTGTATCTTCAATGTCCCTGTAATGGTCAAGCCTCACTCTGCTGCTAGCCAGGTCGTCTCTCACCTTCCACAGTTCTTCTTCAAAATGTCGGCATTGCATTTCCAACTCACGACGTGTAGGTTCCCTTCATCACCGACCTCCAATCTGCGTGCATATCCGTACAGACCTCCCTCTCCATTACGTGCAAAATGGGGTCTCCAAAAGGCCCTCTAAGCTTGCCCTAGTTAGGCGAAACCCCTGCCCAAAAGCCCCTCTGCCGCTGGCAGCGGATGCTAGGATCGCTGCCCGCACAGTTAAGAAGGGTCCTCGGTGGCACTCATGGCGCCGTGGTTGATTGGTTGAGTATTCAGAATATGCTAAAGTGTTACTCGTATCATTAATACAATGACAAATATCCCAACTGACATCAGCTAGTCGGCTCGGGGTTTGGTCCCAAGTGGGCGAGGTTGCTGTCAGCGTGCCACTCTAGAATTGTCAACAACCAATCCCTATACCATAGCCACTCAAGGAAATTGCAAAATGAAAAGAAGAGCATCATGTACCCTAGTACTATGGATCACGACTATAACTTATCATGGAGAATACGTCACTCACAGTATAATTTCAATCCACTACAGCAGGAGTTACAAGAACACCCTTCCAATGCTTCCTGCTTGAATTCGAAATTGCTGGAAGAACTGGCTGTCGTAGTTTGCCCTTGAATTCCTTGAATACTACCTTAGAATGGCGACACTCAAATTCTACGCAACCAAATTTGATTGAGGTTTTTGTAGGTGGGGAGACCAACCTAGTCGCGGCCAAGCTTCACGGCTTCTACCGTTGTGGCAGCAAACTTCGAAACGCCAAAACAATGGCACCATCCACCCCTCATTTGATGAATCATGTAATTGCTCTCCTTCGACTTGAGCTTCAAGGTGAGTAAATGTAGGGAGTCGCGGTTCACCAAACACTAGACCCACCTCGGCGCCACTAGGCACACCTCCACGCCAAGCAACCCCATCCTGACACCATAAAGACGCCCCCTTAACTCTGCGGGCAGCAATTGTGGCATGTGCTGCCAGCAGCTGAGGGGCCTTTGGGCAGCCGGTTCACCTAGCCCGGGCTGCCTTAAGGGGCCTCTTTGTGACCCCATTCTGCACATAATGTAACATCTCTCATCTTTGTGTTATTGGTTGCTTAGCTTTCTGCCACATTCCTCAGGAAAAGAGAACCAAGCTCGACCCTAAGGCTAAACCGATCTTACTCCTAGGCTATGACAAATCGTCCAAGGCATACAAGTGTTACAAATCCTATAACAAGGAAAATCCTAATTAGCTGTGATGTTTCATTTGAGGTAACCTTATTCAGCATAGACCCTACCCCTCAACCTCATATTCCTGAACTCCTAGACCCTCTAGTGAAACCGGCTCACATCACTCTAGAAAACACCAGCAACCCTAAGCCGACGTCACCAACTAGACCAGTGGACTTACCTTTTGTTGACTCTCCACCTTCGTCGCCACCAACTCCTCGCAGTCAGCTGTCACCTGCAAACCAACAAAAAACGGCGGTAGACAACAGTAACCAAGAGCTCTAGGTTCACGAACCACGCAGGAGCTCTCGGACACGTGCTCCCAGCATAAGGCTGGGAGACTACTACGTATACCTTTCCCAAGACTTCCCTGGTTGCTGCACCATTTCTGATCATTCTGATCTCCTACCTATACATGATCACATAGAAGAAACAACACCTTCCTTTTCCCAAGCCATTTCCGATCCCGAATGGAACCAAGCAATGCAGTCACAAATGAATAGCATTTATAAAAATAAGACATGGCGTTTAGAAAATTTACCCAAAGGTGCCAAGCCTATTACGTGCCGCTAGGTGAACACCACCAAAACTGGTCCTCCCAATACTCCTCCCACACGGAAAGCTCGCCTTGTTGCACGAGGTTTCGAACAAAGAGTGGGGCTTGATTACCAGGAGACATTCGCTTTGGTAATCAAGTGGGTCACCATCAAGAGCACAGTGGCTTTTGCTGCCGCTAACAAGTGGGACGTTCATCACATGGACGTCCGCACTGCTTCTCTGCATGGTCTCTCCGAAGAGGATGTATACATGACACAACCCCCAATTTCAAAGTACCTTGTGAAAAACACAAAGTCTGCTACCTCCTAAAATCTCTTCACGGTTTGAAGCAATCCCCAAGAGCCTGGTACAATAAAATAGATTCCTCTCTTAGACATGGAGGACTGAAACATAGCTCCTATGATTCCAACGTATATTTCCTACACAAAAACCAAGAAACATTACTTGTCATGCTCTATGTAAATGACCTGTTTATAACAAGCAATTGTCCTACTCTTATTCTCTAGATCAAAACATTTCTACATGATACATTTAAAATGACAGACCTAGGGAAAATCGGAAAATATTTAAGAGTGATTTTCGAATACTTACCTCAGGGAATTCTACTCTACCAGACCCAATATACGCTATCCATTCTCCGTGAATTCCTTCCGAGCGATCTATCTCCTGTTAAGATTCCCTTACCTCCTGGAGAAATCTTAACTTCGAAAACCAGCACTCTACCTGTCAATTCAACATATTACTCCCTGTAACCACACGTCGCGGCCCTCACTGCAGTCAAGGACGACATCATTGGCAGAGACTCCCAGTCCCGGCGGTCTCCATTAGTAGCAGTTATAGTATAAAAGCTTAGGATGTAGCCACGAGCTCTCTCTCTCTCTCAAATTGATACTCTGAGCCCTAGGTTAGGGTTCTGATCAACTCCAGGCTGCGGTCGTGAGCAAGACCCCGTTTTGTATTCCCTGACTTCCATTTTCTCCTCGGACGGCCTATCAATGAAAAGAATTAAAGCCTTGATAAATGTTGCTCTCTTGCTTCCCCTTCACTCTTCCCCTCTTGTGTATGCTTGCTGCTCTGAGCTTCCCACACTCCTTTCTCAATTGCTGACTCCACCCAGCCACCGATGAAACCCCTTTCAGCTGCTGCTCTTGTGCTAGACTCCAAGGACAACTAGGACGTCCAAACTCCCCCGCCTCCCTTCTTTGTCTCCGAATAAAGAGCAAGGACTCACGTTCCACCTTCCCCCACTACCTAACCCTAGCGGTTGGGTGTCCACCCCACGTGATACCCGCCCCGAATGAACCCGGGTATCAACTCATTAGGAGAAATTTGGGGTCATGAAAAGGCCGTGTAAGCGTGCCCTTTCTAGCTGAACTCCCTGCCAAATGCGGCACTGTCGCTGGCAGCGGGTGCTAGGATCGCTGCCCGCAGAGTTAATAGGGCGACTTAATGGTCTCGGGAAGGGGTTGCGGGGCGGGGTCGGCCTGCCTAGTGGCGCCGAGGTGGCTGCCTTGTTTGGTGAACCACGCCTTCTCGCATTTATTGAAGTTAAAGCCCAATTCGAAGGAGAGATGACGGGAGATTGGTGTCAACCGTTTCAAGATTCGAAGTTTGCTGCCACAACGGGAAGAAGCCATGGAGCTCGGTCGACAGTAGGTTGGTCTCCCCACGTGGGAATGGGGTGAATCGAAGTTGGGTGCGTACAATTTTGGTTTTGCAGGACCAACGACCCAATTCGCAGGTGAAATTGGAGAGAGTCAAGGGAAATTGTGAGAACTAGACCAGTGAGCATGATTGTGCAGATACGCGTTGGCAACAGTTACAAATTCGAGCAGCAAGCATTCGAAGGGTGTTCTTGCAACACCTCTTGCCCTGGACTGAAGAGGTTGTGTAAGTGTCAATTTCTCTATGACAAGTTTGGGTCGTGCATTTGTACATTGCATGCTATTCATTTGATCCTGCAATTTCCTTGAGTGGCTATGCTATAGGGTTTGGTTGTTGTGAACTCTGCGGTTTTGGGTATATGGCAATGTTACAAACGATTCTCTGCATACTTCCAGGTCGATGGAGGGGCCATGAGAGCTTGAATCACTACTTCGGAATTCTGGGCTCACGATGGCAGCAGGAGTGGCAGAGTCTTCAAGGTACCGTCCCGCAGTTTCGCTTGATGGACGCTGCGCACCACTTGTTAGGAGAGGTTGAATGAGATCCGAGCAAACCTGCCCATCAACATTTTTAGGACAGACGGCAGCCGGGGCTACAAACATTAATTTGTGGATCGATGGCAGCATTTACCCGGTTGATCCAGGAACAGGGAGGCCACCTCCATCCAGAACTCTTTGAGATTGCCTGGAATTCATATGTCATGGAGAGCAAGGTCTGTATGGATATGCACGCAGATTGGGTCTCGTTGATGGAGGAGGACCTACACGGCATGAGATGGAGATGCAGTGTCGACATTTAGAAGAAGAACTCGGCAAGGTGAGAGACGACCTTGCTGGCAGCAGAGAGAGGCTCGACCATAACAGGGACATTGAGGATACATGCATGCAATTGCGGGTTGAATTGGAGACTATTCGAACCGAGATGAGCAGCATGGAGAGAAATCATAGGGTGACGGTGCAGGGCTTGGAGACCGAGGTGCGTCGCTTGCAGCAAGCAAGTGAGCGCCTACCGGAGGGGCCTAGCCCTTTGAAGGACACGCCTATGGGGATGCGACGTAGGGCTCGACCGCTCAGGGGGATTCATGAATTGAATCATGGTTCAGGGTGGGAAAAACGCAGAGTGAAGCTCGTTAGGACGCATTTGCAACCTCATCTCGTGGATGCTGTCAACGACAACAACCGGGTCAACCATGAGAAGCAGCGACTTCATGGGGATAAAGCCTCCCAAACAGTAACTGCTGTAGCGTTAGCAAAGATACTGTCTAGGCATGAAGTTCTCACCCTCGCAACTCAGCCATCTATGGAGCATGTTAAGAGAAAAATTGCTAGTAACGTCCTCAAGGCAATTGGAAAAAGGGTAGGATCGAGTAATATTCTTGCTGCCTGCGACCAAGCAACGGTGTCCTTGAAAGGTTATGGTGCAATTTACCAAGCCGTGAAGGCTCCAGTTCGGGATTTGAGCAAGGATGCCAAATCCAACATACTACCTAGTCCCTACCACGTCAAAAGGCTTCGGCAAGAGCTAAATCCGAACTTGCCACAATTCATTGGCCAGTACTACCACGCTGAGGGAAGGATGGAGCTGCCAGCAGTGTCAAAGAAAACCAAGAAATCTGAGGAGCAGCGAAAGGAGGTGGTCTTAGATGAAAAGAACTCGCTATTCACGGACCTTGAGGTGGTCCATCAGAGCATGGTGATCTTTTATGACATCACGGAGTCAGGTATGCATCCTCTTCTTCTCTTGTTGACAGCAATGGTGAATGTCCGTTTGGCGCCAGCAACTGCATTGTGTGTCTTTAACAAAGGAAGCTAATTCGATTGCATTACAGAAACATTCTCACGTGAGGATATTCTTGCAGAGTTGGAAGGGGCTCCGTTGATATTTGTCCTCAAGCTGGATGAGGCAGAGATTATTAACGGGAAGAAATTTGAACGTGTTAGCATCACGTTGATGAATCGGGCTTTGGACACTAACATTCAGGTGGACCACGAGAGGTACTTCTCGGTACAATCAGAGCAGGAGATTTGGCCAGTTGCCACGTTTCAGGTCGAGAAGGAGTCCTACGATGTTCTCTCGTGGATATTTGGAAAGTCGAACATCCCGGCTGTGATAGCAGCACAGTCAAGTGGCGAGAAACTCACGGTCCCTGAAGTTGGAGAATTCCAGGTGGAGTGGCATCTTGCTGCGGACATGAAGACGATCAAGTGTATGTACGGGCTCCAGTCAGGGCCGTCGTGTGCAATGAATCGCATATATTGCGACCAGAAGAGGATAAAGCCCACTGCGGGGACAGGAAGCCAGGCAAACGCTGCCATCAAGAGCCGTGGTAAAGCAAACTGGGTGGGGGGGCTATTTTCCAGCAGCGTACCTGAGGAACCTTGTGACATGGCAACATCTACTAGGTGGAGGCCTATCCTACCGATTCCTTTGTCTAGAGTACACATTTGTACATTGCATGCCTTGGTTCGATTGACGGAGAAGATAGTGCACATGCATATCATGTATGTTTGGAACATACAGAATCAGAGACTGAGGGCTACTGCAATTGAACAAATGGAGAAGTCGTTGTCCGCGATTGGGGCTCATGGTGGAAACGTGGAGATTAAGAGGGACCCCAAGCTCAGTGGCAACACCGGAAACGTGCCGCAAAAACCCTCTTTGAGTGGTACCGTTGCCAGCAGGCTTTTTAGGCCAAGCGTTTGGTCTGGCAATGATAAGGCCTGGAAGGATATATGTCAAGGTGAGAATAATAATGCCGGAAATGGGGCTGACCGCATTGCAAAGTACCAGATGTGGCAAGCCTTTGAAGATGTCGTACCAAATTTGACAGGATTGGTGTTGACAGCAGAGCAACGGATGCAATTCAAGCGGAAGATACACAAGTGGGGAAAGGCATACTTAAAGGCCTTTGGAGAGGAGCATGTTACCCATTATATGGTATGCTCACGGCTCTGTCTGTTGTCCACTTTTGGTGTTTCTTCAGTGACTTAAGTATCCGGCTTTTAACCATACTGTTGTGTACTTGACCTAAGTATCCGGCTTTTAACTTCCTTCTTCTTGTTGACAGCACGTAATTGTACGGCACTCCACTTGGTTTGTGGAACACTATAAGAGCCTTGGAGTCTGGAGCTGCCAAGGCATGGAGAAATCACACCACCAAGCGAAGGCAGCACATCAAGCACATACAGCCCATGGTGGTGGGAAAGCCCGTACTAGTGCGATTCTCCAGCAGATCCAGCATTGGTACCGAAAAATACAACATCGATATAGGAAAAAAATGGAAATCCAGGGAGCTGTACCTGACCCGGATGACGGAGCACGGGCCCTTGAGGGGTCTAGGAGACGCGAGCGGTGGCAACAATCAAACGCTGCCATCGCCTGCGAGGAGTGGAGGTCAAGGAGGAGGCGTGTTGGACGAGCATATGTTCCTGAAGAAGTCGTGGAGGACGAAGGAGATTGGATGATGGAAGAAAAGCACAAATGGAATGCCAATGGGGACATGGTTGGCAGTGGGGGCGAGGAAGATGAACAGAGCGACGCTGCTAACAACGATGAGGACATTGCGGATGCTGGCAACAGGGGTGCTGGGGAGGATATTGCTTCCGATGTCGACATTGCACATGCTGACAGCGACTAGGGGACTCAGAGTCATGGAGTTTTTTTTGATATACAATGTTTTGTAGAAGGATAATGTTATAGAGAAGTAATGCCTTTCAAAGATACTGTATTCTATAGATAGGATAGTGAAGCGAGTAGTTACATGAACGCTTAAATTGTCTTCAAATGTACTCTTTCATTAAAACAAATATTAAAAAATTAAAAAATTCAGGCAATTCACTTTCAAAATTTTGTAGATGTGCGAATACATAGTCAAGTAAACATCGCCCATACTCAGACAAATTAGACTCGAATTTATTAAACTACATGATCTCACATTCGCGATATCTTATTTAAATTTTAGAAAATATGGATGTTGTGTGTAGAAATAAATATTACAAAAAGCTAAATTTTTCCCCTTTGAATCATGTTATCATATAAAGTAATCTTGCTTTCAAATTTAGTTCTCTTAATTTTTTATCATATATCTTAGTTAATAAGTTTTTACATTTAATATTTCTTAGAGATTTTTACGAGAACCTGGATGCCATTAAGTTGCACACTTCTTAATTGAATTTTCTTATTTTTAATTTTTAATTCTATGTTTATCTCTTATTCTAAATATAAAAAATTGAAGATCACTTATTTTTATTTCAAAGACACACGAAAAATGAAAGAGAAAGTCTATTATTTTCTAGACTCTTCCCAGTCTTCTAGATTTTTTTTTTTTTTGTTTTTCATATTTCTAAATTTACCCAAATTATAAAATATTAGTAAAAATATTTTAAAATAGAATAAATTACTTACTAGGAAAAGTATGAAATATCCAAAATAAATTTAAAAACGAAATAGTAGAATCAAATACACTTTCTGGGGGAGTTACAGTAAAATAGATTATAAGAATTTCATAAACTTATACAAGTCATATTCTTCAATTTATCGAATATGAATAATTATTTATACACGTTCTTATTTTTCAATTTTCATTTTTTTCTCATTTGATGTTATCGAGAGTCCCCTTCTGAACTACTAATTAATAGTTTTTGTTCTGTTTCCTAACAATTGTTATTTTTGGGTTTCCTTTCTTATGGTCCTAATCAATATCTTTCCTTTTTTTGTCCCTTTTCTTTAAGTAATTTTTTCCTAGATACAGAAACAGTACAATGAATTGTACCTGTACATTAGATAAGACATGATTAATAGTTAATGGTATTTTTAATCAATAGTTAATATTTGTTAGGATTATATTATTTTCTTTCTCCCAATTTTATTTAATTTTCCCACCAATCATTGCTTTAGACCTTTTCTTGTTTTGGTTCCTTATTTGTTTTTTTAAATACATTTTTTTCCCTTTTCTTTTTTTAAATTTAATTAGTTTCCCAACTTCTCTTCTTTTTTGGAGATAGTCAAATATTTTGAAAATATACGCCAAGTAAGGTTTATATTTTCATTTGGTTTTCCTTCCAACTGCAGATAATTCTCTTATGTCTCATCATTTGGTTTTTGGGTTTTTATCTCTTTTTATTTTTTCTTTATTTTGGATTTTTTCCTCTTTTTTTTTTTTTTTTTTTTTTTCTCTACCCATTTTTTGGAGATACATGTTTTCTTTTTTCTTTTTTCTCCCTTTCCATTTTTTTCTCCCTTTTCATTTTTTTCCACAATTACTTTTATCTTCATTTAATTCTTTTTCCATATAGATTTTGGACATCTTCCTAATCTTTCATTATTTAAGGTTATCTTCTGTTTAGATTTTTTTCCCACATATTATTATTTTAAACCTTTTCTTTTTTTGGTTACTAACTTACTAATTTACGTTTTTATGTTTGTTTATTTTCCTTTTCATTTTTAGATTTAGTTAGTTTCTCGACTTCTCTTATTTTTTTCCAATAGTCAAGTATTTTTAATATTGCCGACTAAGGTTTTTTTTTATTTCCTCAACGACTTTTAATGTGATGGGATGCTGTAGAGGGAAAGCCCCATGGTGGTGGGAAAGCCCGTATTTTTTTATTTTTTTTTAATTAATTAATATCAAAGCACAAATAAGGTTCTATTTTCATCTGGTTTTTATTTTGTCTTTATTTGTTTTTTTTCCATCATCTTCCCGTTCATTATTTTTATTCTATTTTTCCCATATTTCTTCCCCTAATTTTTTATTTTTTTTTTTCCAATTCTATTTTCTATAATTATTTTTTTCCACAATTTTTATATCTAATTTTTTAATTATTTCAGACCTTTTTTTGTTTTGGTTCCTAATTCGTTTTTTTATGTTTATTTATTTCCCTTTTCATTTTTAGATTTAGTTAGTTTCCCAATTCCTCTTATTTTTTTCTAATAGTCAATTATTTTTAAAATCGCCAAGTAAGGTTTCATTTTGATTTTTATTTTTATTTTCATTTGGTGTTTATTTTCATTTGGTTTTTATTTTGATTTTGTTTTCCTTCCAACTTCAGAGAATTCTCTTATCTCTCATCATTTGTTTTTTGGGTTTTTATCTTCTCTTTTTTTTTTTTTTTTTTCCATCTTGTTTATTTTTTTTTTTAAATTTATTTTATTTTTTCTTTTTTTTCCGAAGATTTTTAATGTGATGGAATGCTGTAGAGGGACTGCATTATAATGGGCGCCGGTCATCCCCCTATGACCGTGGCGCCCATTCCCGCGCAGGGTAGAGAGAGGGAGGAGCGGCCTTTCTTCCCCCCTCTTGCCCTCGTTGCTGCCATCAACGTCTCCGCGACGCCGCTGCTTGAGGCGAGCTTGGGTGCAAGCTGCGGCACAAGGCTGCTACAGGCAAGTGCGTGCGGAGGAGCTGAAAGGGGTGTTGCGGAGCGGGAAAGAGAGGCGCACAGGAGGGCTGATTGAGCAGGGTGAAGGTTCGGCGCGGGACAAGGAGGCGCAGAAGGAGGGCTGATTGAGGAGGAAAGAGCTGTCCAAGGGAGGAAGAAGGATGGAGTTGAAGGAGGAAGGAGGGAGTTGAAGGAGGAAGGGGGGAGCAGAAGGAGGAAGGTAGAGCTGAAGGAGGAAGGAGGGAGCTGAGGGAGGAAGGCTGGAGCCGAAGGAGGAAGGAGGGCGCTCAAGGACTGCAGATGATTTCAGGTAAGCTGGCACGGTCCTTCTTCAGTGGGATTCATTGTTGCTGGTTATTTCAAGGCAGCTGGGGATTTCGTAGTTGTAGGGGATTTCATGGATACTGGGATTTTATAGTTGCTGCAGATTTCAGAGCTAATGAGGATTTCGTACTTGCTTGTCGGTAGAGAGGCGTGGCTGAGCAAGGGAGGGCGGGAGGGACAACAGCGGAGGCCGAAGGGGCGCTTAGGGGGCCGCGGACAGTACTCAGGTATTTCTCCCAACTGCTTGTATGTTTCGGTTTTCTGCGCAGCAGCTGCTGAAGAAGCCATGAGCCTAGGAGTCTGAAGCGCTAAGCATAGTGTAGCACGTGCGAGTCCAAATGTGTAGGTGTCTCTATTCAAAAATTTCCATGTAGTGTATGCAAGAAGCCAAGGTTAAGGAGGGAGCTACGGTTCTTGCTGTCATCAAAGAGCCTAAGCATATTCCTCATCTACTTCGTACTTGCTTTGCCGCAGGATGTGGCGGACAAGGTCGTGGTGATTGCGCCCTTTCTTCTTGGTAGGAAGAGCGCAAACTACGACGTCGATTTCTTCCACCGTGCACTTGGCCTCTGCAAGAAAGGCATATCCTCCACCGAGCTCAACAGTGACAAGGTATGCAAGAAATCCTTGTTCATTAAGAGTTGGCCGGAACGACATGGAGGGCGGCACCACATTGCTGACTGTACTGACAAGCAGGCTATCGAGGCTTACACACTCCGGCATGCAAAGGTGTATGGAGGTGAAGGCCCTGACAACGGGACATTTGGTACCTCCTTCCTTCGAGGCTGTCATCTGACCTTCGAGCTGAGCGAAGACGTCAACTGGGCAGAGAAAGCCGCGACCTTGCAGAAGGCACGTGATAAGAAAGATGCCCGCAACCCTCTCAAGCTCACACCCCCAGCCTTCAGAGAGCAGATCGAGGCCCTCATCGACGTGCTCGCTGGCCACATCGACGACAGACCCTCTGCTGGCAACACGGTCATGGCCATCGAGGGAGTCGGCATTGGACCTAGCCACGGGGTCCTTGTTACGGGGAGCAGCAGCAAGGGAGCGCCTGCAGCAGAGGGAGCTCGGGGGCGCACTCGAAGCCAGCTCAAGTCGAAGGCGCCGTTGATCATTGAGGAGGAGAGCTTGCCCAAGTCTTCACTTGCTGGCAGCAAGGATGAAGACCGACCCAGCACGGATCCGAAGGCGAAGCTGGACCAGGCCAGGGCCAAGAAGGCGAGATTTCAGGCTGACTTCGCGAAGGAGGAGGCTCAGAGGGAGTTGTTTCTTGAAGATATCAAGAACCAGAAGACCTTTATGCAAGAGAAGGAGGATGAGGAGGGCCGGTTCTATGAGGAGATTGCTGCCCACCGTGCTGCCAGCAAGATAGCCGCGGCCGCTGGCAAGACGGCAGAGAAGAAGCGATTGGATGCTCTGGCCCGTCTAGGTGGTGATCAGATGGCCAATGGGAGCAAGGCTGTCGAAGAAGCCCAGCTTCCCATTGACAACAAGGAGAAGCAGATGGATGCATTGATGGGGGACATAGAGAGGTGCAAGGCCGAGATTGGTGCTCTTAGCGTGGAGATCATGACCCTGGAGCTGGCAGCGGCATTCATTCGCCCGAAGAGTGTGCTCCCACACCTGCCATCCGAGTTTCGAGCCCTCCCCATTCAGGTTTCCGATCCTTGCCCCTTCTGTGCGCGGTACTTTGTTGACGCTGCTTGTGTACCCTTGAACTGCGGCTGCTTGGCACACCCACATTGCATGTTTGAGGTTGTCTTCTCCCTTGACGCCAAGTGTAGCCGTTGCTGCCGCTCCTTAAGTGGGGGGTGGCTAGGGCAATGGGGATTTCCACTGCATGAGTCGGCTCAAGCGGAGCTCCAGCACCTCCAGGAGGTTCTGAAGTCCGAGGTGGGAGCACCAGACCTCCAGAGCCCCGTTGCTGGCAGCAAGAGGGCCGCTGAGCGCTCTTCTCCTCCTTTGGGGGAGGAAAACCAAGTCAAGAAGAAGACTCGCTTTCTGGAGGAGTCCGAGGCTTCGGGTCCGTATGTCATCGCCAAGATCTCCGCTCAGCCCCTGGTATCCACGGCCGTGCTGCCAGCAGATGGAGGGGATGGCGATGGTGTTGCGAGCACCCAGATGACCTCAGCTTCCAGCGAGGGAAACAAGCCCCTCCACGCCAGGAGGCCGAGGACACAGCCACTCATGGTGGTGGACTCAGCTCCAATACCACCGAGTCCGGGGGGACATCTCAAGACCCGGCTGGAGCTGCGATGGAGAAGCTCGTTGATGCCATCGCGACCTCAGTAGAGGCTTAGAGTCTGTGGTTTTTTTTTGGTTGATAGTGCCATAGCGGATTAGTATTAGTGGCATTTACTTTGTGCCACGTTGCATTTGCATTTGCTGCCCTGATTTTCGACTCTATGTTCACAGCTGCGGTTCCAGCAAGTAGTTGCTGGCAGCAGTGTGTAATTAGTTCCGATTGGGAGGGGGGGGGGGGGGTTGGGGTCAGACTTTAAAAAAACCGAACCTCATTTTTTTTCGATACTTATGATGAATGTTATCCTCTTTTATTTCTATCTTTTACATGTGGCTGCCACATTGGTCGTGATGGTATGGAAGTCGCCTTGGTCGTGAACCCTAATGTGTGCTGACAGCAACATGTTCTAGAAGAAGACTTTCATTCATCAAGGAGGAAGGTTACATGATTGACCATATATGTACCATACATGATGTATCAAGCACAATGCATAGTCCCTTACAAGTGTAAATAATCATCCTGGCATTGGTCTAGTGAAACATGGAGCCATCTGAAATACTGTAGGCAAACTTGTGAAGACACTAATAGATCACCTTAATGCCGTGGTGAAATCGTTGTTGTCCTACACCTCTACTATCTTGATGGTTTTGGGAACCGCCACCTCACCAAGAAGTACACGCCTCTCATTACGTATGTTGATCTACATCAATGCCTCCAACAAAATGCGTTAGTACAATTATGCTCATACCAAGCAGCAGCACATTCCATATCTAAAACCAATGGGATGATGCTGCTTACATGTACCTTTTTTTCACGTGAACCGTCTGCTTTCACCAGAATCATGTTGTACTCTTTGGGATCATCGTCTCCGAGCGTCATTGCAATTTTATGGCGCAAGTGGGATACAGGCCATTCCTTGCCCACTTCAAATGCTGGCATTGGTCTCCGTCTAAATGTACAGCAGACTTCTACCATCTCCACCTCTGGTAGATGGTCAATCGCATCCCATCTGTTGTTGGCAGCACCCCGAAACCTTGTATACTGGAACCTGGTGTATAATAATTGCCTGCCCACATGGTACCTGAAGACAACGCTGGACCTATTCACAACGCACTTGATAACATCCTGGCCAATGTGAAACTTCTCAGCCCATCCTGGATTCATCAGACTACTTAGCAGTACCTCCGACGGAGAGTGTAGAACAAAGAGTGTAGGAGTCCGCCGAATGCTGTCACATGTGATCGCAAACAAGTCCACCATAACGTGGACAGGCATAAACCATTGCTCATGGGCGAAACTACTGCCAGTGGACGCTTTCATCGCATTCGAAAAATCTGCTGTCAACTTTGTCTTGAAGGCTTCGGAGGTGTGCATGTCTGGCAAAGGCCACTCCACGTCGTTGAAACCAGGGAGCGGGATTGGTTCTATCCTCCGGTACAACGTAGGCTCTACCGGGGGAAAATATACGCCACCAAGGAAGAATGTACGCGTGTCCAACAAGTCTATATGGCTTCGACCATTCCGCGTCGCCTCCCCAATCTCTGCATGGAGCACAAGAATGGGACTGATGATAGACGTGGGGTGCACCCAATCATCAAAGTGCGAGGAGTATAGGTAGTTTGCCGTGCATTGCCTACTTGTTGCCACAGCGGGATCCAAGCTTAATTCGCGAGGCTGATACGCATGCCGCACAAGCACCTTATCCAGGTTGCTTGCTCCACGCGCACCAGGTGTCCATGAGAAATCCATGATCTGAGCCTTGAAGGCCCCTCGAAAATTATCTCCACCATGCCGCCTTGCCTCTCTACCCCAAGGCCCTTCCGACTTTGGTTGAAGCAGAACCCACGAATCCCGATCCAGCCTCATTGGGATCCAATTGCCATGGACATCTTGATCTTTGTGCAAAATTACGCTCTGAACTATCGATTTTGGCCGTCTAGCCATGCTTCCCTAAACCCCAAGGTATTCGGAGACAGAGAAATGAACTATAACATCTCCCTTTCGTACCAACCAAGGTCAGGGAACATGCTGCCAGCACAGAGAAAATCAAATTTGCATAGTTTAAGCACTTGAGGAGAGCAAAATCTTGAGTTCGTAATCAGAGATGAAGTTTGAGGAATTCATGCCTAGTCACAACGTTGCCCCCAGGAGGCAGAAAAGCTTGGATCATGTCAAGACAGGGAATCGATCATATTGAAAAAAAAGTTATCTAGTTTTGTAGCTCGCTGGCAGCAAACGGCACATTGAGTTGACAGCGAAGAAAGCCGCACTTCCACCTTGATTCAGCAAGTAACTACTCAAGCACAATTCGCTACATGAACAACACCCACAACCCCAAATCACCTGGTCAACTCCCAGCAAGTGCTAACTCTTGCCGCCGGCACCGAATTTCCACAATCACGTGTCTCTCCCTTCGCACTAACCCACACCCACTCTCCCAAATCAGCTGGAATCCTCTCAGCCCCAACTCCCGTTGGCTGCAACCAATTTCCCAAGTGCGTCGCTTCTCCCGTAGCGCCGAACACCTGCTGGCTGCACTTACTCTCCCTATGAAGTTCAAAAACTTCGGCACTCACTCGTCGTCGGTGGGGGAGGTAGGTGGGCGGACTCATAATTTCCTCGTTCAAAGTGCTGGCACAAAGTTTGCTGACAAGAGCAGTCCGCTCGGGATCCGGTCCTTGCTCCGCCAATCCGCTGTCAGCCCGACACTGTAGATGTGCCCTCCACACGCCTCGCGGGGAGGTCATTGGTTCGAGCCCCCGTGGCGGTTGCTGGCACCACGGTGGCATGTGCTGTGCCACGTCAAAAAGTACGCGGGCGGCGCCTGTTTTTTTCACTCACGTGCCGCTTACACGGCCTTTTTGTGACCCGATTTTTCTCCTAATGTCCTAGGACCCCCGTTTCCACTACGGTGGCTTTGTCCACACTCTGCTTACTCCTTAGCGTCTCCCCTTGGTCCTCGTCACCATTTCAAAGACCCGAGCTAACACTTTCAATTAGTGGGCAAGTTGATATTTCTAACTATCACCCATCCCGATATTACTTACCCTGTAAACCTAGTGGCCTCCTTCATGTCCCAGCTTCAACAAAAACATCTTGATTTGGCCACGCATATTTTGAGGTACCTTAAACAAACCGCAGACCTAAGACTTCTCTACAACTACAACAAACCTTTACTCCTCTCCGACCAAATAGACGCTGACTGGGGGTCTTGCCCTGAGACGACGAAGAGTATTGGAGCTTACCTCTTCAACATATCTGGCTCACCAGTAAGTTGGCAGAGTAAAAAGCTGCTGACTATCTCTCGTTCTTCGACGGAATTGAAATATTGGGCTTTGAGTGACGGGGTGCAAGAGGCCCTCTGTATCTCTCATCTCCTTGGCGAAATCGAAGTTCTTCCGCAACATCGGGTTGAGGTGCATCGCAAGACAAGCCAAATTAGCAAAGACCTAGAACCATCGATCATAGTGCATTGCGGCAACCAATCAGCAATAAAATTAGCCAAGAATCTTGTCTTCCTTGCCAGGAGCAATTACCTCAAAATCCATTACCATTTCATCCGGGAGTGAGTACTAAGGGGGGAAATTGACATTAAATTTATTAGCACAGCGCTTCAACTGGCTGATTTATTGACCAAGTCCCTCGGCCGAATCAAATTCAAGCAACACCGGAAGACTCTGAACCTCTTTAGTCTATCCTTTCTCCAGTAGAAACCTTAACCTTACAAGTAACCTCGAGCTTCCTCTACGGTTTCAAAAGATCAAAACTCAGCAACTTTGTATCTATAAACGTGATCCTTACAGTCTTCCCAAGTAGAAAAAATCCCAGTACTTCTATCCTTTCTAACTGCGTAAAACTTACAGGATACCCTAGACTCCTCCTTCCGATCATATCAACCCCGATCTCTCCCAGGCACAACCAAAACCGCAAGAGCTATTGCTCCTCATGGAATACATGTGACCAAACCCTAGGTACATTAGAATTCAACCCATTAGCACGGAAATTCAAGCTGGCAACCCACACAACGAAGTAGTGACTCGAAGAAAGTACCGGATTCTTCAGTGTCACGACGTCTTCCTGCCTCAACTGGCTCAACCTGCTCTCTTTCATCGTCACTCACGTCGATCAAACGCCTCAAACGACTCAGTAATGCTGCGTCTACCCACATTAACACACTTCTGCACACGCAACCAGCCAGTCCCAACATTGACCAAATCAAGACTGCCAAGTAATCAAGCCACCAGCACTGGACGTCCCAACAGCACATCTTCTCCGACTCACGCCTCGCCATTGCAACTACTAATAGAATATTGGTTCACCCCAAAACTACCGTCTCGGTTTGAGAGGGGGTGTTGACCGTAAAGTATTAGGTCTGTCTGTTAATAGTAACCCTAAGTTCTAAGTAGCCCTAATCCTTACCAGCTGCTTATGGCTCTGTATATATTCTTTTGAATCAATGGACTCTCAATGGACTCTTGTACTTCTTGAATACCAACATTGTTGGTTCTGCTGTTACTAGTTGCTATAGGTTTTTTGCACTGTTGGTTCTGGCTTAGCAGTAAACATTTTGATGGAACAATTCTAAAACGTGCATTTTCTAGTGTTCAAGGATTTTTGTGTTGGAGCTAAATTGAAGCTGACATGGTGAAAATGATTACAGTTAACTTTTGCTGAACTGGCTTCGCTCTTTCTATTTTCTGCTGATTTGAAAAGTGCTTGAAGTTTGAATTTCCCTCAAAAATTATATCAATGGAAAGAGAATCTTTGACTTTAATCCATCAATTGACAGAACATGTGAATTTATAACCATATTAAAAAGTACTTGTTTTTGCTCTTTTTTTTTGTGCTTGGATTCTTTGGGTCTACGCGGTACCAACTTATTTTGAAGAAACTTCAATACGGACTCATTTCCGATAGAGAAGTACTATGGATTTACTCATTGTCAACATCTTCTGTAAGTTTGCATATAAGGTGTCTTTTGAGCAGGTTCACCCAAGCCTGTAATTTTATGTTAGCGGATTTTTTGTATCATTGGAGTTCAGAAGTGGATAAGTAAAGATATGGTCCCATTGTCAATTCCCAGATGGTCCCTCGGTTTTAATATGAAAATGTTTGACTCCATGCTAGAATATACTATCATTTACAATTACAATTATGTCAAGCTCTTGATCTCAATTCAACTTGAGTCTATAAGCTACGTAACCTGTACCAATTCAGTTCCAAAACTTTCCGTTAGTCCTCAGAAAATCTGATAGCTAAAGGATGTCATAGATTAAAACTAAGTGGCAACTATCAGAGCCCCGCTAGCACGAAGGAATTTCTAGTGGAATCCACTGATGCAGTAGAGAAGGACAAGTTTATGTACTGTACAATATAGAGTCCTGCTGATATGCAGCCCTATGTTGCCCCAGAGATGTCACAAGCGTGTCCTACTATGAGAATCTATCCACTCCCAGCTGTTGGGATATAACGACTCCAAGCTCGTGTCCTCATGAGCATGCCCTTCTGAGTATGAGGCAAGGTTCACATAACCACATGAGCAGTCTCCGATTTCTGGCTCTTCTTACTACGGATATCTTCCCATTCGGCTCTACAATAGATACAAGTTACTCTCCCTCCTGTGCTCCGTTTGCTGCGGCTCCATTTCTCAAAACAGTCCCGGTGCACATTGTTGCCACAGCTCTTGCAAAAAACAACTGGTTCTCCAGGTTTGCCATTGTTGCCAGCCATTGCTTCATAGCAGATGGGACAGTCCCCTTCAAGGTCTCTTTGTATACTGTTAACAGTGTCATTTGGACGGGCATTTGTTTCTGGATCGGTACCTGCATGAATTGATCAAATGAGGAAAATATGACAGGCATTCAGTGTTTTAAAGACTCGTCACATACTACGGTTTTAAAAAAGAAGACAAGAGTATGCAATTCAATAGGATGGGAAACTGACCTGTAATTTCGTGAAACCGTTGCCGAACAAGCTGACTGGCTAGAACACCTTGATTAGTAGCTGACATGTTCAGGAGCTCTTCAAGCTCAGTAGGCACCAATGCTTTTTCCAAACTCTTGGATCTGACTGTGGCAGCTTGAGCACACGCAACATAACGAACAAGTGATGCTTGCAGACATTACCCTTTGCAGCATCTGGGCAAGTACAAGAAGGCCTCTTCTCCAGTTTAACAGAGTACACGTTTCCTATACCCAGTTGGGGAGCTCTCTCCTGTACCCATCATCTTCTTCTCAATGAGATACAACCGATGCTGATACGCTCGTTGAATCCGCTCCCTGACAGCCACCGAGGGGCTGCCCACAAACCGTGCCATCCTCTTCTCAGCTGGCTCAGCGTCGCTGGCTCTGAGGATGTCCCTCCACCATCCGTGACCCCCACCGCCTTCCGCTTGGGACTGACCATATCTACAAAAAAAACAAAATTAGGTCATGCAAACCATTCAGACAATAAGAAATCCACCATCATAACCCTACCTTCAGTTACATAAACACCACCATCATCAAACTCACATAACCATGCAAACCAAAACAAACAGAACTGAAGAATGCCCATTCTCTAAAATAACCTTCCTCCCTTACACACCCAATGATCTTCACAACTGTTGATCCATTCTATCTAAGTTATTGCCAAACACCACAAAACCCAAATTTCCACAACAGGCATAAAACCTAATCCTGCAATATTTTTTTCACATTCCAACACCATCTCAGCAAGATGACTGCAAATCATAGCAATGTGACTAATTTCCAAACTGACATCTCCCATCTCACATATGCAAGCCAGCAACATGTCATGACAGCCCTAAAAACTACAAAGCAAGCCCACAGGTTTAGAGATTCAACAAAGTGATTCCTTTTTCTTACTTCATTGCAATGGAGCTGAAGGTGATCACAACAATGGAAAAACATCAGGAAAATACATGAAATTAAGCAACATGATTGGGATGGTCCACTCTCAAAAACTTGACAAATCTTTTGATCTACAAACAATGAAGTGTGAGAATTCTTTCTTAAATAGTGCTGAGTGAGGCTTCAGGGATTTGGGCTGAGTTGGAAGGATTGCTGTGGATTTGGTGAAGAGGAAGCGATGGTGTCTTGGGGATGTGGCATGCCACGTCAGCGGATAGTGCTTGGGCTTTGCTTAGGTGGCAGTGCTGATGTGGTGATCCAATTCGGCACTGGTTTATTAACCCTTATAGTAGAGCGTCCAAAAATGGCGCAGTGCCAAAAATGGAGCTCTAGTCATCTTCCATCAGAGGTACATAATAGCTTCCCCACCCAATAGTACCATGTACTGATGGAAAACATTACAGGGTGTGCGCCATTTTAGAAACACCTATGAATCCATCTTCAAAATTCATAACTTATTGTAGAAGAATCCAAAAATGATGATTCCACTTGCTCCAACTTTTTAATTAGTTTCCCCATGCATGAAAATTATTTGCACTGCTAATTTCGCAGTAGATTCCCCAGGCTGAAATTTGCGCCATTATTGGACGCTCTACCATGAATGAAGATCATCCACATTTGGGTTTCTTTAGAGTTTGGGTAGGTACCTATGATGTCAAATTTAGAATTTTTTATTGAAAATATATATATAATAGAATCTATTTGGGTGAATTTTTGTTCTCTCCATAGGCCAATGAGAGATCTTGAAGCCCCTTCAAGAGCCAAAAAGCTGAAATATTTCAAAAAGTTAAAAAAATAATTGCGGAAAAGCTAACGGGCCGATTCCAAGCCCCGCTCCTCCGCGTCGCCCTCGAGGCACAGGTCTTACATACTTGTTTATAAATAAAAAATATTATTGCACTGGTGACTGAATATAGCAGAGTTTCAGATCTTTGTGGGGTGCAAAAGTGTTGTGGGATGAGGTATACTGATGAAAATCTTCGCAATTGCAAATTGTAATTATATTATATTTTATTTTATCTTATTTTGAGACAAATGGTGAAAATCCCCTAGCAAAAGAAGTAATAATTGCAATTGTTTTTGCTGATATACTTGAAACCGCTACCATAAAATATCCAATGATCCATCTCAACAACATTAACCTTTTTATTGCTAAGCCAGCAAATTGACTTCTTTTATTCTCCACTTTTATATGCAAAATGCATATTTATCAACCGTCATAACAACTTATAATACAAATACACTGATCCAAGTTTTAAAAAAAATTATTTCTTATAATTATTAATTTAAAAATGAGCAGCAAATATTTGAAGCTTTAAAAGCTTCTTCATTAATTTTGATAAATTGGATGTGAAACAAACATTTGAATAATTTATCTATAAAATAAGAATTGTTCAAAGAATCGATTCGTCATTTTTGATATGTTTAAAGATTGGAATTCTTTTCTATAATTTTTTATTAGAAATTATCATTTACAGTGAAGTATCTTTTATGGAGAGACGATTTGACAACATAGATATTGGTTATTCTATTGTAGTTGTTCTAAAGTGGTTTTATTTTATGTTATTGAACTTTTAACCATAACTTTCTTCTCAATCATGCTTTCAATGGTGACATACTTTTGATTTTGCAAATTTTAACTTTATTTTCTTTATCACCAATAGTACAACAATACTTTATTAATCATTGGTTTGTTAGATGTAAGATTTGACTGGAATGTCTTGATTAGATTTGTTTTGACTTTCAATCGGTAATTTATAAATTGTTATATATTTATGCATTTCAATTCCTAAGCGTTGAATCTAAATTCAAATAGCGTTAATAAAAAACTATTTATAATTCATTTTGGTGTAGTACAAATAATCATATTCAACTTGTGTATATTTCAACTATAGTAATTGTGTCTTTATGCATTTATGTGGTTTTTAATAGTTTGAAGTACTGTGTATTGAAATTCCAAATATTGTTTCAATCAACAAGTTATCTTGGCAACCACAAACCTTTAGTGATGTTTGAGTCAATGTATATGTTTAAAAATTTATCCTCATAATGAAAAAGTTACAAATGTAAATTTGTATGTTCAAATTAAAGATATATAACCTCATCTTTTAAATTTTTACATTTATGAAAATGTTAGAATCTTTACTCTTATTAATGCATCAACTTTAATGCAATTTTAATGATGAAAAGAAAAATGATGTATTTTTAAAAAGTTATTGAGTCCTTAAAAGTTTGATAGTCAAATGAATAAAATAATCACACGTATTAATAAAGTGTATAAAATGCAGAAAGATTATGTTTAAAACAATGTTTACATACAAGTATGGGATTATAATAAAATAATATGGAATTTTTGTGTATGGAAAATTTAAAACCCTTCAAAGAAATCATCAACAACTATTTAAACGGCAGAATTTTTTTTTGTGTTTGAGTAAATCATTGTAAATATTAGTAATCTAAGATTAATGGACAATGATTCTCAATTATTTTCAAAATATAAATTTCATACAAAAGAAGCATTGCCCAAGGAATTATCTTCAACTCGTTATGACGTATATTGATATCAATTCAAGACTTTCTTCTGTGAGTGATGAATTGAAAAATCACATTAACATTTAGACCTAAAATTCTATTTTCCTATTGCAAATCCAAAATTTCAAATACCTACACATTTCTTCCAAAAGTTAAGTAGGTAGATCAGCAAAGTAATCTTGTGAGCAGCGAGCAGCAAGCAGCGAGCAGGAAATCTAAAATTGGACTAAAATTTTGAAAAAACATCGACTTTTTTAAAATTTACATTTTTTAATTTTTTTTCAGGATTTTTTTTCATGGGCAGTCAAAAATGATTAAATTTAGTAAAGTACCTATTACTGTGGATTCCATGTAAAACCATAAATTATAGAAAAAATTACGAAAACACTAGATTTATTCTTTGAAAACAAGATGATATGGATTTAGGAAGAAAATACTTAAAACATGTTCCAATGTTCCGTTTTCTATTAATCTAATTCTGTTTCTCTATTATGCTGATTTCCAGCCCCGTTAGGAGGTATCTCGGATCCGAGGGACTCCACATCGTCATTGTGTAGGTGTGTCTTGGATTCAAGATACCCTCCAACGAGGCTAAAAATTAGAAATTTTTGTTTTCGGGATTAAAACTAAAATAAAAAACCAAAAAAAAAAAAATTAAAAATTATATATATGAATGATTATTGCCTCTTCAGAACTATGCAAGTAAATAATCCGTGCACAATAAATAACTAAAGAATAAGATAATAGTAGAAACTTTATTCTTTGTAGTTCAAATCAAATACAAATCCATTTCAAATCAAGGGACTGTTGGGATATCGTCAATATAGATGTTCACTCCTAAAGGCTAAATGCATGATACACTGTGCCCATACGTTCGAGGACGCCCATAACTTCATTGTAGCTATAGCTAGGAGCATGCATGAAGGAGTCCTCCTTAGGATCCATCTTGCACATGTATCGAAGAATATAGTATACGTGTTTGCAGTATTTCCATTGTTTGGCCTTACCAAGAGTCTCCGAAAGCATCTTCACAAAATTTGGGCAAGTGCATTCGAGAAAGCTTGCAATGGTAATGCGGTACATCTTGTTCCCTCCTGTGTTTAGAGTTACCACACATCCATATCCAGGATAAGGAATAGTGGTTACTCCTGTTACACTGCAATTGTCCATGAGAACGGCGCTTTCCCACTTGTTTCTGTGATCTACAGTGATTAAGTCAGGATTCCTTCAAATGTAATGATTATTGCCGAGCGTAGGGTGTGCATCTGGGTTTGCTGGTTCCTTGAAGTCGGACTTGGGAAGTGGCCACTTCGAAGCTCCTTGGAATTGACGCCTTGGTGACAATTCACCTCGCTGCTGCAATTGAAATCCAGCCTCTTCAAGACTTAGAACTTCCTGACGAGTGAGATTAGTTCCAATTTTCACAGGCCACACCATAGGGGTGCTCGGCCAATCCAGAACCCAAGTTTTGGGCCCCCCCTTCACGCAACGGCTTATATCATCGGGGCAAAACCAGAACTCTACAGGAACAATACGTTTGGTGTGATAGTCTTTCTTCCTCCCAGAATACTTAGGTGCAAGTGTGCCTTTTACTCCCCTAAAAATCTTTGCATTGCATTTCTCCTCGTCTGGGCTTGAAGGGCTTGACATCTTCGTGCTGACCGATTCGAAAGGCGAGCAATGTGCCACATGTTTCTTGTACAGACGTAATGTGCTGGACACCATACCTTGGATCCGAAAGGGCTTCCTCAATCCTTGCTCTTCTTGACCTGGTCCCCATGGCAGGTATCGAATAATTCACCTTATCTGAGCGGTGTGAGTCGTAAGCTGATCCCGGGTGGAGATCAAGCTTCCGCTACAATGAGCCAAAGATCTCGGCGCCCTCTAGTCCTTTCTCTTTTGTTAGCACATTGTCCGCTCCAGGATAGGCCTTCATTGCTTCAGCAATCATGACAGGGTCCAAGCTTTGTTGTGCTTGACGAAGACGGAGCTCTTCTTTATTCGGTCCTTTGCCTCACTGCCCCCCCTTTAGATACTTCATGTAGTGGGTAATTTGCATGAAGGCGCGCATCATATCGTCCACTGTGGCGTCGTATAGGCAGTTCCCAGTGTTACTAGATTGTTGTAGCCACTTGTTGTGTATTGTCTCTGCTAGGTTGCAAGAAGGCATGTCTGCTCGTTCATCAAGCGAGAGATTCTGTTGCAAAAGAAGACCACTGGTTCAATGCATGGAAGAATTCGATACAGGACTTACATAGGGGCCAAGGTTTAGATTTAGGTACTTACTAACTCCATCGCTCCACCCCATTGCCTGTAGCGGTAGTGCCAGGAGACCATCCAATCGTTGAGAGCTCGTAATGCAGCGTTCGAGGTGACACACCCTCTAGATTGCCACCATCCTCGAATGACGTTGTACATGTCCTCCGCCTCCTCCTGGGTCTTAGTGTCCTTCCACTGCTTGCATAGGGATCTCATTTGCTCTTGATAGTCCGGCCTGATGTGGGCTATCGTCACCTGCTGAAGGCACTTGGTCTAGTGAAAAAGACAAGTTTGTTCTCGACCGTCCATCTTGTCATTCACGTTTCCGTTGCCATACACCTTCCACACAGCATGCCTGTTCGCTCCAGCACTGTCCGCCATAAACCCTTTAAAGTTCAGCTTTGGATGTCCATTATCTTCCATCACACCGTTCAGGTTTTCCCAGAACAAGGTCTGGGCAGTGGCGTCCTCAGACTGCATATCACATAGAGCTATGGTCATGACTCTGCAATATCTACTATCATATACATGACACGCCATGGTGCTCCTGTCCTTCACTCGTCTCACGTGGTCGAACATGATCCACGAATCTTGAAGGTCTCCCCCTGGCTGCATGCGCTTCACTAGGTCCATACCATTGCTTGGCATATCCTTTGACATTTTGAAGACAAACACCTTCTCTTTCGTCTGGCCTGAAAAGCGGTTATCGTGGATGAATTTGAAGGCGTTGTACTCCTTCAATCTCATGATGTTATCGACTAGACCATTGTCTTGGCGTAGGAATTTCTTCGTTCCTGCAACAAAATGCCGAATGTTTGCATCCGACATGGTCTCAAATTTGTCCATCACCTGAGCCATAGGTGAACCACGAAGGTGATTCTACCCTGGAGTTGCTCGAATGAGGTAGTCCGCCAGAAATATCTTGCTCGCTCCGAAGACAATGGCAGAGTTCTTCGCATTTGGAGTACGGAGGACTTGCTCGCCTATGCACTCGTACATGTGATCCAAGGTCTCGAGGCAGGTACCATCCGAAACTGGATGTTTATGATGCCCGAGTGGATGGCGGCCCGAGTCATGTCTAGATCTTTACTAGTGACATGGAAGATCCTCGCAGCACATGGGCAAATGCACACTACGGTGATCCACTGTGGACTGTCACAGTCCACAGTTCCAGACGCTTTTAAATAAATTCATTGAATTCAAGTCAATTAAAACATGCAAGCAATGAAAAGGACTTCTTTTTGCATTGTGTACTTGATGTAGGAAACAACCATAGCGTTTAATTAATACAAGTCCTATTTCTATACAAATGAAGGACTTGATTATTCACTTCAAAAGGACTGTCACAGTACATGTCTTTTTAATTAAAGGACTCTAGAACTCAATAAAACAGGGAAGAGGTTGGAATTAAATTTCACATAGGTTGTGTTACATACTAAGTAGTAATTGTCTAGCCCGAAACTATGTCATAATCTACCTTATGGTCCATAGAAATGGACTTGTAAATGGTCAGAAAGGAAGCTCTTTTTTGGGGTCAAATTTCATAGTCTTAAAATTGGAATTTGGGGGTAGCTTTAGACCTAAAGATGTTCCGGTTGGGTTTATCTAGGGTGACTCGTATTTAGAATTCAGAAATTGGTTGATTCCAATACGGGCTCCTAGAACGGACATGAGATGATCAGCCATGTGTACGACGTACAGAGCTTAGGGTTTCAGTCCTTGTCTCTCTCCACTTTGTGGCGCTTGTTTCACATGTTGTTTCTTTGAACTTGTCTCTCGATTTTGTGGCGGTTGTTTGAGTTGTTGTGCCCTGGCGATGATTTCTGAATCCTACAGTGTGGCGACGGACTCAAACTTGTTGTTCCTTGGCTGGTTACTCTCTTTCTGGCGTGTTGTGAGGAGCGCGGCTTAGGGTTGAAGAAAGACCTGTACAGCATTAGCAAGGTGAAGGCACGATCAGCTACCGTTTTTTTTTTATGGGGTTTGGGTACATTTGCAGCTTGGAAGTGTGCGATGAAGGCTTGGCTTGTGTACTCTTTTTGTTTTCTAGGGTCTTGGTACGTTTTGCAGCTTCGAAGTGTGCTGTGAAGCTTAGAGAGGGTTTAGGTTATGAGATCTTGTAAGCTTATTCTGTCATTGACTAAAAGGTGTCAATGTGTGGCTTTGCAAGGCTAAGGGGTTGTATTGAGCGTGATGGAGTCGAAGAAAACTCAAGCATCACGAGCTGGTATTCTACGGCCGGGTCCAGGACAGAGGTCTGTTCTTGCAGGTGAGAAACGTATCTCCAAGGAAGCCCATTGGGAGGAGAGGCTTGCATCTCAGAATGCGAGGCAGAGGCGAAGTAGATTTAATAGAGCAGAGAAACTATCAATCGAGACTTCTGTTTTAGAATGTGAGTGGGAGGAGGAATCCATGGACCGGGAGCGGAGAGACAGTTCAGGGTTGGAGGATAAGATGAGCGAGAGGGAGCTTCGTAGGGTTTACTTACTGATAGCTGATTCTATTAGGACTCACTTAAGTGCTTGTCCTGAGCCATTGTCAAGGAAGATTGCATTGAAGAAGGCATTAGATCACAAGGAAGTGATTGAAGATTTGCCTGACCTCATTTTGCCCTCTAGGGTTGCATTGGCTTACAAGGAAGTTATTGCGGGGGTTTTGTCACAGTTAGATACAGTGAAGAGAGCCAATAGTGCGGCAAAGTTGGCTGCGAAGCATGCAATCCTTGATGCAAGAGTCAGTTGTCAAAGTGAATCTTCAGTTAGGCAAGTTGCGAAGGTTCTAGGGGTTCATCACCGCAATGTTCACATGGCCATTAACCGCTAAGTTGTGCTTGTGCGACTGGTCATTTCTTATTCAGTTTGTCGGTGAGAAGGAAACGAACAGATGGACTGAAAGAAGAGGAGCGCATCGTCATCATCACCTGGTGGGATTGTGAAAGCCGAGTATCGCCCAACAAGAAAGATGTCACTTGCAAAAGGCTGGCTCATGGATTTTTTGATGAGAAACCGACCCACTACTTGCAAGAAACACATGTATGATGTGCATTCCACACAGTCCACAACCACCTTCGAGATTACTTGGAGCTCTGAGCTTATTGAATTTATGTAGCCAATGTGATGTATATCATTGGAAGTCCATTGGGCGGGCAGTGCAAGGATCGGTACAGTCCATCGCAGAAACTAGAGTGCTTGTTGTTGGGCAACTTCGCAAGTGAAGGACTATTGTGTACTCTGAATGCAACCGTGATGGTAAGAAATGCACTCTTGTGCTTTTTTTGTGGACTCTGTGGACAAGGAGGGAAGTGAAGGAGAAATTTAAACAAGGAATGGACTTTGCAGTCCACTGTAGGGTGGTTGAAGTACACCAAAGTACTATGCAAGTGTATCATTTGTTGATCTATGTGTCACTTGTGGACTTTGTGGACAGTTGGGGACTTTGTGGGTTTAGGGTAAGGACTTTGTGGACAGTGAAGATTGCGAGGACTGTTTTATACATAGAAAGGACCCGGGAGTCCATTTTAGGCTTGTTGAAGTCGAGTGAAGTACTATGCAAGTACATGACCTTGCTTTGACAGTTTCCCCCAACGTGACAATTGCTTCGTTTGCAATGGCAGGTTCAATTTTTCAAGCGGTTCCAGACCTCTCACCCTCACGTTTCAGTGGCACAAAGGGCGTTTGATGCTATGAAGCCCTTCTTTGTTAAGCAACTTCGAGAAAGACAAACTTGTTGTTGCATATATCACGTTGAATGTAACGAGCTGCGACTTGGCTCAATTTAATGCGATCCCTACTCTCTAAACACCATACTTGCAGCCACTGCCTCGGGGTGCGCTGTGAACAATCATGCGTGCAATACGAGGGACTCACGCAGCTTTGGGAGGCCGTTGTATGTGCAAAAGGAGAGTTGGACGAATGGCACAACGTGAGGTGTCTTTATGGTGAGTGTGATAAGTGCGGGGTTGACAAGTTGCCTTTCTGTGCAGATGAAGTAGATGGCTCGGATGGGCGGCTGCGAGAGTGGAGACGGTTTGCAAAGGAGGAGACCCGATCCAGATCTGGTAAGGTCTTCAGTAAGTTGAACCTAGTCTATAAAAAAACCACCTCTGATTAGTTCGTAGAGTATATGAAGCCCAAGCTGCAGGCATTTGTAACTCATAATTTTGTCGCAAGGTGGGAAGACAAAGAATTCAAATGGGCCATCAAGTCTTTTCCCGAACATACTGTTGTGTCTATTGTGGACTTTGCAGAGAATTACAAATTTGAGATTCAGAATGGGGTCCAGAGTATGCATGGCATTCTTACTAGACAAGCATTTTTGTTCACATCACCTTCCGTCATAACCCTAACCGTGATCCACTTGACGAGGATACATGAATTTTAACTGAATATCACTTCTATATTTCTGATGATAAACAACACGGTTCTGAGTTTGTACAGTACTGCTTCGGGTTGCATTGGGATCATATGACTAGCAGTGGATTCAGGCCCAAGCAACATTGGGTTTGAAGTGATGGTTGCGCTTCACAATTCAAATCAACCGGGCCCTTGTATTTTGTGAGTCGATATCCTAATATGACTGGAGGGATGTAGCATGCTTTGGAGTTTTTTTGGAACAGGCCACAGGAAGGAGGGGCTGGTGTTGTGGTGAAGTCATTCATTTGCAGGGAGCAGTTGAAGGGGCCAACCGGTGCACAATTGCAGTATGCAGCTGATGTAGTGAATTTCTTGAAGGCTAACATGTCGTAGAGGGTTGAGACCAGCTACGCCGGCAACAAGAAGCCGATGAAGCGC
Organism: Ceratodon purpureus; assembly: GCA_014871385.1. NCBI lineage: Eukaryota > Viridiplantae > Streptophyta > Bryopsida > Pseudoditrichales > Ditrichaceae > Ceratodon > Ceratodon purpureus. The sequence goes on from CM026426.1 coordinate 106,949,382, forward strand.
TCCTTGTAGCATGTGCTAGAGAGTGATGTCCAACCATTGAGGTATAGTATCCATGCTTGCGATTCCCTTCCAGGTACCCGGAAATTACACTCTGTAATGGCTACTAATGTGAATAATCTCACATCTCTGCTGGTGAAGGAGTTGGCGTGCTTTTGCGAATTTTGTATTGACAACGCTTGGGTTAGTTGCCTAAACCAGAGGTGGACTGGTTCATGAACAATGAAGATTTTGCAGCCCCAAAACACTGAATTTGTCAGGAATCAGATGTTATCCGATTGGAATGGACTTTGGAGCTATGGGCTGGAAGGGGACCTTCTTACGCAGACTTTGGATGTGGGCGACAACTTTGCTGTGAATGCAGCTAGAGGTAATTCTGAGAACGCAGACTTCTGGCTAATTTATGCTACGAGGCATGTTCATGTTGTGAAGAAGGCTTTCACATGTAAGTGGGGTACAGAATTTGATGTTGGCGATGAAGTGGTCGGTGAATACTACTACCAGAAGTATGGAAGGGGCGAAGATTCGTATGTACTTCTGAAGAACTCTGACCTAGTGTTCATGCATGCACATCTCGTGCGGGCTGTAAAGTTCTTAATGCCACCCAGCTTATACTTGCACTTGTTATGTACGAGCTTCAGTTTAATAACATGTGACCTCAAAGCAGAATGCCAGAATTGGCAATTTTCCAGTCTGTATACGTTGAAGTTGTAAATGTTGGCATGTCCTTACTTAGCATACATATATGAACTTGCAGGAGAATGCCAAAATTTGCGGTTTTCTAGTCTCCCTCCGTTGAACTTGTAACGTCTGCCATGCAGTCCAAACTTTTAAAACCAAAAGAAACTTAAGAAATTTTAATAAGGACTTTGAAGAAATTCTGTTAACACTCTCGTCCCTTAATCACTCTCCCTTAATCAGAGTGAACCCTTGAAACTAATGGAAGGGAGTTGGGAATACTCAAAGGAGATTTCAATCAGGACTTAGAAGAAATTCTGTTATTTGACCATCATCCCCTCCACCAAATCTACACCCTCGCAATACCTCCCTCCACTACCACATGAAATCTACTTTTTAGCCACTAAATCTATACATTCAGAAGATTTTCTGCCTTAGACGCTAGTCCCCCGCTCCACCACCACTAGAGCCTCCCTTACTCAGTCTCCCTTAAGTAATCAGAGTTCTTCCTTGAAGGTAATGGCAGGGAGGTGGGAATACTGTAAAGAGAATTTAATCAAGACCCTACATACCTTGTTAATTGACCGTCCCTTGACCAGTCTGCTTGGGATACCTTTTGAGTTTGTACAGCCCATTAACCAGTCTCCCTTGCATACTCATTCTTCATTTATAGCCCATCAATTCCTGGATTCTCCTCCCACAGCCCTAGAGAACCAAGTTGATTGGGAAAGAAAAATAGAGAAGGGAGTTAGTAAATTGTTGAAGGTAGGATGTACACGCTTTCTTTTAAGGGAAAAACAAAAATAAATAAATAAATAAATCAGTAAATAAATAAATTGTTGAAGGGGGGTGTATATGCTTTCTTTAAAGGGAAAAGTAAATAAAATAAAGAAGTAGTAAATTGTTGAAGATGGGATGTACACGCTTTCATTAAAGGGGAAAAAAAAGAAAATAAAGAATGAGTAAAGTGTTGAAGGTGGTCTGTACATGCTTCAACAATGTTTGAAGATTTCTGTGACTTAGAAAAAAAAAAAAAAAAAAAAAAAAAAAAAAAAAAAAAAAAAAAAAAAAAAAACCATATGAATGGTTTGTAAATATTAAATGGGGGCATTTGGTGTTGCCTTCGAATTATTTCAAGTCATCATTAATTAGATAGACCTTGCAGAGATTCATGTGACTTAGAAGAAAAAATAAATAAAAAAACTAAAATAAATATATAAATAAAAACATATGAATGGTATGTAACTATTAAATGGGGGCATTTGGTGTTGCCTTCGAATTATTTCAAGTCATCATTAATTAGAATAACCCTGCAGAGATTCATGTGACTTAGAAGAAAAAAAAAAAAAAAAAAAAAAAAAAAAAAAAAAAAACATATGAATGGTATATAAATATTAAGTGGGGGCATTTGGTGTTGCCTTCGAATTATTTCAAGTCATCATTAATTAGATAGACTTATTATTTAATTATTATTTGAAGTCATCATTATTTGAAGTCAATCTTAATTATTTGAAGTCATCATTAATCATTTGAAGTCATCATTAATTTGGTGTTGCTTTCGAATTAAAAGCATATGAATGGTATGCAAATAATAATTCGGGGTTCTCGGTGTTGCATTCGATTTATTAACTTCCAACCTTCCACGATTTACTAACTTCTATTTTTTATTTTTCCCTTTAAAGAAAGCGTGTACATCCCATCTTCAACAATTTACTACTTCTTTATTTTATTTACTTTCCCCTTTAAAGAAAGCATATACACCCCCCTTCAACAATTTATTTATTTACTGATTTATTTATTTATTTATTTTTGTTTTTCCCTTAAAAGAAAGCGTGTACATCCTACCTTCAACAATTTACTAACTCCCTTCTCTATTTTTCTTTCCCAATCAACTTGGTTCTCTAGGGCTGTGGGAGGAGAATCCAGGAATTGATGGGCTATAAATGAAGAATGAGTATGCAAGGGAGACTGGTTAATGGGCTGTACAAACTCAAAAGGTATCCCAAGCAGACTGGTCAAGGGACGGTCAATTAACAAGGTATGTAGGGTCTTGATTAAATTCTCTTTACAGTATTCCCACCTCCCTGCCATTACCTTCAAGGGAGAACTCTGATTACTTAAGGGAGACTAATTAAAGGACTCTAATTTAGCAAAGTATGCTGGGTCCTGATTTTTTTTACAGATAGTTCCCCCCTTACCTTCCATGAATGTGTACAAATATTTAACATGTTTGATAAATTCTTCAAGATGGGATGCAGGTAAATTCTTCAAGGGCTCTTCTTTATATTAGCTGGGTCATTTTAAACTCCAGTTGTTAGTGGTTACATCCAAGCTCTTTTGTCCACATTTTTATTGAATCTTTAAAAACTGCTTGATTAATCTGGACTGTAAAAGCAGACTGAAGTTGTAGAAGACCCGGGGAATGTGATTAGAAGACCTTGAAAATGTGACTGTCAACCAATACGTATAAACTAAAGACTTAAGGCAGAAGCACACAAGAGAAGACTGAACTCCATAATCTCCCCAACACCGCATAACAAAAGCCAGAAGCATACGATAACAAGTTGGAGAAACACTTGGAGAAAGAAAAAGCCCACGACAATCAGTCCCCCTCTCTATACTTTGATAAATTCAAGATATCACCATGCACATGTCAACACAAACCAGGTGCATCAGACAAAAAAATGGATCCTCCACTGACTCCAACGCATAAGATCCACTAGGCTCGGCATTTATCTCTGCCATCATCCTGGAATCCAAAAATTCGAACAAAAATGTACAATTCTAATGTACTAAAGGGCCTTCATGCAAAAAAAGGCCTACACGAAAGCACTAACCTTCACTTGAAAATTCACCTTCTTGACGACCTCTGCTGAGCAGCCCGGGTACTTTTTGCAGTGGACTTACGTTCAGAAACAGGGACCTTCTGACGCTTTGTAGCATTTTTTCCTCTCTTGTCTCTGATGTTTGTATTCTTCTTCTTTACTCCACTGCATTTCTACTTGGTTGAGCCAGATGATCCACAATCCTAGATCGCATCATCTTCTTCAGGGTCGCTCGCCTCTCCATCACCTCCGCTGTTCTCTTCATCCTCATGATCATCCTCGCTGGAATCTTCATCGCCATTGTCGTTGTTTCTCTCGGTTAAAACATCCTTCGGATCCACCCTGGTGGCAGCTTCGGGCTTCCTCTTTGGAGATTTTTAGGCACAGAGAGTGCATCCAAGCTGGGATCACCTCGCATGCTGTTATCAGGCTGAGAAGTCCCCTGAAGCTCCGAATGTGTGGCACTTGGGACATCAGTTCGTGATTCTGGCACACCAACATTAAACCCCAACATCTCGTCTTGTTGAATGTCCAGTACTGTAGGCAGTTCTCTGACTGCACACATGCAATTTCGAAACCCATTAGTGCAATGGACTTAATGGACAAAGATTTCCACCATGTGGACAATACATTTCAACATATGGACAAAGAATGAAGCATATGGACTCTGTGGACATTACATTTCAACATGGGGACAAAGGGTAAAGTACATGGAGTCTACAGTAAATGCATATGGACCAAGAATACAACCTCTGGACAGTAAACCAGAACTGTGGACGCATCACGAGCCTATGGATTCTAAACCGAAGTTATGGACCATAAAACGAGCGTATGGACTCTAACCAACAATATGGACCCTCAAAATTAAGCCTATGGACCCAACATTAAACCTACGGACCAAAACCCCAATCTATGGACAAATAACTAAACATATGGACACAAACATATGACATGTGGATAAGGAACTAAGCATTCATACAAAATCATGTACGCTCTGGACTAAAAACTGAACTTGTAGACCAGAAAGCAACCAAAGGACAGAAAACAAAAGCTATGGAGGAAAACTCCAAATCCATGGACAAGAACATGCACATTTTTATCAAAGAAGTACCTGCTGCTTGACTCCACGGCTTCGGGACATGAGGTCGACTCCTTGTAACTACGGGTACTACATTAGTCCCTGGTTTCATCAAGCCAACTGCACTCCACCACTTCTCATGCATTTCTTCCTTGCAGTCCACCTCACAACACATATACAAATTCTGGAAGTGCGCCTTGGAGCACAGTTTATGGTAAGCATGCTTGCAAGAAGTGAGCTTCACAGCCCAAATTGGTCCAAGCCCCAACCCACAGAAACTGCACTTTTCTAAGGGTACCCATTCTGTTGAGTCGGGGACTTCCCAAGCTAAGTAACGAGCAGATGCTACAGATCCAAACAAAGGCGATCCGAACTCTAATCGGCCCAGCAGCAACTTGATGGTTTCCTCGTTACGAACACATTTTGCTAGATTGGCCTCAACCTTCGCCACTTTTGCACAAACTCCTAATTCGCTTTCCTTCACTCTGCGGTGTTCTGCCTCTGCATTTGCCGCTAAACCCTGGAATATTTCGACACGACTTTGTGTCGACTGTATCACCTTCCTCAAAGAAACTAAAGCCGGATCATCCTCTGAGATCAGAGACAAACTATCACTGCCAGATGCTAGGTTATACTCATGCGTAAACAGATCAAGCTTCTCCCTAGCATCTTCTAATTTCTGAAAACAAAACTCCATCTGCGACCTTGCACGACACTGAGCTATGACATAATCGTCTCGCGCTTTTGTATGTAGGAGCAACAGATATGCCAGCTTTCCACGCTCCTTGCCAGCGTACAATAAGTACGCCTTCCATTGCTCCAAAACCTCAGCCGCGGGAGGAGCTTCCCCAAGAACTTCTAAACCTTGGCGGTCAAAGATACTACCGCCCTCGCCATTGCTGAACTTCAATTGAGTGGATCCGCCATCTTCTAGCGGCAAATCATCCATTTTTTCACCGCAATCTTCACTGGCACGCCCTTGTTTCCTCAACTTCAAGAGCCGCCTACGCTGCTCTGAACTGGTCCACTCTGCATAAGCCTCCCTGATCACTTTCTTGTGCTTCTTCTTCTCCAAGTAAAAACCTCAAGCCATCCCCTTTGTGATTAACCGGTTGGACAAGACGCAGCTCTTCTAGTGCACTACCATCCACATGCGCTCAAACTGCTTGATCAGCTCCTCATCATTCATGCACATGTAACGGTGCCCATTCTTGTTAATCGTGGGTCCCAGAAAACCCTCCAACTCTGCCCCCTAACATCCCCTACAGTGAGTGACTTCGAATTTGGATCTTCAGTGCTCAAGCCATACTTCGAGGCAAAATCGCTCCGGCTGTAGGACCTCGTGTTCAAAATTGGAAACAACTCCGGAGCCTCAGAGTACATTGGAGTACTGAAGCCAGTTCTACCACGGAGCGCCTGCGATGCTTCTACCTTCACCTTGCGCTGCCTTGCCACTGCCAATTCCGCCATGATCAGCTACCTTCTCCAAAAATTCTTCAGCATCAACGGCCCGTTAGGAACACAATCATTCCGCAGGACTTCGACGCGTTGAAAGAGAACAAGACAAAGCTCTAGCCAAACCCGTAACTCGCCACCAAACCCTAACCCCCACACAGAAACCCTAACCCCCAAGCCGTCCGATGGGAGTGAGATCAACGGCTAGCATTGAGTTCGATGAGATCTGCCATGTCACCAGACCATGAGTAGTAGACTTTGTGGAGTGTACAGTTCGCCACTTTTGGTCCACCGTAGTGTGCATTCTCCCACACAATTCTAAACAGACCTGGGGAGTATGGCAGATTTTGCAAACAAGAGTTGAGTTAGACGGATACTTGGGTTAAGCCCAGCCCACTTAGTGGAATTCACCTATCTTAGATTCCCATGTATATAATCACAGTTCAAGTTCGGGCATTGAAGGTGGCCCATACAATAGGACTTGCGAAACTTCAGGCCAAAGTCATTCTTAACATTTGTGGTCATAGTCTTAGACCACGCATGCCCGTCATATTGCTTCCCCATTCCATCCAACTCTCCACTGAATGTCGTGGAGATGTTCTCTGTAGGAGGAAGCAACTCAAAGATCTTGTCACCATCATACGCTGCGGGAAGATAATTCACTTCTACATGCTCGAGGCTAGCAAAATCAATAGACAAAATATCTGACCTGCAGCCTTTCCTTCTAGCAGTCTTCTTGATGGCCTCCAAAATGCTACGCGGCTTCCGTGAAGATGGATGAATAGGAGGACGACCACTGGAAACTGATGGCGAACGTAGCTAAGTCCTACTTGACAGCGAGCGGGTGGAATTGGGGGGAAGCACAATAAAGTGGACCACAAAAGTGCTTAGCTCATTGCCAAATTCAGCCTGTTGTGTAAACACGCTAGAAAGTGGCATCTAAAACTTCTTGATGGGAAATTAAGTTTAGGATACGGAAAGTAGACTTGATTTACTACAACTTCCGAAATTTGCGTTCGTAGTTGTTGAGTTGAGACACCTCTATGAACACGACAAAGTTGAACAAAGTGAATGCAGTCATTTGGAAAAGTGACCGTATTACATTGTAGTTTTGACAGAAATCACTTTTGACTTTGTGGGGCCCTTCGTTTGTACAATACGCTTGTAGAAATGATCCGGGTGGCCGTGTTTGCAATCCTAGATTGGCGAAAAGTATCCCCAAGATGTTTTTAAAACACTGTTTTTGGTGAAACTTTTTGTAGGGTTTTTTTCACCGAACATTGTTTTTTAAATTGGAAAAAACATCCTCTAAAGACAACAGAGGGCCCCAAATGAAGAAATCAAGACTTTGGACAAGTTCATTTTCATGATTTAGAAGTAGGGGTCAAATAAAGTTTCAATTGAAGCTATTTTTTTCATGGAAATGTGTGTAAGATACATTATGACACCTTAGAAAGTGACTAAAATGCTCAAAAACTACACCAAAATGCTCAAAATCAGCTTCGAGCTATAAAAAACAGCACACTTCATATTCACTTGTTAGTGATCACATATTGCACTTGGTGGTCCACTTTATTGTGCTTCCCCCAAATTCACAAAATTCCGACGTTGGAATGGTTTTGCACAAGTATCTCCAAGCCTGATATCAGGGACAACATCATCATCCGAATCACTAAGGTAGTGAACGTCAGGAACACTGCCTTCTATCTTGACCATCACTAAAGCAAGAAGCTGATTAGTGGAAGTAGAATTGGGCGGGGTCAACATGACGGTAGAGACTCACATCTATGAATCAGTGAGGCCATAGACTTTATATGTACCACTGTTTAATGTCCAAACGAAACTCTTTCTCTCGGGACCTCACTTGGAGAACTGTCTCACTCAACACTCCGTTATCATCAAAAATCCCTTTTTCAACGTACATAGACCCCATCCGGAAATGAAACCTAAGACTCAGAAGGTGCTCCGACACCTTGATTGATCCATCTTCACCTAGTGGGGCTGTAAACGGGGCCGCATGGCAATGGGCACGAAGAGATGCCATTCTAAGCACCTTGTAGAAATTTGGAGATGTAGAGTCATGCATTGAGAGAGAGCTAATTAATTTCAGGAAGAATGAAGTCGATCATGTGACCCAGCATTGGACTCACAAGCTCCGAAGAATCATACATTTTGGTAATATGCCCTTCGAACAATTGAGAACTCTCATCTCTGAACGCGATTTTGAGAATAGTCTGACAGAGTGGAACCGTGTCACCAAGAAAAAGAAGTGGTACCATCTCACGCAGGATGCATTTTGCAACTTCTTACATGAGGTATTATTTCATGAATTCTCCAAGTCTTTATAACCATTGGACTAGTATTGAAAACCTGTATCCAGAGGACCACTGATACTATTTGATATGCAGAGAGAGACTTTCAGTGCACAGGAGGCAGCAACGAAGATATACAACAACTCCTTAATAAGTTATGGCGAAAGGGGGACATCGACATTCTCATTGCACGTGCTAATGCAGCGATAAAGGCATGCAAGACACATCTGCACATAGAGTTGGATCGCTTGCTGGCAATAGCGGATCCAAAGAATGGAGAGGGATTCATAAAAGAAGTAAGGAATAATGTCTCTAGAATTCTGTTTTGTTTAAGTTTTGCATGCCATTCAGAGGATGTTGAGCCGCATTTAGAGTGCAGAAAACTGTCCCTCGGATCCGACGGACGTTTATCCGCCCTCCAATTGCGCCTTAACGTCCTCTGAATGGCATGCATACGCATGCCATTTGGAGGCATAATGGCTGCCTCCGAGGGCAGAGAATGCGTTCCTCGGATCTAAGGGACGCATTATCTGCCCTTTGAGGCAGCCATTATGCCTCCAAATGGCATGCTTATGCATGCCATTTAAGGACTGTTAAGTTACCTCCGGAGGCCCCAAAAAGGTCCCTCGGATCCGAGGGATCCTTTTAAGGCCTCCGGAGGCAGCTCAACATCCTCAATGTGGCTAGCCACACTGAGGATGTTGATCTCCCTTTTAAGGGTTTGAAAACATCCCTTAGATCCGAGGGACGTTTTTAGACCCTCAGAAGTTAGCTGAAATACCTCAAAGTCGTAACTTGCTCAGAGATATTTTAGCTAACTTCTGAGGGTCTAAAAATGTCCCTCAAAACCGAGTGACATTTTCGACGCCTCGAAATGAAGGTCAACATCATCAGTGTGAAGCTGTACTGAGGATGTTGGCCTCCTCTTCTAGGATCTAAAAACGTCGCTCAGATCCGAGGGACGTTTTTGACCCTTCAAAAACTAGCTCACTATCATCGGTGTGAAGTAGTTTTTGAGGGGTCAAAAGCATCCCTCGGATCCGAGAGACGTTTTCAGACCCCTAGAAGTTAGATTTTGGTTCAGCAAACGTGACTCTTGACAAGAACATTTGAATTTCATTAGTTTTTATAGAGTTTGATGAGTTTTTAACAAATTTTTCCTTGATTTTATATAGATAGAAGCCCATTTCAGCGTGTTCACAAGCAAACCAAAGATGAATCCTCAGAAGCTGCAACTGCTTGCCACTGCCAAAGTGCCGGCAAAATACAAGGAGAGATGGGTGAACTGGTGGAATATGAGCAAGGAATCACGTGAAACATTCAACTTCCCAAAGTATCCTTGCTCAACATCAGCCCTCCGTCCATGGGTGGAAATTGCAGCTTTGTGGGCAGGAGTAAGTTCACTTGTTTCCTTCACATATTTCAGTTAAATTATGGTACGTATTTCTGTTTTTCGGATCCAAAAGACATTTCTGAATGCCTAAAATGTGTTTGATTTTCTGCATGTAAGGTCTTAGTCTTATACTCAATTGACAACACTGAACTAAAAGGTTGTATCATATTACAAGGACTGACAGTGTTCTACTTATATTCTTGCAGCTGGAAGAAGAAACTGGGATTCAACATGCCCTACTTATTGAAGACAAGGGGATTGTCATCCCAGCCAAGGCATCTAGAGGGACGATTGTGCAGAGTGATAAGTCTGTGCAGACAGGAGCTGTCAAAATTTGGAAGAGGGGATTCCAAGAATATCTTGGAAGGTATGGTGGGTTTGTAAAGTCCACGCCTTTCAATGAGCAACGAGATACGAGGTTGGCAGTGAATCGGATGATTGTCAGGTACTTTTTTGCGGAGCTTGTGAAGAAAGGTACCATTACAATTGAAAACCTACCGATGAGGTTCTCAAAGAGGCTGGATACTGCCAGCCCCAATTGCATCTTCAACGACTATCAGAGGAAAACATTCTCTCGGCTTCACCTCCAAGAATGTCCGTGGTTTCTCAAGGTCATAAAGGATGAGCGAGAGCAAGACTTAGAGCGCGCTTACAGGGCAAAATGTGACAAGGAGACAAAGGAGATGGAGGCCCAAGGCCTGGAGACGCAGAATCCAACCGCAGAGGAGTTCGTGTCTGAGAAAGATAGAGCAAAGGCTATTGCAAAGAAGCAGAGCATTGAAGCCAATGCAACAACCAAGATTCAAGGTGACAGGGAGAAGGCCCTGGCTAAGTAGAAGGCCGTTGAGGAAAAGATTAACAATGAGAGAATTGCTAAGCTTGTGAAACAGAAGGGACTAAAAGGCGTTTTAGAGGATGAGGGCATTTCCCCTTCAGGAAGTAGCATGCCATCTCAGCAATCCTAGAACACCATATTCGTTATTTAGGGAGATATTCTTGAATTTGGGAAATCAGCGTGTAGAGAATGGCCACATTCGTGCCCTCCCATTTACTTCAATCTTGCGGAAATCAATATTGAATCATTAAAAACACCTTAAAGGAACAATGAGGTCCATGTCATTTAGGTCAAGTGGACCTAAATGCACAAACATACAGGAGAAAACTTAGTAATGTTCATTGATTCATTAAAAACATGTTTAAAGAGAGATGATGATTAAGTCATTTAGGTCGATCACACCTAAACGCAATATAAACAAGGAAAAAGAATATACCACATCCCCTGTATTTTTAGTAGTAACTATTCGTTACCTTTCTAAACCAAAGTTTCCATAAAAGGCAATGTCCAATCCCATAAATTACATTCGGAAAATTGAATAACACAAAAAGTGTGCAAGACAATGAGGCAAAAATATCAATTTCACAAACAGATCAATCGTTTTATTCAAAACATAATTACATTGAAATAACACAGAGGACTCTTATAATCGTCTATATTGTCTGCGCCATTGCTATACAGTACATAGTATCCTCTATATGGTTATGGAGTCCCTCCGTAAGCCTCAATTCTTGACTTGACAAATTCCCGTTGGCACTGACGTGTCCACGACATTCCCTCCACCTGCATCATTGGACTATCAAGAAGACGTTGCAACTTCTGCCTACGCCTGTCACCGATGCTTGACTCTGGCAGAGAGTGGCGACGGGTACTGGATGGTTTAGAGTGGGAGTCGGCGAACTTCCTTGCCCTGGATCCTGTAGTTGTTGATCGTAGCCTCGGCATCTACAAAGGGGATAAAAGTATAAAGAGACCAATCATTTTAGGTGGCCTCGAGCTAAAATAAGGACATCAGAATGAAACATCATGAAAGAAACTTACAGGAATGAAACATTAGAAAGGAATGAAAAGCGAATACTCAGGAATGAAAACCAACCTTTGCCGGTGGTGGTGACGGCATGTCCTCCACATTGTTATAAAGAGCACGCTTCGTAGGTGTAGAACTCTGTCGTTTCGGAGATAGAACCTGCAGTACGGTCCGTGGCCACATAGGAGAAGGGGATTTCAGGGTCTTGGGAACAGACAGGTTAACCGGGCTGTCCACAACCCCTTCGTCGACAGCCATAGTTGAATAGTCCATCGTGGACTGCGCTGTTGCAACCGATTGCAACAGAAGCCCTCTGCTATGTAGAGAGGGCCCGCAGCCATAAACATTATTCAAAGAATCCATAGAGGCTCGACATGCATTATCCTGCAATACACAAAGCGAATAGAAACATACATCCCCCAATAATTCAGCAATGGTTTAGGGTTCGTCGCAATGGGCAGAATAGATCAAGAAAGAAATATAAACTTCGTATTACAAAAGGAGTAGTCTGGATACAAAGATTACGCAAGTGGTTAAGATGTACAACATACTAATAGCTCCGCGGCAGTTCAGAAATGTCTATTTACAAAGTAGAGAACCGAAATCATGCCAAATTATGGTCTACGACTCATTGCCTCGTTAATCTTAGCGTATTGTTCACAGGTAGAACGGTCATCATAATACATTTTCTTCCCGATCGGACGCTCGGCCCTAAATCTAGCGATTGTCCCCACAAAGTCGTGTAGATCTACAAGATATGGCAAAAGTTTCGACAACAAAAAACGATCATCTGCGGCATTGGGATTCTGGTTGTTCCAAGTGGAGAGTAAAAGGACATTGTAAGAATTATTTTGACAGTGCTTGATTGGGCTGTTGTCGATAAAAATGGTGTTGGCTTCGGAATATAGGCCACCAAATTTACGAAAGAGACCATCAGACATCGGCTTAAGGAAGATGTCCTTCTGAGTCCTGGGTTCCTTCGCATATACCGGACGACCTCGAAAATCTACGCCCATAGGAACTCTCTGACAGTCCTCTTGACCTAGAATTCTGAGTGGATAGACAGGACGAATCGGACCGAACAGATAGTTGCACATCATTTTTGTCGTCGAATTCTTCATCGAACTCCAGACGGTTGTGGTTGCGAACGTTGACAACCGACAAAGGAAATCAGCGCAATTGGGCCTGACACAAACAAGCTTGGGGCCCACGACTGCTGGCTTGGACGCTGAGTGGATGCTAAGGTCATGGCTAACGAATGATTGTCCAGGCCAATTAGGAGTACTGGAGCAAAGTATTCCATTGAGGTCGAGGACAACGTTCAACCAACCACTCTGAGGTCGCGTCGGGACAGGACTCAGTTCTTCACTAGAACTTACGTCACATCCAGATGCCTCGCGCACCTGGAGAGGAAATACCGATGACAGATGGACATTACTATATTATACTAGGACGTAGTTATACGAATGATACAATGAGGACAGTCGCAAGGCAAGTCATTACCCAAGGAAACAGTGCAACGAGATATAACGATGGATGAAATACCTGAACATCCTTGGCTTGACCTTCTACAACATCCCAATCCTCCACAGGACCCATCGACCCTAATGAATCCTGATCGTCAGGAATGACCTCTACACACGTTGGCAAAGTAAGAGTACACTGGGCCGTGACATCTAAATCCATATTTGTGCGTACAGGCTCATCCGCACTTTGGGCCATGACAACATCATCCATGATCGGAAGATCGTCCACTTCCTCATGCACTTCGTGACCTGGGCATTGCAAGAGAACTATTGAATCATCAGAGAGTGATCAATGAAGCTGACATAGAAGGGATTGGTAAAAAGTTGAACGGTTTAGCTCGGGTCGAGCTAAACAGCCCATTTGTATTAATTACAATCGCTTTGGTACAAAATGCACATTTCAGTGAACTACTCCAGTATTAACACCTCATCTACAAAATTCCGAGTTCAAAAAATCTAAGTTTGGGAGGGACCTGAAGATGTCTCGTGAGCATCTCCCTGAGTCTGATTGTGGGAGGGAGAACGGGGTGGGCTGGGACTAGGGTCACGCATGACCTGGTCGGTGCAATGATGGCTTGGCTCAGGCACTGATGCGGGACTCGGATCCGACCTTGGCAATTTTGCACAACTGGTAGGGGATCCCAAAATCTCAAGTACTCGCGGAGAAGGTGGGGCGCTACCTATCGGCTGGACGTTGGGCAGAACTGGACCCGCATTCGGGAAAATAGGGACGTTATTGATGCCTCGCAGAGCCGCCTGCACTGTCGCCTGCACAGTCTTCTCTATATCCATTTTCTGCTGTGCCATCTTATCTTGTAAGTCTCTCTCCCTTTCCCTGGACGCCTGTAATTCTGCCATAAGAGCTTGAACATCCAGAGAGGGAGCGGCTCTCCCCAACGGGGAGGCTTGCCGAGCTGTAGGGTTGGGCTTCTTTTTCTTCTGTACCGGCTTTCCAGTACTCCGCGCACCGTTAGTCTTTCTCCCACTTCCGATTCCCAGCTCCGGTGCAGAACCCGGTCTCTCATCCTCGGTACGTGTAATGTTGACGTCAGGGAAATCGAGTCTTCTCCCCACTCCACCCTCAGATGCGGTCTGACTTACCGGATCAGAAGGCGGTGGATCGCTCTCATTGCTAATGTCCGCAGCACTGGAGGAGGGGGTCTGTTCCTCGGTAGGGGCATCTTCCTCCAGATCAACATCGTCACCCTCCTCCACAGCTCTGCCTTTCCCTTTCTGCACGGCTCTGCCTTATTCCGGAAAGCGTTCCATATCGACATAATAAGCGTCGACACTAAAATCGGTTGGGTCCAGAGTTAATCCAAGTTACTGAGCTTCGATCATATGAGACGAGTCACTATCATCCGCGACGACGAAAGCCGAGATCGAGAGCATCTGAAAAAAACAAAGGCAAGGAAAACAAGGTTTAGCTCGACTCGAGCTAAAGTGTGGAAGTGTATGCATACATGGTGCATAAGATCAAAACAGTAGAACGATTTAACTCAACTCGAGCTAAAGTGTGGAAACACTTACCGCGGCGACCATGAGGGACTTCGTTCCACCATGGAGCTGATAAACCGCCCCCCCAGTACTGCAGAAAGTGTCGTGGACCTGCAGGTAGAACTCCATCCTTAACTCGGATGGATACATTGCGTACCTCCTTTCGTTAAACTTCCTATTGTCCGTGTACAGTGGGTGGTCTGGAGTTGTGTACTTGCTCAGAGGTTCAGGCGTTGACCCATCGTTCTGAAGTACATTATCATCAATGAGAAACAGGAGTTTGACGGGTTCCATCGCGATTCTGCTCTTCGGGGGGTGTCCGCCAAGTCGCTCGTTAGGAGCGGGTAAATACTCAGAATTGACTCTTCTACGACCACTCAAGGTGTTTCGCTCCACCCAAGTGAGCACCTGGGCGAAGTCCTCATCGTCTCCGCAAATGAGAAGCCAGTGGCGAACATCGTGAAACTGGGGCTGCCCCAACTCATCGATCATTTTGAAGAACTCCATGAAGAAGGGGTTCTCCAAAGTGTAGTTATGCCTCGTCTTGTAGGTTGGGAGGAACCGGAAGTCGATGATTCCGAATGTGAGTGCGCCGCCCGCCAACCTCCATATATCGGAGGGCCAAGATCCAAAGGCGAGTCGAGGCTCCCTGATGAATGGGAGGAACCACATCTCAGCTGAAGGACACTGAAATGCATGTCGAACCTTCAGGAAGGTTTTGAAGAACTCAACCGCATATGGGGAGAGATCCTTGGCCGACTTGTTGCGGAACTGTGTAGCTCTGGAGTTAGTCTAGTACGAGTCTGGAATACCCCAATCAAGCAGAACGTGCTTCGACTCCTTGGAGACATAGTAAGTCTTCTTGAAATGCTTCCAAGCGGGTACATCAAAGCCGTCTCTTTTGAATAAATGGAGCGTTGGATTAATGTTGTTGAACTCCGCTTGAGCTACAGCCTTACGTTTTCTCCGCTCCGCCCACTCCTTGACCGAGTAGCAGTCCTCCAATACACTCGTATTCTGCGTGATGGTAACCTTCGGATTTGTGTACTTCCGACTTGGCCCAGACTTATGCAGGATGAGCTTACACAGCTTGTGGTGATCTGCCTCTGTCAAGTTCCCGAGCCATTTGAAGAACTCCCTCGGAAGCGTCCCATCCTTGTCCGGAACGAACCCCTTCTTCTCATAGAATTTCTTATGAGGAGCTTCGGTGTCGGGATCAATGAGTCCACCACATGCCGCAGACGCGATCACCTCCTTCCACAGGTCCCATGTTTTATCACTGGATGTGATGATAAACAGCTCGTTTGTTAGGGAGATAGTGTTCTTCCCTCCCTTCTTTGCCACCATGGCTTGATGCTTCGCCACATCGATCATAGCAAAGCGCTCCCTGATTGCATTCACGAAGTTCTGCATACGCACAGGAAGAAACCTTAGATGATGCTGTCACAGAACTACTCTTTAGCTCGAGTCGAGCTAAATTGCTCGAGATACACCAGAATATTGAAAACAAAGAAGATTATCAATATTTAGCTCGACTCGAGCTAAACTGCAGACAGTTTAGCTCGAGTCGAGCTAAACTGCTAATGCTAATGAATCAGTGAACTTACATCGTATGTCTTCGACGCTGGATTACTTTTTGGACCTGTACTCCTGCGCTCGGCAGCACCAGCGGCAGCATGTTTCTTTTGGGGCTTACCATACTTCACCCACACTTTTCTTGAGGCAAGTATATTGCTCGCTCAAGTTGGCTTAAAGGGTGCGAGATGGTTCACCCGATTATAGAATGCTGAGATCTTTCGCAGCTTATCTATATCAAGCGTCCAAACGATGTACGCATCCCACCTCCTGAAGTCCCTCACCAACTCCTCACTGGCGTGATCCTCGATGAGAGATTTTGACGCCGCAACGCTGTGTTGCCCGTTGATGATGTTGAATGTACAGCCCCTTAGATCCTCTTCTTGTTGAGGTCGTGCCTTCGTGTCTGGCATCAGACACAGGGTTTGCTTCTGTGTCCTATCCGGCATGTTGACCAAGTAATTCTTCATCTCCTCCATGCCCCGCTTCTCATATGCACGGATAGTCCAATGGGCCAGTGCGGGCTTGCACCGCGTCACGTCCACACTAAACTTCTTTGGTTGCCCATTCGTTTTGAAGACGAACTCGTCCTGGCAATCAGCGAAGAAATTCTGGTAAATTCGATTGGCATTATCGAAGTCCAGGACCTCTCCAACCTTGTTCACCTTTGGAAGTTCCCCGAGAACAGAGTTCAAACTTGTTGCCAAGTCCTCCGCAGATAAGAGCAAGTCCTTCTTGGGCTTTGGCTTGTCAGTTTTCCTCTCGAGGCCTTTCTTCTTCAATGGTGAGAGGGGTGTGGGAGTTGCAGAAGCGCCTCGGCTTTGGGAAGGAACTATTGCTCTCCCCCTACTGCGTCCTGTCTGTTGGCTTCCCATTTGGCTCCCGGTTGCTGTCACTCCAGAAACGTCAATATGAGATTTTCCCAGGTTCTGCTTCACCTTTGCCTCCGTTGCCCGGAGCGTAAGGGTGCTGACAACATTCCTCAGTTTCCACGCTAGGGATTTCGCCGGGAGAGTTCGTCCATCTTTGGTCGCCCACTTCATGTCCAGTACTTCTTGCCTCATTGTGGTCACTATCTCGTCGTAGGGTGAATCCGACAGACTTTCCATTAAGGAAATCGAGTCGAAGAGGTTCTCTGCTACGTCTACTACTATGGAGAAGAGGTATGGATTAGTCCCCATAGATGAGCAGAGGATCCTTATTTGATCTCTCCCCTTATGGTCAAACTCGGTGACCTTGGTTTCCATATCGATGACGTGGGGATCATCGACTTCACCCTTGAAAATGGTTGCGAAGGTAAGATATGGGGTGTGTGCAACCCATCGCAATGTCCAATTTTTGACCTTCGAGGGGTCTTTAAAGGTCCACGGCTCAAATGTGCTTGAGTCATCCCCGTCATCGTCATCCGAATCCGAGATAGCAACAGGCTTGAAGAAATGTTGTAGCGCCTCAAGTACCCTTTCTTTCTCCTCACTGCAAGGAGGAGACATTTACCATTAGAGAAATTCAAAGCCATTTAGCTCGACTCGAGCTAAATGTTGGTTCTATTAAAAAAATATAACACATGGCATCCCAGCAGTTTAGCTCGAGTCGAGCTAAACTGCAAGGGGCCCATGGTAGGGGTGGAGCAGTTTAGCTCGACTCGAGCTAAACTGCTGGGACGCTCACCATGATCCCTAGCAGTTTAGCTCGACTCGAGCTAAACTACAAGGGGATCATTGAGGCAGTTGAGCAATTTAGCTCGACTCGAGCTAAATTGCTCAACGCCTACCATGATCCCCTTGCAGTTTAGCCCGACTCGAGCTAAACTGCCAGGACTTTAGAAGGAAGAACTCACAGTTTAGCTCGACTCGAGCTAAACTATAGGTTTCTCTCGTAGGAAAGTAGGGGAGTTGCACCCGTAGTTTAGCTCGACTCGAGCTAAACTGTGAGGTGCTCCGCAATTTAGCTCGAGTCGAGCTAAACTGCAGAGCTCCCACAGTTTACAACTTACAGATTAGCTGTAAGTTCAGTAGTGTGGGAGCTCTGCAGTTTAGCTCGACTCGAGCTAAACTGCAAAGCACCTTACAATTTAGCTCGAGTCGAGCTAAGTTGTGGGGATGTATATCACAATTTGTCAAATTTATATGTGTGGAAGTTGATGTTTTATTGCAGTCTTTGAACAATTTTTCATTAGAATGCTGCAGTTTAGCTCGACTCGAGCTAAACTGCTGACGTTGTGTACGGAGATTACATAAAATTGGCAGTCGATCCGATACCTCTCTGCCATTTCCAGATGCTTTTCCTGAATTTCTGGATCGAATGTCTTGACAATTGTGATCTTCCTGCAAAAGGAATGGTTGCACAGGATCAGAAATGCAATCTTTTTAAGAAATGTTTAAGAGTTGTGCCGAAAAATACGGGTGAATAGTACAAGTGTACTTGGATCCCATATTTGAGTTCCTATCATAAGCTAACTAATCCTAATAAGCGTACAGTGAAGCATCTGAACGTGAGCATTGGCGCTAAATTGTACCCAACGCCGATAAACAAGTGATTAAACATAAGTTCAACCTGAACAAAAACTTCATCTTGAAACACTAACCTCATCCATAAAACCTATCAATTACTTTACACACAAATGACACTATTGAACAAAGAAAGGAAACACAGATTGATAATCAATTTCTATACACAACACTGATACCAATTGAAAAACTCCTATCACATATTGACAACTCCTTGAAATGCTACCTGTTTGACGTACAATCCGAATAAAACAGGAAAACCGGACTCCTACTATCCTAAACAATAACTGTGAACTAGAGAACATTGAAAGGTTCAATTCTATTCCGCAAATTCAACTCCGGTACTCACTTCTGTACAAATAAAAACCTAAAGACAACCGATCAACCGCAACGACACAAATGTATCCATGACCAGAATTGTCATCAAGATATCCATATTCAAACCGAGTTTGTAAAAACAGTACTCAACTTCGGGTACTAATAGAATTGATCGGAAAAAAAATCAAACGCGAACTCAGAAAAGAGGAGGAAGATATCGACTTACTTCGAAATCGTTTCAAGAAACCCTAGCTCGGTACACCTCCACGATGTCCCCTTCACTCCTTCTTTGTCGAAGCAGTCAGAACTCCGAACTTGAAAGTGAACACAATTCACCGGAAGCTTGTCCGAACCAAACAACTCTAACCCTGATCGTTCTATAATACTTTCCAAAGTTGGACACGGAACCCTCAAAGTACAACCCTTCAACAATCTATACAGAAATCACCTCAAACAATTCCTGAGCGCACAATGACCTCCAAACCGAAAAATCAAACGAAAACCCTAAACACCACAAACCTAACCAAAGAAACAAATGACACTAAACCCAATGAAACCCTGTGGACCTATCACTTCTAACACCTACAACATCATCAAATCTTGGTAAACAATCCGAGCAAACACAAGCACAACAGAACTACTTCGCGGCAAGAAACGAACTTGCGCCACACACAAACAGAGGATGGTGAACAGTAGAAAGAAGGGGAAGATGAGGTCGGGAGTGGGGACCTCGGCCTCGCCCTCGCGGGGACCGAAGACCGTGCCGCCTTTCACGTGCGGACCGGTCACCGCGGGGTCCAATGCCCACCCCCGCGGGTTAAGTGTTTTAATTTTTTTAAATTAAAATTCTATGAATTTGAACTAGAAATGTAAATGTTCTTTAGTGAAAGAACAATAAATATATGTCTATTGATTGCTATGAATTCAAGTTCTATTCAAATGAAATTGCACGCAATTTCGAATGTTTGGAAAAAATACACAATTTTGAACTCCAAAGTGGACAAATTATGAACAATTGTAAAGGATGAAAATGTACATTTTTATTTATCAGAAGACAATTTTTTTCACATAGTATGCCTCGTATGATTGGCATGAAATTAACTAAATTTTAATCAATTCAATAACGTTCTACCTAGTAAACAAATACTTCTTCTAATTTGTAATAATAATTTGTAATTATATAACGAAAGCGTCAAATATAAATACACTATTAGCAATGCAAATGAACTTACTATACTTTAATTGGAAACATATTTACGTAAATGTTATCATCATATTCTTAATGTACATGTTAGTATCATAATTTATCTATAATATAATAATTTATTATACTATACTAATTTATTATAGTATACTAATTTATTATAATATAATAATTTATTATAGATACTGCAGTTTAAAAATTTAATTTTCATCATGGAATAATAATTTTAGTTATATCAGAATCACTGAATGGTAATATTAATATTTGTAAGAATTGCAAATTAAATATTACTGTCCCCTTTTTTATTTTATTTGTATGAACATGATTCGGGTAGTGAGAAAGTGAAAATAACTTTTTATAGGAAGTTACTTTAAAGATAGATAGTGCGGTTCAGTCTCCATATTGTTGATCCCATATGGTTTGATAAACCTGCTCTTTCTTACCTTAAGAAGAATTCACCATGATGGCTCCAATAACTCACATGGGATTGGAGAACCATGTCCCTTAATGTGTACTGTGAATGGGGTTGAGGTTGCCAACCCAATGTGAGTTCCAATGAAAACTAAACAGGATAGGGAACTCGTTTTTTTAGGGTTCTGATGAAAAGTATTGGTAATTTATTACAATGCTTCAAAACATGCTTGCATTATGTGAAGATGGTATTGCATTTTGATTGTATTTGCATTCATATAAATTTATGAATGTACATTAGATTTTGATTTTTGAATTTTTTGAATTAACTAAATTTTAATCAATTCAATAACGTTCTACCTAAACAAATGCTTCTTCTAATTTTGTAATAATAATTTGTAATTATTTGACTAAAGCATCAAATATAAATACACTATTTGCAATGATAATGAATTTCATATACTCTAATTGGAAACATATTTACCTAAATGTAAGCCTAATATTCTTAAAGTACATGATAGTATCATAATTTAATTATAATATAATAATATAGTATAGTATACTAAGGCACTAATATATTCATTTACAATTTTATATTTAATTATTGATTATAATACGAGAATAATATCTATATTCAAGTATATACAAATCTAAAAATGATATACAAATATATTCAAGTATATATACAAAGTACATTGTTAAAAATAAAAGTATTAAATTATAGAATTCAATTCATTTATTATGGCAAATTCTTTATATTTTTTAAAAGGTTTATGTTTTATTATATTTATTCATGAGAAGCGAATATTTAAACCATGGTATGCCTTCTATGATTGACCTGTAAATTACAAAAATCTTAATCAATTCATTAACGTTCTACCTTGACTAATATTCGTACAATTCTATTACATTCTAATAAGAAAGTGGAATGTTTGGTTCATTTGCATAATTTTAAAAAACAAAATTCATAATTCATGGATTCAAACGATGTGTACTACTACATTTATTAGATAGCATGGAAATATTAGAATACGAAATATACAAATATGAAAGCATCAAATGAAACACTGGTTTTCGTCTAGAAAAACCCTGTTTTGAAGGCATTCCATTCCAAAAATAGTTTACAATCCACACAGGGAACACCATCAGCGAAAGTTACCAAAAGATGAAAGTCATCTGTTTTTACATCTATGGTTGCCACATATCGTATAGTATAACAGTCCTGCTAATTACTTCCTGAAGTCTCTTTTCCATATCTGAGCTGATTAGCAGCAAAAAGTTAAACCGTAGAAGTATATCGAAGATGCCTGCAAGTTCAGAAGCAAAGAGAAAAAGAGGATCAGATGGTATGATGTTTAGGGTTTAAAACGGAAAAGTGCATGTCAAAAGCAAGGACTCATCCTCTTGACACTCACCACGAACTCAGCATCAGCCAATGAAATTCTGCGCAATACATACAGCAAACGTAATCTATTACTATG
The DNA here is from genome assembly GCA_014871385.1 of Ceratodon purpureus. Taxonomy (NCBI): domain Eukaryota; kingdom Viridiplantae; phylum Streptophyta; class Bryopsida; order Pseudoditrichales; family Ditrichaceae; genus Ceratodon; species Ceratodon purpureus. The sequence continues at coordinate 106,971,501 of CM026426.1, forward strand.
AAAACATCAAACTAATGGCAAGGTTAAGGGTTCTGAGGAGATAACATTTCACCTACTCACTCATGTGGTGGGCTCCCCAAATGCCCGCTCCCCTCCTCATTAGAATCAGCCATAGAGAAGCCCTCGCCGGAGGTGAGGGGAAACTTGATGTTGGAAGCGTTCATAATCTCCAGTTGCTCTAGACCATGTGCAATAGTCCAATCCCACTCCACACCAGGCTGCATTAGGCGTGCAATGTGGTTCGACGGGGGAATCTCTACGCCGAGACCACGGCCCGCTCCACCGCCATAAACCACGGACGAAGCTCCTCCACTCCTTGTGGGGAAACAACCACCTCCCACTCGTCTGGCGGGTAACTTGACACCCTAAAACCACCGCCCGACCTCCTCATCACAGCAAATGAACTACAAGTAGATGAAATAGAAGGGAAACTAAGAATGGAACAACTGTTTCGTCGCGCACAGGAACTTATGCTTATGAAGGGGCATGGGCAGGAAGCCGAATGTTCCAGAGTAACGAAGGGGACTTTGACCAGACTCGGTAACGGGACTTTGACCGATGTGCACTTTTGAAAGTCCGGATTTACTTAAATGTGTCATTTTAATTTATTATTAAAGAATTGATTAATGGGATTGTATGCTTGCACAAGCATCTAGAGCCTTTCTCGATATCATATATTAATACTACAATTATAATTCTGATCATTGATTTAATACGTTTCATTTGAATCCATAATTTATGAGTTTTGTTTTATAAAATGAATGAACCAAACATTCCACTTTCATATTAGAATGTAATAAAATTATACAAATATAAGTCAAGGTAGAACATTAATGAATTGATTTAGGTTTATGTAATTTCCATGCCAATCATACAAGGCATACCATGGTTTAAATATTTGCTTCTCATGATTAAATATGAAAAATTCAATCTTCTAAAAAACGTATCTAATTTGCCATGATAAATGAATTGAATTCTACAATCTAATACTATTATTTTTAACAATGGATTTCGTATATACTTGAATATACTTGTATATCATTTTAAGATTTGTATATATTAGAATATAATTTATTATTCTCGTACTATTCTTAATTGGACATTAAATTGTTAATGAATATATTAGTACCTACTTGTAAATGAATATATAATTATATTATACATATTATGATACTAGCATGTATATTAAAAATATACATGTTAAGATGTAGAGTTACAGAAACGAAAGAACAAATCTACACCATTCACGGCGTAAAGAACACATTATGAAATAAATAGAGACATAAATAAAAGTACATGAATATATATACATGATAATTATATCTGACTAAATTTGTTGAATAAATAAATAAATCTAGATTTAAAAATATATCTACCTAGGTCTATCAAGAACTATTCATGAACTCACATATAATGATTTGATTTCATACATCATATATACTAATGAAATTGAGCGAAAATACATACTCTACTACATGGAGGTATGAATATTTGCAACGATATACTTCCCTGTATGAACCTTACTCACGAAATTCAAATAGGTTCAAACAATTTTCGATTTAATTTTATTCCGTATACGAGATATTTAATGTCCCTAGAAATGCCTTCACCCTATACCCTAAACCCTTAACCCTGGACCTAAGACCCTAAATCCTTAACCCTGAACCCTATACCCTAAACCCTGAACCCTGATAGAGGAGGAAAAGTTCGCGGCCAAAAGTGAACACTCTGTCTGGCGCTATAGGGACTTCCAACCCATCCCATTTGATTTAATGCACCAAATATTTCGCATCTGCATGTATCTAAAGGGCCGAGAAGTATGGAAACTTGTAATTCCCGCGCTTTCTCACACCCCGAAATGTGGAGGGACGAATGGTCATGCATGATTCCCGCCTATTTTCAAAACTCAAGCGGCATGAAAACGGTCACACGTTACAGAATGACCTCTGGAATCGTCCCCGCTCGAAGTCTTTTCTCTACTCACTTGCTTCTCTCGCGTGTAGGAGCTCTCGGCGCTCACTTGGAGGTCGTTGTTTTCTGGGCGGAAGCTGTATTGCGCCGTTTCTCTCGTACGTCTTCTTTTTAGTTTTCTCCGATCATCAGTACATCTCATTGAATTCTCGTTGTTGTATGCTTGCGATTGTTTCAATTTATAATGTATTAGCAGTGTCTCACTTACTACTTGGAAACGTTTGAGAGCGGACACCGTAAGCGTACTCTAAGTCTGAGACTCTGAATTCCGACGATGTAAGCACCTATTAAAGCGCCGCTTTTTGCGGACGGCAGTATAGGTCGAGTGGAGCTAAACTGCTGCATCCAAAGGGCATCATGAGTTTAGCTCGAGTCGAGCTAAACTGCTGCATCCACACGGCAGCAGATGTTTAGCTCGACTCGAGCTAAACTCATGCTGCCCTTTGGATGCAGCAGTTTAGCTCCACTCAAGCTAAACATCTGTATCCAAAGGGCAGCATGAGTTTAGCTCGAGTCGAGCTAAACTTCTGCTTCCCATAGTCCAGGAACAGTTTAGCTCGAGTCGAGCTACACTTCTGCTGGGATAAGTTTTCAAATTTAAAGATGAATTCTCTTCAAGGAGTATAATATGTTCTCATAAAATTGGATCTGTTGCATTCCAGGTACAATGGCTTATGTCTCAGATGACGAGGTACCGGTTGAAGCGCCCGTAAACCCAGACCTTCCAGACTTTGTGGTTGTACCCTCAAGACTATGGCAGAACAAGACTGTAACAATATATAGTGACGACAATATCCCGTTAGCAGAGGGTTTGATCCGGAACCCACGGTCCAGCTTGGTATCTGACACGGTTGGTCCCCTTGGTGATTCCGTTGTCGTCGTCCAGGTATCACGTTCTTTGGTCGAAGAAGAGTGAGAGGATGATTGGAGGTACTCCTTCAAAACGTGGCCTATCAGCCACGTCTATCTGGATGGAGTTAGTCTACAGCACCATTGTCAACGTGATGTTTATAACCGTTGGGTTGCGGAGCGTAACCGATCCCTGGGAGATCGTACCCGATCGTGTGATAACTCATCTAGGAATACCCCCCCACCTATATCACGTCACGCTGAGTTTCTGATGACCCAGCCATCTATCAATTCTGTAGCGGCAAACACGTGCTGCGCTCACCTATGCGTCCAACACTTTCCCAGAGATAAAATCTCTACTCTACGGTCGCGTATGTACGACAAGACCACAGTGCAGTTCCGTAACCACATAAAACTTGACGTGCATAGACAGATCCACAAGAATTCAGCGGGGAGGAGTGTGGTGACTCTGGAGGGCATAGATGTTTGCCCCTTCGCCTGGATGAAGATTATGGGAGTGAGATCCAGTACATTTTATAGAAATGCCAAGTATGGTGCTGCTGGTTTCGAAGCTCAATTTCACGGTAATACTGGTTTACGTAATCCTCGAAATCACACAGTGGTAGCAACTGCCGTCCTAGGGGCCATCCTTGACAGGCATGCCGACCACATGCCCCACAAGAGTCGTGTTCAGCCCACAGGGGAGACAGTTGTAGCTAAAGTTCTGCCTTCCAGTTTCAAATGGAAGGAACAGATTCCGATCCTCGATGAGCATTTAGCGGACTGTGGATTGCCTCCTATGTCCGCTTCTAACTTCAGCAAGATTAGGAGGCTTAGCTATCCAGAATATTACGCCAAACGGGCAGGAGACAACTATGCTCGTTGCTCAAAATGTGATGAGTTCCAGTCCCAGAAGAAGTTGACGGTTACAGGATCTCAGGCGTCCCTGTTGTGGTCTAAGAAAATGAGGCTGCACAATGACTCTGCAATGGCGCATAGGGACTTGTACTACCTAAATCGATTCAGGTCGAAGGCTACTCCGCATGAAGTTCTTACAATTATGCATGACAAGATGGACCACTCGAAGACGGCGTCGCCGGCCTTATCCCACAAGGTCAAACACTTAGACGGTCTCATGAAGCTTCCTCTCGCTGTCACGGGAATGCTTGCTCATGGGCATGTGGACCAACGTTACGCCCATTATGGCCTTGACATTTACTCACACGACGCTAATTACACGGTTGGATCGTTTGCAAAGCTCCTTCGGGACCTTGAGTCATCCCCTAAATCCACCTCTAGGGAACTCTTTCAAGAGAATCCGTCCCACCCATTGTATGCCGCGCTTTTGCATGGTTCAGAGATGTGTTTGGATCCTCTTGGCCCTCCTCCCGAGGTTCCTGTTGCTGCTAAACCCTTGCCTCCCATTCTTAACGTCCAAATGGATAACGCTGTCATCAATAACAAGAATAGATTTGTATTTTCATTCTAGTCCCTATTAGTCGCGAAGCGGGTGTTTCGCGAAGTGTACGTGAATTTCATGCTGGTCGGCCATACTGATGACAATATTGATGCCCTTTTCGGGCAATGGAGCATGGCTTTGCAGAGGGAGGACTTCCCAACAATACCTCTCCTCATGAAGTCCTTCATGAAAAATGAAGCTGTACCAACAATTCCGCATCTTATTCAGGAGGTCCCAGATTTCAAGAAATTCATCGCAGAGTGGATGCTTGATGGTGACGATACGTTAATGGGTCACACTAAAGCTCATCACTTCAAATTCTATGTAGATTCTTCAGGATGCCCAGTCATGAAGTATAAAATCTTCTGTCACGACGACGACTGGTTGCCAAAAGGAGATGGTTGTGGCATCAAGTTGTGGAAGGAGGATTCAGAAGGTCGATCTTTATGGCCCCGTGGTGTTCCTGGTGCCGTGGCGCCTCGCGAGATGCGGCACCTGCCTGATGTGATTAAGGGCTTGTCGGGTTTTGTAGATCATTGGGAGAGGCTATCTTTGGATTCAGTCCAGTCCAGAAGAATCTATGAGCCACTCTCATACTATTGGAACGATGTTAAAGAGGCTCTTTCCATCCCCTTTGATGCTGTCCCTGCCTTGGAGCATGGTTTTTGGCCATCCACGCGGCTCGCTCACTCCGTCGAAGACGAGTTTCAGGATGATGGAACTTTGCGCAAGGAGTTCGTAGAGGATGATCACTTTGTTGGTCACAAACGAGACCGCCCAGGACCGTCATTCCGTGTTGCGCGAGACCTTTTTGCAGGGTACTTCTTAGCGCTACGACCCTGCGATGAAGACAATCGTCCTTTCTGGCTTGCGAGGGCCTTGACTGACCCTAATTCGAACCTCGACCTCTTGAACACGCTCCAAGTAGAGTTCTACCGTCCAATTTCCCGAGATGAAAATGTTTTGAAATTCTATACCGGCTGGGATGTGGATGGGAGACTTCGTTGGACACTTGAGAAGGATGTACCCGAGTCGTGGCAGAGTACTGATGCAGTCATAACAGCTTGGAAATCCAAAGTTAAATAAAATGTCAACGAGCGGGGCGTTGGCAAGGATCCAACGCTGAAGATCCCACTGGAACAACTGGACATTATAAAGGCCTCCTTGGAGAGATTTGTGTCTCCGGATTCTGAATAAACATGTAGCTTTGAAGTTGGTGGTCTTGAAGTTCTGAATTTAGTGAGATCGCTTATATTCGTTTGAAGACGGCTGAACTGAATTTCGTTCGTCCCTTCATCCAACATTATGTTTTCAAGACAAAGGTAGATGTTTAGCTCGAGTCGCCCTAATCAGTTATAGCGTATTAGTTCTAGCGTATTTATGTTTTGAATACTAGCTAATTACATATATTTAATTGGAGGGAACACTACTTAAGTGTTTCAGTCCATTCCTTATTTATCATGTGTACCACATTATAGGCCGCAGTTTAGGTCGAGGCGACCTAAACTGCATTTGGCGTTGAAGTTCGTACTTTACGAGTGCGGGATACCAACAGGTCACCTATAGTTCTTAGTCTAGATTTTTACTTAGTACCCTAAAGCGTTGATTCTATATCATATGTACAGGCACATAGCAGCCATTTAGGTCGAGGCAACCTAAACGACATCTAGCGTTGAAGTTCCTAGTTTGGATTTCTGAAGTAGAGCCGATAACATACATTTGTTGGCATGGGACTATACTGAAGTCTGTATGTTCTTGGATTGCATATCATACTCTGGAAACTGTAGGCAGCTATGTTAGTCGAACAACTTGATTGTTTGTACAGGTCTGAAAGAGCCTGTCACGGATTCAACATTTAAGGAGTGTCGACCTAATTTGTATTTCCACACATATATATAATATAAGATTTCCCAGCATATCCGTTGTGTCCATTTCTTGTTATTTGTTTGATGTTCATTTAGGGTGGTTCGACCTACCTTGTATTTTTTCAAATATTTCTAGTAAACCACTACGTTCTTTCATTTCCCATTAGTATTGTGTGATCATGTCCCAAATTAATGGAAATTGCTTATAAGCTTTTCCTTGCCAAGTATGGAACCAGGGTTTTCTATTCGGTCGTGACTTGGCCCTCTTGCGTCATAATGTCGGGACGTCACGACGGTTTAGAGTCACGACCGGACGTCCCATTCGGTCTTTATTGTGACGGCCCAACTCCGAAATGCAACCTTTTCATTTATACTTTTTCATTTTTACATTACAAAACCTATTATGACGTCAGAGGACCCTCGTCGCGACCCATTCCGACGTCGCGACGTGATAGTCACGACCAGACGGGATAGAAAACCCTGTATGGAACCATTGTGCCCATTTTAACTCGACCTGACCTAATGCATTATTTTGGGAGATGATAAATCTCCCAAAATAACGAATATGGTGTTCTAGGGAGTCTCTCTGTTACCCAGCCAAATCCTCAGTCAGACATACTACTCTATCAAGTCCAAGGCTTATGCCGATTGTCCACTGGATGTTATGCTCCTCAATAAAAGTGCTTAGCAAATTATTGTGGACCTGAGCTCCAATGCTGGAAGTTCTCAGAACGATTGGAAAGCCATTGGTTGTTTTGTTGGTCTGCATCAAAAGCATAGGCGGCGCCAGTTCAAGGGCGCCACTGAGGATGTCAAAGCAGTTGATCTTATTGTATTTGATATTCTTGAAAATTTGCATGTGCCTCACTTTGATGATGAGGAAATTCCAGCGTGGAATGTATTGCCGATTAATACAGATCCTCATTCCACGAAGTCAAACTCCCCTCGGATCCATAGACACTTTGAGTGGGCCAATCAATGGATCGCAGACCATGGAATAGCCCTTGTGTTTTATCTTGACAGTAACTTTATCCTCTCAGAGTTGGAAGGCTGGTCGGGGTGGGCTGGATTTAAGGTGTATCATAAGTGGATCGTCATGAACGACCTTAAGACAAACAACCCTAATTTCCCAGATATACAGACCACGGTCACTAACGCTATATTGTTTGTGCGAAAGGAAGATGCCTTAGACAACATTCCTGTTTCTTATTTCCATTTCTATGAGCAACCTGACCTTGAGGCTAAGGGCGCTAACATGGTTAATTTGGGGTTCCTCGTTAACAAGACAAACGAGGATAACTGGAATCTGAGAGCAGACACTGGTGATCCTTGGTGTGGTCCACGTGAGTAGTGAGAGGATGTAGCACGGTGTGGCATCTGTATTCCTCCGGAAAGCACTTAATTGATACTAAATACCCTCCAAAGTAAACCCCTCCGCGTTCGTTCTCACAAAGATCTATAGTTTTCCTCCTTCTAGACAATAACGGTAAATCACCACCCGGTTCCGTCCGTTCCCCACTACCTAGACCGGTTGGCCTAAGCCGGACGTTTTGCCTCGTTTCTATTTTCAGGCTTTTAGGCTAGTGGCCGGTTCCCACTGATCCGTCTATGCTTTCAAGTGGCTGGATTCTCCACCGTCCCGAGACTTAAAGTGGCTGGACACCCCATTGTTCCTACCTAACAACCGGAGAGGGAGGAGTGCTCCCTCCACATGACTATGGACCGGTCTGGATAACTACTCAATACCGGTTATAGGAACGGAATTCACACTACAACGACATCACATGACGGTTGCCCGGTGTTCTAACTATATCACCTCTCTTTCGGAATGGTTCGCAGTGAGTAGTCCGGCTTATATCCTATCATCACGAAGCAACCGGCCCTATCCATGATTCCGGTGTACACACGACCCTTTGTGTCCTGAAGACTACCAGCCCTTGCTGCAGTACATCTTCCCTCCCCTCCAGGCTCCTTCCGGACATTGGAAACGGTCAACACTCAGCGCTTGACACCTTTCCACTCTCTTGGGGCGATCTCCAAACTGCCACATTGTTCAACACTCTCCCGGAACTCTATCAGAGACAACAGTACCAGCAAATCGTTACTGCAATGGACCTGTCCGCCAACCGTTCTACACAACAAATCCAAAAGTATATTCTCAATTGCATAATAAAAACCGACGTACAAAAATAAGGTCCAAGCCTTGGAAAAACTCCTGACTTAAGTACTACTTCCTACCCAGCCTTCAGTAGACAAGTGGCCAACTCAGATCCAAAATTTCTGGATCTTGGACCCCACGAATCCCGGACCGGTGGCCGCCTTCTATTCCTAGTTACTGCCGCAAGCTATCCGGATTGACAGCCGGGTGCAATTGAGCCCCATCGTTAGTCGCTGCCATTTTATCCGGTTCCTATCCTATCCCTACTCCTTCTCGAATCTTGGGATACTCTTGGACCCTTCCGGTCTTCCTTTCTTCTGGCCGCCTTTCTTCAACCGTTTTAGCAATGGAGCGGCTCCGAGAGTTTCTGGCACCATTTGGTCGTCGGCCTTCCGGACTCGACTTGCCTGAGCAGCGGGGGGAGGAGACCGCGTAGCCACTTACTGCATAGACAATTATCTCCGCTTGTTCGGGAGACGGGGTTCCTTATACAGGAACGAAGGCCGCTCCTACAAGTGGCCCGGGACTCCCATCTAGGTTGATGCTCTCCGGGTTAAAGGCCTTCACCCCGTCCAGAATGGGGATACCGTGAAGACTGTCCAGAGTATCCAAAAGAGGATCTGCTAAAGGCCGTCCCTGTTCCGGTCGCGCGGGTGACCGGATGGCCGACTGGATCAGAGACTGTACTGGTGGCACTTGGTTCGGACCCACATCAGGTGCTCGCGCTTTCGGAGTCCTAAGTGCCTCCTCGTCTGCAGGTGGAACATGTGAAGGCAAAGAACCGGCTTTATCCTTGTCAAGGCTCGCCACCAGTTCCCTCATCTTCGTCCAGGTTCCTTCCATCACCTCTGTCCGATCGTATATGAACAAAACAATGGCCTTCCGGGCTAGATCTGTTTGGCGATTCAAAAACTCTTGGTAGACGGCGCACTGGTTGGCCACATCTACCAGAAGGGCTAGAGTTGCCTTGACCTGCACCAGGCTCTGGACGGCTGCAGCTGCTCGGTCTCGGGCTTCCCGGAAGTCCACCGGGGCATCGTGAAGCTCCTGTTGGGGTTTGATCACCTTCTCCCGGTTATGCGTCAATTCCACCTCATTAGATTCTTTTTGGTCCGCCATGTCCTGGAAGCTGTGAAGATGGGCAAGGCATTCTTCTACCCGGGAGGTTCCCGTAACCGCAATCACCTCTAGCGCCAACCGGTGTTTGTGCTTGGTGATTTCCTAGAGGTACTAGACATACTGGGTCATCTGTCCGGCCAGGTTGGTCAAGTCCACACACGGGTCCCCGGTGTGTTTCGGTGGACCAATGGGTTTGAGGGATTTCGTGCTCACGATACGCTTGGCCGGTGTGGAGGACCGGGGAGTACCGGACGGTTGTCCCACTTCCGGATTCGGCCGTCCCTTCTTCGGCGTGGGCAAAATCTCCATTACGTCATCGTTGTCGTCTGAGACTACCGGCTCTGCTTCCGCATACCTCTGGAGACTCTTCAACTTATCGTACTCCACTATCTCCCGGGGCGTCAGTAATCCTTTAAGCCAGTAGAGGTGGATGAGGAAGGTCGGAAGGCAGGTGGGAGGTTTCTTCACCCTCTTGAGTTTCCCCACCTCCCAGTCAATGATCGTCTTCATCATGGCGCCCCACTTGACTTGGATCCATCCGTTCATGGCCCCAATGAAGGTAGACGCCCACTTGATGGTCATCCATTTGGGCTTTTCCGTGTGGAAAATCGGGTTGAGATACCCTACCACCATCCGGGCGTCCTCGTGATCAATGTCCTCCAAAGTCCACCCTTCCGGTGCGTCCCTAGCCGTCTTGATGAACTGGTGGATGAAATCACGAGCCTCCGGTGTCGAGACGTCGTGTGGCCAAAAGTCATATGTATCCCTCCACATCTGTGCCGTCCACTTCTCCGGCTCCCCCCAGATAGTCCCTCGCTTGTTCAGGTTCTTGACCAGAATCTCTTAAGCCAAAAGTGCCTCCGGCCATGCCCACGCCTTATCGAGGAACAACAGTCACCCCATGATGTTCAGAATCTCCTGAAGGCGATTCCAGCGATCATCTGGTGGCATCAACGGCATAATCTAGGCTACCTTTTAACAAATGGCTTTCCTCCGGTTCTCTCCCTCTTTTAGCCATACTACCAATCGTCCTTACAGTCTCTCCAGTAAGTTTTGCACTCACAATCCTCACACAATCCCTCAACTAACGGAAACACTTTCGTCTCACCGTCTCTCTCCTATCCGTCTAAGTACGTAGTGCGACATACAGCGAGGAGCACACGGTCATGGCGCGCACAAAAGGACAAAAGAAAGGAGGATCACGGCCTTCCTTCTGCCTTTTATACCCTGTCCGAGCTCCAGCCATTTGTAGCCTTTCATCATGGACGGTCGTAGCCCTTCATCATGGACGGTCGCGACCGGCGGCGCTTTAATTGTCGCTGTTGCCTTCCCATACAAATTACTACTCCCGGCTGCTGCCTTATGTTTGACCGTGTCAGGACTCGGATCCGGCCCCTGCTCTAAGTCTAACTGGTTCCGCTGGCCTGGCCGAATTCCCTTGGGTTTGTCCGGTCGCTTATTTATTGAACTAGCTGTCGTAACCGGTTGTTACTATGATCTAAGGAAAACATACGTAATCCTACGACGTAACTTCTAATTTTTTTCATTTTTTTCACCAAAAATAGCCTTTCGGTAGATTAACCTTGGAAATCACTTTTCGGAGAAGACCTTTTCATAGGTTTGCTGGACCTTCTAACTCAAGAGGAGGACATAGTTATGGACCTTACCGCGTCTACATGTACGCTTTAATTTCTTCTTTTCGTGATTGCCATAGTTTACTACATCCTTCTATACATCTAAATTCCTCTTTCTCCTCATGTTGCAGGCGACTCCATCAAGGCTTGCAAATATATGCACAGGCACCTCATTGCTCTCAAGGAGGACACAGAGCTTCACGATGAGATTCTGGTTCCACTCGTGCCGGAGCATGTTGAGGACAAATCGTCGGCCCCTACTCCTCCTCCAATGCAACGAGGACCTTCCAAACACGCTGAAGATCCTCGTGCAAAGAATGCTCCTAGACGCACATGTGAGTGATTACTCTTTCAAGTCTATGTTTCATAATTCTCTTTTTTGCAATTCTTTTCTTCTTCGATTCAAACTCATTTTAATGAATATCTACTTGCACATATGAAGTGAACGCAGTGCAGCTCACGGTCCCCGCGTTGACACCATCTACGTCACAATATATCAACGTCATACCTATAGCTCACCAGATGATATCCACCATCTACATATGTCTCTTTCAATTTAGGGGGATTATATTTTGAGTTGCGTTAATCTCTGAGACAGTACATTCTATATTACCTAGCCACAACAACAATGCTACATTCTATTTTGTATTCTCATACTTCTATGTATCTATAAATTTCTGGCTTTATATGTATGCAGCTGAAATTGTATTCTTATTTTTGTTCCTTATATCAAATTTAAGGAAACAACTCAGATGGCTTTATTGTTTTAATTGAATTCGATATGCTGATTTTATGTTATACCCAGTCCATTTTCATTCTTTTTTGTGCCTTCACCCTGCCCTCACTTCCTGATCCCAGGGGCCTTCACGACTTCTCTCAGATCCGAGACACGTAGTGAAGGTTCTTTTATTCTTCACTCTCTTTTAATTTTCTTCTCCCACTCTCTCCCATTCCTCACCCCTCCCTTCCCTTTCTCCCTCTTCCCCTCCCCCAACCTCATCCCTACCAAGGCCTTCTCCCGTTTATCCTCCCCCAACCTCCCCTCAACTTCCCGGTACCCTCTCTGCCCACCCCGTACCCTCAAAAATCTCCCCTCCCCGTACCCTCCCATTACACTCCCATTACCCTCCGAGCACCCTCTCTACCCTCCCTCTACCCTATACCCTCACACTACCCTCCCGGTGCCCTCCCTCTCTCCCTCTCTCCCTCTCTCCCTCTCTCCCTCTCTCCCTC